>JAPFBL010000232.1:0-593006 GCA_026182355.1 Hermatobates lingyangjiaoensis
ACATAAAAGAAACCGAAGAGAACAATATACAAAACCTACAACTTGAAGTGTTTTACGAGAAGAAGTTGGATTCCAGTGTCAACATCTCTTAATAATCAAGAGGGACTGTGCAACCTCTACCCCTGTTGGCATGAAGATGAAAGGCGGCTTTTCGCAGTAAACAACCGAGAGTCTCATTTAAATATCCAGCAATATCCGTAACAGAAAATAGTAAACAACTACAACACCCAACCACCACAAAAATCAAAATAGAAAGGGAACAGGAGTTCACTGTAAAGTGAGGCTAATGTTTTCTGCCAAACATCATTTAACACAGAGGGACTGTGCAACCTCTATACCTATTGGCAGAACGCAAAGGCTTTTTGCTGAGCAGCGGGCAACTGGGACCTTACGCTTGGACCTGTAACTCTACTCCCATTGGTCAACATCGCATCGAATCATATTCCTTTCCCCGGACAACCCATAGAAAACAATATATATATATATATATATAGTTCAATGTATAAAAAGAAATATAGAGAAATTAAAACCGCACACTTACAGTCTCAAATTTTCGATTTCAACAGTCTTCAGAAGAGATAAGAGAGGGAAACCAATCGCACTGGTTCAGAGACGCATGGGTTTCCAAATAGTTTTAATTCCAAGATTGAAAATTGTTTTATCTGAAGTGGACAACATTCCTTTTTTAAGGATTCAATTTCCAATTCAGTTAGCGTTTGTCGTGACTATTCACAAATTTCGAGGAGAGACTCTACAGAAACTTTTAGCTCATTTATGTAAAACTGAATTTCAACATGGCCAATTAACTATATGTTGCTCTCAAAAGGGTCGACAGAAAGAAAACATGAAAGTTTTTTTTTGGAAAATTCAAATTATACCAAAAATATAAATAAAGAGAACTGTCTATAAATATGTTCATTATCCACTTTATTAGAAATAAATTAATTTAGTGTTTATCTGCATTTATGTGAAAATGATTGCATTTAAAAGGAAGGTGTCAGATGACCCTAAGAGTCACGGGTAGTCTAGTATATATACATGGTATATTTCACTCAAAATTCGAAAAAAACGATCCAAACTGGACGCAAATCAGTTCAAAAACGAAGATAAGCAACACACAGAGAAAGAGACACACTTACAAACTCAAATTTTCGGATAATCCGTCTTCAGGAGAAAATAGAATGGGCGACCAAGCACGCCGGAAACAAAACGGCAGGAAAACCCACGGCAGGTTTTATTTTCTCCTGAAGACGGATTATCCGAAAATTTGAGTTTGTAAGTGTGTCTCTTTCTCTGTGTGCTGCTTTTCTTCGTTTTTGAGCTGATATATATATATATCAATGATCAAACCACAATATGAAACGGAAAAACAAGAGTAAGATCTTTCAACCGTAACAAGCGGTCTTCGTCAGAGTCCAAAATCCAACTAAACCCAACTTTAATTTATGGGTTTTTGTTAAGCGAGACAAACAATTTTTTACTATAGGGACGAAGAAAGGAATAAGACCACAGAAATAGGAGTCAGTTGGATTTTTGAGTATGTCGAAGACCGCTTGTGACGGTTGAAAGATCTTAGTCTTGTTTTCCCATTTCTTATTGTGGTTTGATCATTGATTGTTATTTTACGTGTTTATATGAAATCTTATATATATATATATATATATATATATATATATATATATATATATATAACAAAACTAAAGTTTATTGGTACTCGGTCAGTTCTTCAGATTCAAATTAAACTGTCATTGCCAATGTTTCGGTTTTTATTTAAAACACTTTCAATGAACAAGTGTCACGTGTTCATTGAAACGTGCAAAAAACGTGTGTTCAAAATAATTTGTAATGTAATACTTAGTTTTTCTGTTTCATAATTTATACTTCTGCCTATGAAAAAGGGTTTTAAATAAAAACCGAAACGTTGGCAATGAGAGTTTAATTTGAACCTGAAGAACTGACCCAGTCCCGACAAACTTTAGTTTTGTTTTTTTTCGAGGTATCGTAAATTTTTATTCCGTTTTAATAATGATCTATCTAAATTAATAGTTATAAACCAATGTCTGTTTCTGAACATCCAGTAACAATAATATTATAATATTAATTGAAATAATAATATTTGAATAATAATATTAATAATGAGTAATAATATTTACAAGTTAAAAAAAATAATATTATGTATGTTTTTCTAAAAAAAAAACAGTGATCAGATGTTTTTTTTCTCTTTAACTGAAATAATATTGAAATGTTGATGTGATATCGGAAGCTATTGATCTTCTAATATGTATTTTAATACTATTGGTTGTTGATTCTTAATGAGAACGTGCTTTTTCAAAACTTATTTAATAACCTATCTTAATCTGACCTCATTGTGTTTAACAGGATTCCACAGTTGAGACTAGCAATCCCCTCTGACTCAACCAGTAAAGGATCTGCTGAGCTTGCAACCAAGGTGATTCCCTTTGTTTCTAGTTTAATTTAGAAATAAACCTCTTTTGATCTGACCTAAAAACCTAATAGATAAAACACCTGACGATAGTATCTTTAGTTATTTCTTCATCATAAGTTCTTAAGATGTTTTTCTATTAAAATAGAAATAAATTTAAATAAACATAAGTATTTCTATATGTTTACGAGCTATGCAGCCAGTTATTGTGTGGTATTTACTCATGATTTAGGAAGGATACATTGAGTCTTTACACACAATGATTTAATTATACAACGCGTTTCGAACTCTTAGAGTTCATCATCAGGTGCAGCTTCATTGAGGAGATGTAACTGTTGATGAACAAAAAATGTTCAAAATGCGTTGTATAAAGAAATCCTTGTGTGTGAAGACTCAATGTGTCTTTCCTGACTAATAATTTCTACATGTTAGTAAATACTACAGCTCCCTCTGAATTCACGACATTTTTACTGATTCCTTCAATATTCCTTGTTATTTTCCTCTCTTCTGGCTGGAGATGGCCATAAAAGCTGTCCAATAGACATTGTGTAATGAGGGTTGATAAATAAGCTTTCAACCAAACACTGGTCATCCTCAGGTTCATCAATGTAAATAGGTGTGGGCTTACATAGACAACGATTCTGTAGTATATGTATAACAACTAATAAACATTGTTTACTTGATTTCAACTATCTAAATTGGAAAATTCAGCCTAACTTACGTTGAAAAAAGGTTGGATCAATGAATTGTATTTTTAGTAGACTTAATTTTTCAGTCAACTAATCAAGTTTTAACAAACCATTTTTTTGGCCTGTTTGATTCTCTATTAGATTAATTCCTGAGTTTTTTATCTTATAAGTAATTTAGTCTTTTAATTTGAATATTTTTTTTCCAAATCATTATTTCTCGACTCTTTCACTTTTAAACTGTGTAACCATTAAACTTGAGGTTCTGATTAGACGAAGTTCTTATTTGAAGTTCTCAATTAGACCATATTCACTTGAGATTTTGGTCTTAACTTGAGGTTCTGACGTTCACTTGAGATCTTGAACTAGATAAATATTTACTTGAGGTTTCAAAATAGAACACCTTTACTTCTGTTTCTAATCTTTGCGTGAGGTTCTAAAACGATTAATCTTTATTTAAGGTTTGTGACAGATAATGTTGACCTAAAGTCGATGATCATCACTTGAGGTTAATTATGTTTATTTGAGGTTCCCAAATAGATCATTAAATATAAAAGTTATACATACCAACCTTTAGATCCATAGCTAAAATTCCTCTTGTGTCGAAAACACATTAAACGCAAGGTCGTTAGATATAAGTATTGTAATTTCAGATATTAACTTCTTTTTCTTTTTTCACAAAATTAAATTAAACACGTAATACCATGTAAATAAATAGCTTGAGTTAGAACAGTAATACCTCGGACACAATTGGCTTTAAAGGTGATAGTAATTCTGTTTGTTCACTTGGTCATCTAGGTAGTAAATCACAAGTAACAAGTACATAGCAGTAATCCAGAAAAGCAATAGTTTTGAGGACTATATACCCGAAATATATTTGTTGTGTGTGCCCGAAATGTGTTATACTATTCAGGATATCAGAATTGATTTGAGCAGCGAAACATGAACACAGCAGACTTCCGCTGTGTGCCGCACCAGACAGTCCACTTTCCTGCACATACCATACTACCTCAAAACTCCCCTCTATACTCCCAGAGTACACGTATTCTGCTTTAGAAAAGAAGGTCATGTTTCATATATAACATACTATTCATACATAAAAAAAAATATTCAGGGTAAACTTATTGTACTTTGGAATATTTCATTAGTTTATCATTACATAAAAATCTGGAGTGGTCTACCCTCAACTTTACTATAAGTAAACATAATACAAACTTCTTGGGTGTATAATATATAATGTTCCATTTAGGTATAATATAAATGTATAAATGGGAGATGTTTATTAGTCTTTCATTCTTGGAGGTTGTTCAGATAGTGATTGTGTCAGTTTTCAATATACATACTTATTTTTGAATATCACACAAATAATGCATATAATATAATTTTTATTAACAAAGCAGTAGTAACATTTTTGTAAAGCCTAATTGAGGATTTCCTATTTTGGAATAATCTATTAGAGGAGAACAAGGCTGTTCGTATAGCTAGGAACAAATATTTAGATTGTTATACATCTAAATAACAATCAAATAGTATAGAACCGTATCACCAGTATATTTTCATCCTCTGTGACTATCTTAGTACATACTGCAGCTATAACTCTTGACTTCTGAAAACGTCTGTTTCAATCAGGAAGATGGACAAGATCCAAAAACTGGTAAAGTGAAAAATAAAATTTGTGAGAAGAGATGTTTCAGTCTTTACTAAAGGCTACAAACTCTCCTCTGCGATTATAAAATTAATAATATTATGAGAAAATTAATGGTTTGTATCTTATTTTATTACATCTCTTAGTATAGATCAGTAAAGTTTAATACACTGCATATACAAACATTGCTGGACTTTTTGAGGGTTATCTGGTCAAAAAACTGAACTCTTTTCGTTTCGATAAATTACATTTTTATGATCAAAGATACAATAAAATACATGATCTACTTTAGATAAACAACCAGGTTAAAATTATTGAACATAGAAAACATAGAAAAGAACTGATAATAATTAATCATACGTTACAACGAATTTAGGAGTTAAAACTTATTTTATTAGTTCATTGAGAGGGAGTTGTTTCAAATATATGATGCCTCAGTAAAAAACATGAATTATAAATTATAAAAAACTTAGATAATTGGCTAAATGATTTAAATAATCTTGGGGGGGGGGGGGGGATTTCTTTCTAAATAAAGAGTCAGCTTAGAAGAGTTTTCATTGTATTGCACCAGTGTTTACTATAACAATAGTCTAACATCAAGCAAAGAATTCGTATTATCTTTTCAAAACGATTAAAAGACACGAGCTGCATATTGATTGCTACTTTTTTATTTAAAAGTGAAAAGCAAGTCATATATATTCATTATATGTTAAAGTTAGTCATTTGTAGTCAGATGTACAACAGATTTTATCTTCAACTGCTATCATACATTGGAATGAAAAAACCAAATGCAAAACTAAGTTAATTCATCTTTAAAAGTGCAACATGCGAATTGGTTAGTATATTAGTGCAAATATGTATATTTTTTTCTAATCAGATATTTTCGTTCAAACTCTTATATATAAATGTGATTTGTTTTATTCTTATGATAACAGATATTATAAACGACTTTTTCAATGAATAAATTAATTAAACTGACTACAACAAACTTGTGTTTAAATTACATCATTTTAGCGTATTGGTGGGATTTATAACGCTTGTCAATCAATAGAGAATCTACAAAAAATATACTTGTTCCACTTCAAGTTCCCTGGTAATTTAAGGGTGGTATTAAGTTTTAGTGAATCGAGTATGAGCTGTTTCTCTGTAATATAGTTTATGGGTTAGTTCCACTGAGGTTAGTGATATTAGAATTAGTAATAATACAATCCGTCATACCTCGTAAAGTCTCAGGAAAGCTCGACCGGTTTCGGGTCCGTCTGGATCCGTTCGTCCGTCTGGATGAAATAAGAAATAAAAGGAAAAAACATAGAAATTAAAGAAATATGAAAAAAATTTAACTACACAGACAACACTGATTACACAATGTAGATGATATATATATATAGGTAGGTTATAGGAAAATAACATTCACAGTCAGTTAGGTGCTCTTGAAGATGGGATCCAGACGGACCCGAAACCGGTCGAGCTTTCCTGAGACTTTACGAGGTATGACGGATTGTATTATTACTAATTCTAATGTTTCTCTGTAGTGCGGCAGTTTCGTGTATCCTGGCTCTTCGGCGCTACTTTGAAGGAAGCTCTCGTATATCTTGTATTTGTGTATTGTGACCGAGGGAAATTTTTAGGCGAAATGAGGTATTTGTAAGGGTCATAAAACCTAAACTTTCATCTCCTTGTCTGCTCAAATTGTTTCTCTCTTTTCGGCTGACTTTCTTATGAATAGGCATGCTCTATGACACAGTGCCATTGATTAAACTAATATCTTATGAGGAAATAGTTTTAAGTAGAAAAAAATTACTTGAAATTATAAATCAGCAATGTTGAAAAAGAAATGGAACGATTTTATTGTAGGACAAAAAAAATTTTGAAATAGTCATCTGTGAATTATATTATTATATTATATCCCCCAGTGAGTGAATCAACTAACACAGATGTGACAAAGTGCTGATCAAGTAAAAGAAAGGAAAACTCATTTAAAATTATAAAGTCCACGGAAAATAGGAACTAAGTGAAATTAAGACGAAAGTTAGGCAGTTCATAGATACTGTGAAACTGTAAGCAAGATTACATGTATGAAAAGAAGTTGATAAATTCTTTAAGGAAAAAACAGAAAAATAGAAAAAAAAATTGTTGAGAAATAAACTCCAAGTGTTATGATTGCCAAACGCAGACCTGACTTTCTAATATTTTCATACCTGCTGTATCATCAACATGAATAATGAGATAACATTCTCAAAGAACAGAACTCCAATTTCTTACAGGGATGTTGTTTTAAAAGTGAAGCAGGGTAGTCGAGTGGCTTGCGAGCTCGTCTTTAGTCTGATAGATTCCAGGTTTGAATCTAACTCTTGTCTCGATTTCTTCAAGCAGGATATGAAACAAATCTAAGCCAATTGTCCCTGAAAGATTAAACCGTCGGCCCTTAGATTGTACAATGTCAGACACTCGTTACAGATCACTACTCTACTCGTATATTATACGCTTCAGTTAGCCAAACTCTAGGCCTCCCATTGTGAACTCAACCCGGTCAATAGGAGAAGTGATGGACCACGGTCAATAGAAGCCGTGGAGTCCATAGAAGGGCATTAAAAGGTGAAAATCTATAAATGTTGCCACTGGAAAACAAAAAGCAGACAAATGTTTGTGAAAAGGCACTAATTCACTTGGTTAAATGAATTTAGCAAAGTTGTCAAATATAGTGGTCAGTCAAGGTTAAAATAATATATACCGACCTACTCTTATTTCTGATTGTTATTTCACGTGTTTATTGTTACATAAGACTTCAGTGTTAACATGATACTGCTTCACTCAAAGTTAAATGTTCTGTTCTTATAAATAGTGTGCAATATATGCAACTTTCAAGTGTAATACTGAAGTTTAGATCACCAACGCCCAGTGAATAAGCTATTACTGAACTTCTATATTATAACTGAACGCATACCATTGAAAATAATTCATTATAAATGTATATAGATATTTTTAGGAAAAGTATGATGATGCAGTGGTTAACCTAAACATACGATTCAGTGAAAATTAAATAGTTCAGTAAATAGTATAAACGATTATTCTGCTTAAGGAGAAATATTAAAAATTTATTTATTATCATTAAGACAATATGGGAAACAACAAAAACTGACAACTTGACATGAACTAGAGTAGCGTATTTGAGTAAAAATGGTACTACTTGTGACCGGTCATCATAAGTGCTTGAGATTTGTTAAGTTAGTAATAAGGTAATACAATGCTTGTGTATTATGTTTATCCCAATAAGTTTATAACTAGCAAGGATAAACGATTCGACTGGACCAAGCATTATGCTTTCACTCTAACGAAATCTCATGCACTTCTTGCTATCACAAGTAGAAATCAAATAATTAAACCAAGCTTTATGGCTCTCATTTATACCAATTCCATTCACTTCTTGTGATCACAAAGAGAAATCATTCAACTGAACCAAGCATTATGCCTACTAACGAATCTCATACTAACAAAATCCCATGTACTTCTTGTGATCACAAGTATATATCACATATAATAACGTTTGTAAATAAAGGTTTATCCGAAACAACATTTATGGACAGGGTTGGTAAAGTTCTTGGAGCAATAGTTAAATATTGCACTGAAGTTCGAGTGAACCTTGTTTTTTTCTTTGTTAAAAGTGAAGAAGCAAGGCCCATTTCGTTGAGTAATTCTAAAGCCACAGGGTTAGAGTAACAAACATTTCTTTTAATACTTTATAGATGCTTACACTCATCCAATAGTTCATTGTACGAAAAATGTTAATTTTATATATGTGATTCCCATTAGTGTATTTATGTTTGGAATTTTACCAGAATTATTATTGCTGCTATTTCAATATTTTTAATCTAAAATGGTCTTCTTTCTTTTTGTATATTTTTATATTTATATCATTTACTGACACCCTTTTGTTAACATCGTAGACTTTATAGATTTATAGACCTGTTCACAGTGTGTTTATTGTGCTGGAAGAAGCCATTCTTATGAACAGTTGTGAAGGTCTATCAGGAACTCCAAAAGCTCACACATTGATATGACATCGACTTCTTTATCAAGGCATCTTAACATGAACCTAAGGGCATCAAGTTGGCTAAGGTTCATGGGTAGGTTAGGTTGCAGTTGGTTGGCAGTGCCAGTCTCACAAGTGGACACACCTAGGCCGTATATTGTGGTATCACACAGTGAAACTGTTTCTACATTAGGATTCCTTAAATTTGCCAAACTAGAGCCTATTTCAGTAGGGATCTTTAACTAATACCTGACATCGTACAGGCTCGGGGCCCACAGTTTAACGTCCTTCTCCGAGGGACGACTTGTTACGATTTAATTCACTTCCTGAATGAATATAGCAAGGGCCAAAGTGGTCATTCAAAACTTTCTAGATCACGGATAAATGATAGAATATGAAGAACATTAATGTTCTTGTAACTTACTATGAAAGTTACAAGAATTAGAGTTGGTATTGAACCCCGAACCTACCAGTCCAGAGGCGAGCACGTTGCCACTTGGCCAGCTTGGTCCCCTAAGGTTCACTTTAAGACTCCTTGATAAAGAAGTTGATATCATACCAGTGTGTGAACTTTTGCAGCTTCTGATAAGACCTTTACGAATGTTTCTCCACATGAATGGCTTCTTCAAGTCTAGTCTCCTGGTTAATGCTTCTATTTTTCATTTTTAGATAGCCTCAAAAAACAATCTAATTCTAGTAACTTTCCTAATAACTTAGAGCAGGCATAGACAACCTTTTGTGAACTGAGGGCTGCATTATATAATTTTCAAGTGACCGCGAGCCGCATGGTAATTTCTGTGGTATTTCGATATATAAAGCTTATATGTATAATGTATTTTTATAAATATATAGAAATACATACTGTGCGCTGTATTAATGTGTCAATAATTATTTTACTTTTTATTGTTCCTATAATGAAAATTATTATTCATATCTCATTATTTCCTTATGATATACAATGATCACAAACAATCTCCAAAAGATTAGTGCGTCATATATGAAAAAACTAAAACATTTGTTGCTATAGAGCTCTCGCCCTCACTGTCTCTCTCTCTCTCTCGCTCTCTCTCTCTCCCTCTCTCTAAAATGTTGTAATTTCCTTCCAAAAGTCACGGTGAGCTTTTTTTTATAACCAAAAAGCAAAGGAACTTTCAATATTAAGATAGAATTCCAGATAATCTCCGAGGGCCGCACAAATATACGTGCTGGGCCGCAGGTTGTTCATGCCTGACTTAGAAGAACATCAATCTTCTTCATATTCTATAGTTTATCCGTGATCTAGAAAGTTTAAATAAACTAAAGATTCACATATACGAGATTAGTATACTACGTGTTTCATATATTGTGTGTGGTCTCTTCAGTTTTTTCCATAACTCTTACTTACATACAAACAAACACAAAAAAAAAAAGGCCCAACAAAAATACCAAGTCTATGTTTACCTCTCAAGCTATGAAAAGTATAGTCGACATACTGAAGCGAGTCCTGCTCGGTATTTCTCTAGCGCCTGATGCATTGTCCTGACTGAGTTTCACTTTGTGACGGTCGATGAACTGTCTGTGCTCGTCAGGTTTCATTGTAACACGAAACGATATCCTACAGTTGTCTAACCAAATTGAACTAAAATTTAAAATACAGAGGAAAATATTCTGTTGCATGGACGTATTTCCAGGTTGTTTCAAGGAGATAATAAAATAATTTCCCTCATTAAGTTGATAAGAATTTCTGAAAGTGAAGTAGAAATTATTGGATTGCTAAATGAGATAATGGTTAAACTAATATTTTTCAAATGTGGTTTATATTAAATACTTCATTCAATATCAATGAGTTCAATACTAATGCACTTATTAATGATATTCTCGGAATAATTCAGAATTTGTATATATATATATATATATATATAACTTGTCTGACAGAACATATATTCTATTAATTATACAATATATAATAATTCTAATTTCATCTGTAGATAACATGATATAGCAAATATTTTAAAGAATATGGTATACAATATTTTTATACCAAAAAATCTAAAAAGGTAACAGTATATTATAAATTTGCTTAAAGAAAAACACAAGGAATGACAATGGTGGAATAGTTCAACCATTGCCCGCAACGAATATAAGCAGCACTAGCCAGATCTAAATAATCTCACTATTTTTAATACTTCAATTTTAATATTATAGACAATATATCTTTTAAAATTTTCTAAAGTAAATTTTTAATCAAGTACATTCGTTTAAGTTTTGAATTTATATTATAAAGTACTATGTAAAAAGATGTAAAATAGTAAATAAAACATTATTAAACGAAAAATTCAATAGAACCCAAAAAAAAACCATATTAACAACTTTAACAATATATTATTGGTTATTTTGGATATTACGTTCATACCTGAAGAAGAATTCTTTTAACTCAATAAATTTATATAAATTGACGCTACAATTTTCTTGTATAATATACACTTTTTCTTCTTCTTGGAATTTGGTCAGAGTTAATATGGAATCACCTTATATTAACCCTGAACAAATTCCAAGTAGAAGAAGAAGTGTTTATTAGTAATTTGTGGTCAAGAAAACAATACCTTTTATAATATATATATATAAATTATGATAAAAGTATCGAGCGTGGAATAGAAACAAAACTATAGTTTATCGGGACTCGGTCAGTTCTTCAGGTTCAAATTAAACTCTCATTGCCAACGTTTCGGTTTTTATTTAAAACGTTTTTCATAGGCAGAAGTATAAATTTTGAAACAGAAAAACTAAGTATTACATTACAAAGAAAAATATTCTGTCGATTTTAACAGCAACTGTAGTTTGAATGAACACGTGACACTGAACTGTATATAGATATACATACATATATACTTTTTCGATGGAAATACGTTCCAAAACGGACAAATATATTTCAATTACCTAAAGAACAGGTTTCCAATTGTCTTTGAACCATTGCGCTTGGTTTCCCTCTCTTATCTCTCTTGAAGACGGTTCAAACCGAAAATTAGAGACTGTAAGTATGTGCTGTTAATTTATCTATGTTTGTTTATGTACATTGAACTATATATATATATATATATATATATATATATTTATATATATATATATATATATTATATTTGTGTATTTTGGGAGCAGACCTTCAATCAAACATGTTTTATTAAAAATTATGCCAATTTTAACTTTTGTATTTTGGGAGCAGACCTTCAATCAAACATGTTTTATTAAAACGTATATAATTTGTATGTATTGTTAATTTCTTTGTTATGGTTAAAACTTGTTTAGTGAAAAAAAAATGGAAGTCAAGAATAAATCTTTTGGTGAATTACTTTATATTTTACCAGAAAGGTGGAAATCCATAGTCAGAAAACTTGAAAAATTAACCCGGATAAGAACAAAAGTTAAAATTGGCATAATTTTTAATAATATATATATATATATATATATATATATGGTTAAAGAAAGTTCCTTATTTGGCTTTTATCTCTTTTTTTATATAATTTCTCTAATTTCCGAAAGTATTTTCTCGTCTCTTCATAAAAACGGTATAATTATGATCTATATTAAGAGTCGACATGCTTTAAAATTCCTACATTAATCATCAGGACAATAATGAATATATTTGCGGATCGGTGAGTTTATATGGAGGTAGCCTTGCCGTTGAAGGTTGATTTAGTATCGGCGGTGTATCAGGGTGCATTTTGGGGTAGTTGAACTCTCCTTCTACCTGACTAATCCAAGTCGGTATGTTTTTTTTTTTTTTTTTTTTTTGAGGGTGACTATAGTACTGCGTCTTAAAAACTGTTGTACTTCCCTCTTTTGTAGTAAAGTACCCCAGCAGTTAGCTTCAACGCCTCCAAGAGGCTCAGCACTTTTGCTGGTTCCAGTGGTAAAAGTTTTTGTATGGTTTTTGTTGAGTGTACCGAAGCACCTACCTCTGTGCAGCAAAGTTGCCTTACAGTCAGTCAGCAGGTGCTGACTTCAATCAATGATCACAGTAATCATCTTGATGTCCTGAAGATGATTACGGAAGTAATCGAAACACTTCGACTACAATCGCTGACCATCTCAACCGTTGTTCTAACAACGAAAAAGCTGTTTTTAGGCAAGTCGAAGTTCTTGAGAAGAAGCTTATAGACAGGAACTAATCTGTCGTGTTCAACAAAGCATGCTTATCTGAAGGACTGCTACCAAAATATACTAATATATATATATATATATGGTTTTAAAATAAAAAGAGTTTTCTGATGAATAAAGGTAGGTATAAACTTAAATTGTGTAATATCTGAATTTTTGCATCTATGAGGAAAATATTTTAAACTTCTTCTTGAGTAAAGTGCAATTCTATATAGAGCTTCAATTAAAAACTATTTTCTCTATACTTTAGTATAAAGTATAAATTTTATACTTTACTCCATTATTTATTAAAAGTTTATTTTCTTTATACTTTAGTATAAATTATAAATTTTACACTTCACTCCATTATTTTATCAAAATTTAAGGGATGTATTTCTATTTTTATTAGTTCAAATCATTTCTATCATCTACAAATATTGAAACATGAAAAGGTGGCAATATATATGAAACAGGAGGATATATCAACTATTTGATATTGATATTTGTTATTGATAATATTGGTATGTTTAGGTTAGGTTAGGTTACAGTGGCCGTCCCGAGAGAGAACACACATAGGCCGCAAGCTGGCCCCTTTTGGTATGTTTAAGTGTAGAGTATAGAAAAGCTTTCTTTAAGTGTTCAGTTGAAAAGCTTTCATAAAACAGATCCTGGGGGCCGGGGTAGCTCAGTCGTTAGCGTACACCCCTCTGAACTGGTAGGACCAAGGTTCGATAACCATCTCGATACTCGATTTATTTACATGTGGGAGGTGAATAAATCTGATCTCATCGTCCCTTGAAGAGGACGTTAAACTGTCGGTCCTGAGCCTATACGATGTCAGGTACTCATTAAAGATCCCTACTCTAAATACACTTGAGCTAGGTAAAATTTAGGACTCCCGAAGTAGGATCAACAGGTAATGTGACTCTTCAACTACTAAAATGGTTACTGAATAATAAATTATCCACAATTTCCGCCACTAGAACAGCACTAAAAGGTGAAAGCCTTATAAGTGTGGGCGTTGGAAAAGAAACACAAAAGAGATCCTGTACCTGCATTGAGGGATCGTTCTCTTAATAACTGCATCAAAAGTGAAAATTTCTAAAAAATTACTTAAAGAAGAAACAAAACCAAATAACACTAGTCTTAACTTCTTTTGAACAATTTCACCAGTGCTATTACTTATCTCTATATATAAAGTTCATGAGTTGTTTGTTTGTTCACCCATTTCCCGTGAAGATAGAGATCTGAATTAAATATATATTATTTATTACCTGAACAATATTAAATAAAAGAAAATTATCACTATATTTCCAAAATTGGAGCCAGGTAGCAAGTGTCTTGCGTGCTCACCGATGACACTAGTGCAAATATTAGAGGTTAATAATGAATAATTTTAGAAACAAACTTGAGCACAACTGTCGGATAAAATACGAATGTTCTAAGGTAATATTATAAAGACACATTCCTTTCATTAATGTTATTTTATGTTGGGTAAATAAATTGAATATCTCAATTTACAAGTTTTGTTTGTTTTAAATATATTTGATGTGTATTTAACTTGAATTGATTTTTTATTTACGTATATCATAAAGTAAATGACTTTTTTTGTTACTTTTAAATGATTCTATATTTTGATAAATATACTTACCGTGTATATATCTTGAATCATGTTAAGAATACTATATCAAAAGCTTGGGCCATATAAGAATCTGTTTCCGTGCCTTAATAACAAGAAACAACAATTTAAATTATCCCTGTCAATCATGTTCAGTGAATTTATTTCAATAACTATTGTTATAATTTCTGAGTGTCACAAATGGTCATGGGTAGTCTAGTCGACAATAAAGATCCATATAATTCACACTAATAAATAATGGCTATCAACTAATCGATAAAGTTATCGGATATATAATTTGGAAAATAAAATTTTAGCAATCACAACTAAGTAACAGTTCTTATTTTTATTAGTTAAATGAAGTTCGAAAGAATAAAACATCATCACATTTTTAACTAACAAAAACCAATATAAACTATGCGGTAAGAATTACCTTCTTCATTGACAGTTCAATGTCAAAATGTAAACAAACAGCCATCGACAACCATACAGTTTTGATTTAAGTTCATGGTATATCGAAAAAACAAATAAAAGTTATAGAAAATAAAATTTAATTGGGTCAGATATTTTCTAATTTTCTGTTTTTAATTGAAATATTTTGCTATTAATTTTATTCACATTTGATAGATAATATATATCATTAAAAGATTGGCTTAATCATATATTAGATTGATTACTGTAATTACAAGCAGAACCACATATTTTATGATGTGACAGTCAAAACAGTAAGTTTGCCAGGTGTTTGTCCAAAACACACATCCCTCAGTTTGAATTTTCTTGGTATACCGACAAAGATATGTTATTTTTAAATATTATGTAGAAATTATTCAACATAAACACCGTAGCCTGTAAACATAATAATAAATGTAATTTAGTAACCTTTCGTTTCCATAACCAATTATCCCTAAAAATTGATATTAATAATTTTATTATTTCTTCCCAAAGTTCCGGTCTTTCTTGGTGGAGGAAATGATATTTAGAAACAATAGGAATCTTCTTTAAGTGAAAACGAAATACCATCTTCATTTAACCTTCATTAAATTGTTTTCAAATAGAAGAAAATGCATTCTTCTTGAAAGATATTCAGGGCTACTTATCAAAATTAATGTTGTTTTTAAATAAAGTTCTTCCAACATAAAGCAGTTCTCCAAATTAAATAATGTTCCCAGTTCATTGACTTGTTTGTTTGCAACGTTTACTTTATTAGATCGGCTTTCTCATTGAATTTATAAGATTAAAAGCAATTCAACTTTCTTTTTTTTAATTTGGATAACTAATTTAAAATTTTTAATATTATTCAATGAAAAATTAATTAATTTTATTTGTCTAACCTTTAGAAATATGACGTTGAAATGTAATTTTTTTTGTAAATATAATTATTAAATAACTTTATTGAATTATTTTCAACTGAAATACTCAATTAGTAGTTAATGAAACTATTATTAGAGTGGCTTAAAATCAATTCAAATTTTATCTACAAAAAAATATCTATTGAATAATATTAGTTATTTATCAGTGCTCTTTTTGTTGGAAATGCGTTGCTGGCATGATAACATGCTCTGTTTTCTCAGAAATCAATTTTAATCATAACTTCAAACAACTGAATGAGCTTCTTATATTGTGGACAAGAGTGCGCTGTGATAGACGTGTGTGACGTCACCTTAAATCGTAGTCTCGGAGGTAATCGTATCGACTTTCCTTGTTTATAGTGACCTTAATTTTTATTATTTAGTTGTAGAATTTTTTTAATGTTTTCCTAAGTAAAAATGGAAACTGAAACATCTGTGGATGACAATATAATTGGATCCCAGGTAATAATGTTTAAATATATGTTACAAACCTATTTTTGAAGGACGCATGAAGTGTACTTTAAGTTAACCTCTATTTTCCTATCATTACTTCCGCGTATAATTTAATTTCTCTTTATTTTAAATATGGAAAAGTTATTTATACAGTGATTATACAACCTTAATTTGAAGATTTTTGTTCCATTTGTCAGATACACTTGATAGAACCTATATTTGGCAATAACCTTATTGCACAGATATATGTTAGTTACCTAATAACATTTTGTTTCTTTGTTAACGTAATAAATTGCTTTTTAGAGTTCTCATTAAGCTTCTGTGATTGCTGTGATAGATGAAAATTGTTTCTCATTTGTGACAAGATCAGAGAATATTCTGAAATAAGATTACATCATTCAGCCAAAAATACGAGAGCTACTGATTTAGAGAACTTTCAAAATTGTCTCTCCATATTTTAAAGTTAAGACTGAAGAATCTCCAGAAATTTGAGTTATTACAACTGGAATTTCTTTTTTCAGTTATATTCAAGTGGTAATGTTTGTAAGGGATTTGATTAATATTTCATTATCGTATCCTCATTGTTGATTTATTACATTAACAGTAATTTGATTCCCAGTTAAGCTACAAATAATATTACTTTAATCTTCTATTTACTTTCAGTATCTCTCTAAGGGGTATCAGTATTATCTTGCCAAACAAAGTTGCATTCGATTTTACTTTGGAAAATTCCTTTACTGTAAATTAAAATAATATCATACATGTCTGTTTTTGAATCAATGTAGACGTTTGAATTGAACTAAATCTAATATTATGGAGTAGTAACAGAATTATGATTACTGTTACATATTTAGGTATTAAATATAATGCAAGCCAAATATAAGGCTTATTGGATTGAGTTCCTCAACTGCTTACAATATAGTTGCTAAAGAAAATAAGTCAGTTAAGCATATTTTACAACAAGCGAAATTGTTTATATCAGTAATCTTGTTCATAAGACTGAGGCTGCTTTAGCCACTTGTTCAGTCTTTCTTCATTTTCTTAAATGTGTACAATTTTAAGTTAATAAAATGACCTTTTCTTTCAGTTTGAAATGGGTATGACACATATTTATGATCCGGCTATCAGTAAAGAGCAAAGGAAAAAAGAAAATTCTCAATTTTGTTCTGAAAAAGAAACTTGTATAAAATTCTTTGAGAAATGGAGCGAAAACCATCAGATAGAATTTGTTCAGCATTTATTATCTCGAATGTGTCACTATCAGCATGGCCATATCAATACTTATCTGAAGCCAATGCTTCAGCGTGACTTCATATCCCTTTTACCTAGTAAGTGTTTTCTCTATTAAGATCTAAAATTTGTTCCTTGTCTATTTTCGAGAGAGAGAGCTACCTCATAATTTTCAATTTACCCGCTAATTTGCTCAAAATAATAACAATGAAGATTGATCATGTTGTTATAATAATTCTGACATGTACCGAACATCCCATTTTCGATGTATTACGTATTCTAAAAGGTATTTATTTCCTTTGAGTATCTTTGTAATGAATTTTCATGTGGTGCTATACAAATATCAAGACATGACTGCATTATCTGCTCATTGCTATGATTACAAATACTTCTTTATTTATGTGTAGTCATTGCTTTTTTAACTTATGCTGAGTTATTCTTTAAAATAAGTAATCAAATTGTATTGAAGTGACTCAATTAAAGCCTCATATTTTTTAAAATTTGAAAGTTTATGAGTATTCTGTTCCTAATGAATTGTGTTTCCACAAAGGGCTGTTTGTTATTCATTACTGTAATTCCGAAAGAATAGAATTTTAAATGGAAAACATTATTTTAGTCAGTTCAATACAATTCTTTGTCATACACATAATGCAGTTATATATTAGATGACATGTTGATTGCTAAACCATTTTATTGAGTTCCTTTGTATCCATATTACACTTTTAACCAATTATATATTCTATTCATTTAATAATGAATAGTTTTCGCTGAATATTACATATAAGCTATTACTTTCTTAAAGTGTTTTATATTTATTTGATTGTGTATTCCTTTGTTATATATAAAAGGTCTATAAATCGAGTAGTTTTGAGCTCTTATCTTTATTGTTCTTTATCAGGTAGAAAACTATAATATTTATCAATTCTAATGCCTTGATCACAGTTACTAATATTCTTGACCGTAGTTACAGAAATAAATGTGAATGTTATTTAGGAATAGGTCTACTAGGAAGGTTATTGGTCAGTAGAAACTCATTCGTTTTCACAACCGTTTCTATATATTTATTCATCATCTATAGGAAATCTAGAGTTATCAGACTATTTTTTTTTTTGGGTCAACATTTTGATAAGAAGTTTTCAACGTACCATATGGTTTTAGATTTCTCAATTGGTTGCATTGTATATGTGTATAAGCAAGGTATCTCAAAAGCCAAGATACTTATTATCATTGTAATAATATTTCGAAAGGTCAAGGCATACGTAGGAATTATCAAGAATGAGTTAGGAGATGCTAGAGCTAAAAAAGGTGTTCAAGATAACAGTTTGGATTTGTTCCAAACAACTTATCAATACCGAACTGATTTTGATCATGAACAGATGTAGATTTAGTTTTTTAGTTGGATTTAATTAATAACTTGTGATCCTCCTGGAAGTTGTCTTTTTGAAGTATGGATAAATTATTTTTTAAACTTAAAGACTCTGATAAAACTGATAGGGTTATATAAGGGCAATATAATCTGTATAGTAAATATTAAATGTCATCTGAGGTTAGTTACACTGACAGGCTTAATATGTAAACTGAGAGTTGTGCTTTTGTAAATAAGATAACCAAGAACGTAACCTGAACCTTACTGTCAGTGCTTCTAACAAGTAATGAGGAAAGCTGTGTTCGTTGTTTTCAAACTTTTATGAATATCTTGTGTTTTAAAATGATAATCTAATTCATTTACAATATTTATAATTTTTAAAGTATAATTATTAGTATTATGATTTATATTCAAGATAAAGGAAATAGTTAATTTTTTTTTTTAAATGAATTTAAATACAAATGTTTCTGGTAGATTATAATTTATGTGTATTCATCATGAGGGATAAATGTAGCGACGGATGTAAATGGTAAGCAGTTTTAAGACTGCTCTAAACCAAGGGCTAGAGGACGAATGTTTTAGTAAAATTATACTTTTGAGTGACTACTGGTTTTTTTTAGAATGAACATGCTTACAAAGTTGTATTGGTTAGGTTTTCATAAATGTTATTGTAGATTTTAGAATCAAATTACGAATAGATGAACATATCAATAAGAGAAATGAGTCTATTGATGATTACTTATGGCCCACATACTCGAACACTGTCCAAGATTTGAAACAATGAGATCCGACTCGAAGTTTTATGCGGAAATATAATTCAGGAATCCTATGATAAAGTATTGAACAGAGCTACTTTTCCTGCTTTTCTTGATTTCATACATTACAGTGGAAGGATAAGAGCTCAGTAGGCACAGTGAGAGACAACAATGTATAGGATATAACGTTCACTTTATTGACGCATATAGTTTAATGAGGTTTGATGCTTCTGTTTCACTTGGTTTTATTATATTTTGGTCCGTTTTGTCGCATTCCCAGTGTAACTGTTGCGCGTTGTAGCATCGAGTTGCCCGCCTCCGTGTGGTCCATCTTGGGCGTCACCATGCGACGGCTAAAGGGCAAATCGTTCTTTGACAACCTGACTTGATTTAGAAGCTGTGGTATGGCCTGGAAGCTCAGGCACACTTATAGGTCAACACAGGTTACTTATAGCCAAAGCAAAAGTACCCGTAAATATATTTTTTTTTGTAAAATCTGTTCTAAAAATTGAACAGTTCAAGAATCTGTAGAAATAAAAATGAAATTATCGATTTTAAAATTGTATTGGAACCAAAGAGATGAAACAGTTTTAAGGGGAAAAAAATAAGAAAGGGACTTTCAGTTTGTAGACACTTGACGTGAGTTTTGGTATTTTGTAGTCATTTGAACCCGTGGAGTTAGCGGGTGACCTCGCGTTATACCGTTTTTGGCCACTCATAGTGTGTATAAAGCTCTTAGTCGTTTTGTAAGGTCCCGCTAGTCCGGGTTAATGACTCAACAATAGTAAAAGCTTTCATGGAAATTTTCATCAGATATATCCTTTTAGTAAATGTAGAGGTTCTTTAGTTCGTTTTGTGATTCTGAAAAAAAAAACACAAAAAGATAACTGCTACTTATGTATATAATGACGCTAAAGCTTAATGTTAATGCTCCATGTGGTTACCGCATAAGAAACTGCTGCAACCACGAAACACCAAACTTATGAGAGTAATAGTACAAATGAGAATTGTATAAATTCAAGACACCCTCGTGGTTCCAAATCATATTTTAAGTGCATTCGGTTGAATACACCAGATTTGAAGACCCTAATGAATTCAGCTGTGGTGGTAGTGGATTATAGACCAGATGGCTGCATAGCCTCGTATATGTCAGATTGACATGACAAGACTCGTCAGCTGGGCAGCTATTCGGTTGGGATTTTGTGGATAACCATTTGGGTATCAGTCGTTGTACTCTACTTAATTTAAGAACCCCTGATCCTTTGCCGTCGTGTGAATTGCTTCGGAAAACATTCGGTTATGAGGACAACGACAAGGTTTCTCTAACTAAAAATACTCTTTTTAAATTAAGGAAGATTGACGCCGTCGTACCTCATGCACTTCTATTTCGTTGTACCTGTTTCGACCCCTGTCCATCTTCAAGAACAACTGATGCCCTTAGAAAATTAGCTTCGTGTTACTAACTGTATGCAAGTGTTACTGTAGTTAGTAGGTATGTTTAATGCATACCTGTCATTAGAGATTTTTGGAACTGTTGGCTTTTCCATAATAGTATTGCTTTTCCACTTGAAAAACTCTTGAGTTTTTTGATAGACTCGACTGAGAAAATTTACTATCAGTGACAAATATTTAACTGCTATACACCACTTTATCATAGAACTACTTATTATCTAATCAATATACATTTTTTTTTATAATTTATTATACCATCTTCTTTGTATTTATGAATTTATTGATGGTTAATGCTTCTATGTAAATGTAACAATGTTGTAGAAAAAGGTTTAGATCATGTGGCGGAAAATATTCTATCTTACTTGGATGCTGATAGTTTACGATCTGCTGAGCTCGTCTGTAAAGAGTGGAATAGGGTCATATCCGAAGGAATGCTGTGGAAGAAATTAATAGAGAGAAAAGTACGAACGGATCCTCTTTGGAGAGGACTCGCTGAGAGGCGATCTTGGTTTGTATTATATTTTTCGTACTTGAAGATAAATATTTATTTATTTTTAAACCTACTACATATATATGGCTACATATATGCAGAAATCCACGTCTAAACCAGAAAAATAATTAAATTTTTTCAAGTTAAACATGTAGTCTTCGACAGTCTCAGTAATACTGTATCGGTGAGATTCTGACGAATACCACTTGTTTTGGTTGAAAGATCTTAGTTATTTTTCTGATTTTCTTACTGTGGTTTAGTCGTTGATTTTTATTCCACGTGTTTATTGTGAAATCTTATTATATACAGAAGTATAGCATAATAAATACATGTGAGACTACAATCAATGAAATCACCACATCAAGGGAAAAAAAGCCTTGCTAATGTTTTAACGATTGTAGCTCGTATCAAAAACAAAACAAAATAGAGACAAAACAAGGTAGAAATTAAGTAAAATGAGATAGGTAGAGCATCTTACTGGGGAAAATAGATAAATCAAAGTCTCCACACATAAAAAAGAAGGTTTTTTTTTCTACGTGTTTCGAAAACTTCGTGTTCTTCATCAAGTAAACTTCAACAATACAAATTACAAGTTAAAAGTTACAAGAATAACAGGAATTGTATACAATCAAATGAAAGAGAATGACATACCCAAAATCTTCTCCTACATTTTGGTTATGTCATTCTTTTTTTCATTTTATGGTATACAATTCCTATAACTTTTAACTTGTAAGTTGTATTGAAGAAGTTTACCTGACGATGAACACGAACTGTTCGAAACACGTAGAATAAAAAAACCTTTTTGATGTGCAGAGACTTTGATTTATCTATTTACCACAGTATGAGTAAGTCCCATACAATTACGGATTGCACAATTAATGAGTGGACCATCTTCTGTCAAATGAATGAATAATAATCAGCAATCTCGGTAATTTATTATTATTGAAATAGGTTCAGCTATCTGACGAGGGTGTGCTGTTCCCCTTTTTAAACTTTTTGCTTGATTTATACTTTTGTTTTCTCCCTTTTCGCCGTTCTTTTGATGACCTACCTCTAAAAGCTTCACAACTATTTGTCCTTTGTAATATGTTTGACATCCAAATGTCCACTTTATTCCATTTCACTTGAATATTATGAGGAAATGAGCGAAATAGAACTGAATTTTCACAGTAAGAAGTAGATGAGGTTTACTCAAAATTGTTGATGGAAAAGAAGTATGTATAGGAGACAACTCAGTATCAACAGTGCCCAGTTTGTGAGCACTGGGAAAAGTGGTAGTGAAGAATGTGATATCCCTGAGATCCTTTCTGGGCCCAGGTGAATTAAATCTGCTTTCATAATGCATAGGAATTATATAACTCAACTTTTAAAAGTTATTGTAGGAAATAATCAAATATATATAGCTAATCATTATATAGAAGACAAAACAGAAGAAGATACTAAGTGCAATCTTATTTTGAACATGCATCTTCAGAGAAGATTTGAAGATATAAATTGGGTGATATGTATTCAATAAAGCAGTTCAGGCTTTTTTTTTTTAACTACATCTATATTTAATGTATTCATAATTACTGTAACTTGAGTAGTATACTTTCTCATTGGTGTCTTCAACGAATAAATATTTTAAAAATTTCATTTATTCTGATAAGTTTGTTTGTATGAAAGATGAAAAATATTTACAATGACGTTTGTTTTGCAGGATCCAGTATTTATTTAAGCCCAAGCCTGGGAAGGCCCATCCAAATCATAAGTTTTATAGATCTCTCTTTCCTCAAATCATATTAGACATAGATGTGAGTTCTGTTTTTAATTATTTACTATATTTATATATCCATGGCAATTTTTTTTTTGAACATTTACAGAGTTTGTATAATTGAAATAATATGTTAATATGAAACGATATTTTCATTAATATTCAACCTCTGCAGTTCAAGCTTTTGCAGAGGACTTTCCAATAAAAATTAATTCAACATTCATTGTCCTAGAAAAATGTAAGTTTTTTTTGTCTGAAATAGAACACATTGCTACTGATGAGAAATAGCCATCGACTTATTTGTGACGTCATATATCAATGCATAAAGCATTCGGTACAGTGTTGTAAGCATCTGAACTTAGTAAAAGACCTTAGCAAATGCAAAATTTCACCGACTGAAGATTTAAACTGTGTCCCTATCTTACAAATGTCGGCCACATTTTTCAACTTTGCTATTCAGATTATAGGCAGCAGGAAATGATCTCAGTTCCCCCACAGTCTAGTCGAGTGCAATTGGGAATTTAGCAGGGTGAATTATGTTTTAATTCCATAATTCACTTTTTTTAGGTGACCTGTATTTTTTTAAAATTATTAATTGTAATATTCCATCTGTTTAGTGCTTTAGTTTTCTTAGTTCAATTTTAGTTTAAATTAAAACCCACACTGGTGGTAATAAATTTTAACATTACAAAATTGGCAGTACATACGTAAACTATGAAAGGTCACTTTTTGTAAACTAAAAGTTCATACGATTAGTGTAAAAGTATCGAACTATTGATACTAACTGTTTTCGATATTAGACAAAGGTGCCGTGTTCTGCAGTTATTAATTTTTTTTTATCAAAGTTGTTAATAAAAAATGACGCGAATATTCGCAGATTTCCTTTTTATGCTAATAATAAATTAAGAACCTTACAAAGTCTTGTATCGAGCTAGTTGTCTTCTGGGGATGGTATTGTAGATTTTTGAAAATCTTAAATTACTATTTAATTAGTGGTATTAGTTGCTCGTGTAATTAAATTTCACACATGTCATGATGCCAATTAATCAGGTCTAGTTGATGTTAAAGTGTGTTTTTAAACTGAAATTTTTATTTACTATAACACCAGCGTGAGTTAAATGTTATGTTAGCTGGTGTCGAGAGTCTGATGGAATATGAAAGTTCGTAGTTGGGTATTGTGAAAAGATTACAATACGAAACTACAGGCTACATATCCTGTAGATATGTGTTGAGAAACTGGAAACCTAATGCTGAATTCATCTTTATCTTTTTGGATACTTCCCTTATTTTGTTGTTTCTAATTAATTTTTTGAGATTTTTAGTTAGGTTGAATTACAGTGGATGTCCCACGAGAAAACACAAATAGGCCAAAAATTGGTCCCTTTGTGATACCACATAATAAACATTCTACATTGAGTATTAAATTTTGTCTAACTCAAGTGTATTTAGAGTAGAGGATCTTCAACGAGTACCTGGCATCTTATAGGGACCGATGGCTTAACAATCAGAGGTAACGACATGCTCAGATTTGTTCACACCTCCTTATATGAATAAATTGAGGGCCAGAGTGGGTATTGATCTCCGGACCTACCAATCTAAAGGTGAGTAAATAAAGCACTGGGCTACCCTGGTCGATAAGATTGTTGGGTGTAAGCTATTTAACTCTGTTAGTAACCGTGGTATCCGAGTGACCCACCTCTGGTTGATCCAGGGTTCAATATTCACTCTGGTCCTCTATTTATTAACGCGGGAAGTGGTAAAAAAATCTTAGCATGTCGTCCCTCGGAGAGAACCTTACTTCACAAGCCTGTACGATGTCAGGTACTCGTTAAAGATCCCTACTCGAAATACACTTGAGTCAGGCAAAATTTTAGACTCAATGTAGAGTGTTCATTTTTTCCCCTCACGGATAGAAACCCTACCATGTGGGAGTTTATTTATTTCTTTTTGTAACCTGTTCCCATTCTGATTGCAGGCTTATTCTTACAATACACATGTTGAACCACCTTATTTCATTATAAGAGCCATTCTATGCAGTACATAGTGTACTTATATATATCATTGTGTAGTATCACAAAGGGCCAATCTTTGATCTACGTGTGTTCTTTCATGGGACATCCACTGCAGCCTAACCTAACTCAACGAAATTGCTTCTGTTTTATTGAGTTTATCACAGTTACCTGCCATTATGTTACATTTTGCTTTACTGCATTGACTCAGTCTGGTTTGGTTCCATTATCATTATCATTGCTATTGTATGTAATCGGTGTTTATTAGTTTAGCAAATACTAATTAATGATAACCTAAATAAAAAAAACCTTGTGAAAGGATCTATTGTAAAGAATCAATCTTTTTACATTAGTAATAAATTAGACTTAAAGTAACTACTATTATTACTAAAGGAATTAAATGAACTCGACTTGTTTTGGACTGGTCAGGCCGGCCGTCTTCAGGACAATACTACATACTTTATTGGGGTCGTAGTATTAAATGTTATCTTATCTCTACAGTGATAAGTACGGGTATTAAGATTAGAGTACCGGCTGAGTATATCTTTGATTCTGAAAGGAGGCATAGATAGGAGGTTATTGCTTCGTTGGTTCCTTCTCTATTGTGGGAAATTTTAAAAAAAATCTCAACACTGTTGAAATTAAGCATTGATTTGTGGCAATTTTTACAAAAAAAAAAAAAAAAAAAAATATAGGATTTCCTTTATTGTACCTTGTGTGTTTGTAATTTTTGTTCTTTGAACCAAATTTAATCATTTGAGTTGATAAATCATTAGCTGTTTCGTCAGTCATTATGTGGTAGTAACACATACTTGAAAATTATGAGCAAAGTCTCCACATAAACAAAGTTTACTTAACAAAAAAAAACAAAGCATTTCGAAAGAGCGCAGAGCTCTTCGTCACATTTATCTGAAGTAAAAATCATAGTATGATAACAACTTCTTAAATAAGAAATGACAAATCGAAACCAGGAAGGTCAGAGGTGCCTTAATACTAAAATTTAAATTCATTTCAGTCATGGTTAAAACATCACTTTATTAAGTGATTAGTAGAATGAAAGTAGTTTTGGATTATTGTTTAAATTAAGAAGAAGGATATAGAACTCTTAAATTACTGTTTTAAGTTTTTAACTGTATAATAACTTCATAGTTGTGTTATTGAATCTCTAATTTTTTTTTAATTTATAATGTATACGGTCTGTTGCTTCGGGACTCTTAAGTAAAGTGCCCTGTGTGATATGTGGATGAGGTAGTTATCTTGAATCTGATATATTAGTGGTTTCGAAAATTATTATTTCCCTGTCAGTCAGCGTGCTGATGTAATACTAGATTGGTCTCTAAAAGGAACTGCTGGCATTTGGGACTTTTTCTTTGATCAGTGGCATTTGAACTTTATTATTATAGTAATCATTTTTCTGAGGTAAAATGGATAAACCAACAAAAGTCTCCACACAAATGAAGTTTTATTCAACGCGTTTCGAACACTTTGTGTTCATCATCAGGAAGACACTATAATACAAATTATATCTAATCAGTTACAAAATTAGAGTGAAATAAGAAATAAGTGTTCGAAACGCGTTGAATAAAACTTCATTTGTGTGGAGACTTTTGTAGGTTTATCCATTTTACCTGAGAATGAGTAAATACCACACAATTACGGATTGCACAACTAATGATTTAAGTAATTTTATTTAAAAAAAAAATGGATCACCTTATCAGATGTAACATGAGGTATGAATATCTTTCCTCAGGTTGTGCATACACAATATCAGGTATTCTGTGTATCTGTTGTAACCTGAAGTATGAACATCTTTCCTCAGGTTGTGCATACACAATATCAGGTATTCTGTGTATCTGATGTAACATGAGGTATGAACATCTTTCCTCAGGTTGTTCATACACAATATCAGGTATTCTGTGTATGTGATGTAACATGAGGTATGAACATCTTTCCTCAGGTTGTGCATACACAATATCAGGTATTCTGTGTATCTGATGTAACATGAGGTATGAACATCTTTCCTCAGGTTGTGCATACACAATATCAGGTATTCTGTGTATCTGATGTAACATGAAGTATGAACATCTTTCCTCAGGTTGTTCATACACAATATCAGGTATTCTGTCTATCTGATGTAACATGAGGTATGAACATCTTTCCTCAGGTTGTGCATACACAATATCAGGTATTCTGTGTATCTGATGTAACATGAGGTATGAACATCTTTCCTCAGGTTGTGCATACACAATATCAGGTATTCTGTGTATCTGATGTAACATGAGGTATGAACATCTTTCCTCAGGTTGTTCATACACAATATCAGGTATTCTGTGTATCTGATGTCACATGTGGTATGAACATCTTTCCTCAGGTTGTGCATCACAATATCAGGTATTCTGTGTATCTGATGTAACATGAGGTATGAACATCTTTCCTCAGGTTGTGCATACACAATATCAGGTATTCTGTGTATCTGATGTAACATGAGGTATGAACATCTTTCCTCAGGTTGTGCATACACAATATCAGGTATTCTGTGTATCTGATGTAACATGAGGTATGAACATCTTTCCTCAGGTTGTTCATACACAATATCAGGTATTCTGTGTTCGTCGTCAAGTTCAGTAGAACTCTTCGTCAGATTTATCTTCAGTAGAAATCATAATATGGTAACAAATTCTTAAATAACAAAATCCCAAATTGAAATAAAGAAGGTCTAAGGTGTCTAAGTAGCAACATTTAAAACCCTCTAATTGATGGTTTAAAGTTGTCTTCATAACTCGAGCCCTTTGGATGGATGTAGTCCATCATTAGTTCAAACACTGATGATGGACTACACCCGAAACCGACCAATTTATGTCATATTATGACATATTTCTTCATTACAAGGTAGTGCAATCAGCTATGTGGTATTTACTCATTGTAGAAGAAAAAAGTTAATGAAATAGTCTCCACTTAAAGAAGTTTAATAATATAAACAACGCGAACCGAACATATTATGTTCTTCTTCTGGCGTAAACTAAAAAAAATACGATGATATCAGAGAGTATCTACGATGTAAAATAAATAGTACAAACTAAAATAAGAAACAGATTTGTTCCCATTTGTTTCTTTTAACACTCGTCTAAGACTAAATAGGAGAAATATAACAGAGAACTATAACGAAATATGAACGACAAATTATAAAAATAGTGGGAAAATAGAACTTTTTTTGGTCATATGAATAATTTAAGAAAAGTTGTTATTCATATAAAAAAAAGTTATATTTTCTCTTTATTTTTATTATTTGTCATTTGAATTTCGTTATAGTTCTCTGTTATATTTTCTATATTTAGTTTTAAATGTAAAGGCCTAATCTTTAAAGAGAAAATAAATAAATATATCTGTTTTTCAATATGAAATAGATGGACACTCCATACCCTATCCATACCCACTTCCATCCTATTTCTAGTCAGTTGTACCACAGACAGTCATCCTTGGTTATGTACATCTCTCTTTCCTTATTTCATGTTGTACTATTTACTTTATACTATAAGTAACTCTCTGGTAACATTGCATTTTTTTAGTTAATACCTGAAGAATAACGCTATGAGTTTGAAACACGTTGTTTATATTATTAAACCTCTATATGTGGAGACTATTTCATTAACTTTTTCTCTTGATGTTACCTACAGCGTATGTAGCCCCAAATTTAATATATTTAAATAAACGTGATTATATTCTTTCTGTTTGCTTTATTACTCTAATATCTTGATAGTGTGTTAAAATAAAATAAATAGTCCCAGTTAATTTCTTATACAGTTGCATATATTTCGTAGAGTAAACTTATTTATTGCTAATCAACAAGGAATTTGGGTTAGCAGAAAAGTTAACTATCGATGATATTAGAATAAATTTCTTAACTCACATACATCCTCATACATATCTATTAATCAATGATCAAACCACAATAAAAAATGGGAAAACAAGACTAAGATCTTTGAACCGTAACAAGCGATCTTCGTCAGAGTCAAAAACCCAACCCTTACGGCTGAAAGATCGCAGCCCCGCTCTCCATTTCATATTGTGGTTTGATCATTGATTGTTATTTCACGTGTTTATGTGAAATCTTTTTATGTATATATATATAAATGATCAAACCACAATAAGAAATGGGAAAACAAGACTAAGATCTTTCAACCGTAACAAGTGGTCTTCGTCAGAGTCAAAAAGCCAACTGAAACACTAGATGCAGAAAACATCTGGTCTGGGGTTGAGAAGAGTTGGAGGGAAGAGTGGTTTTTTAAAAGGGTGAAAACGCAGGAAAGGACTAATGTTCAGAAAGGTGTGTTTGGGGAAACAAAGGAGTACAGTAAGAAAGAGTAAAAAACTATCCGCTAGCTGTCAACCCTCTTAGGGCTATTGCCCTCGTAACGAAAATATCAAGTTTGAAAGGACCGTTACTAATGTTTATAACATTTTAATGCTATAACGGTTTATAACCGTTATAATGTTTATTTCACGTGTTTATGTGAAATCTTTTTATACCTATTAATGCTGTTTATTTACTAAAAAAATTCAGTTGCAACAATATTTTATGTTTCTTCTTTTTTTTTTAGAGTATAGAAAACAATTGGAGAATGGGAAGACATAATCTTCAACGAATCAATTGTCGTAGTGAAAATTCTAAGGGAGTTTACTGTTTGCAATATGACGATCATAAAATTGTTTCGGGATTGCGCGACAATACTATCAAGATATGGGACCGATATTCGTTGCAGTGTGTCAAGATACTTACGGGTCATACGGGATCTGTACTCTGTCTCCAGTATGACGATAAGGTAAGTGCTTTTTATGTGAAAACGAATTCCATTGTACTCGTGTTTTGTAACATGCCATCGCTTTTTTTTTAAATAAAAAAATTGACATAAAACTATTATATTGTTTTTATGCGAGTAGTTTTGTGAACATGCAAGTCAAGTTAATTATGTTCTATTATATTTGATATAGTCAACAATCATGGCAAACATCAGTAATTAAAGAGGTTGTTCATTAGTTCTAATCATATGTGTACTTACAGTAAAGTTGACTGTAGACCACTGCAGATTTTTTGTTTATTTTCGATTGATTCATTTCGGTGCTTTCGGTCCGTTTCAGAGCACTTTCTGTTCGTTTAAAATATTATACTGTGTAAACCTATTTGCATGTTGATTACTTGTTATAATTGTATATTGTTTTCTTTTGTTTCATAATTATGTTTTTCTAGGTTATAATAAGTGGTTCAAGTGATAGCACTGTTCGAGTTTGGGATGTGAACACAGGTGAACTAGAAAATACTTTAATACATCATTGTGAGGCTGTTCTTCATCTTAGATTCTCTAACGGAATGATGGTCACTTGCTCTAAGGTATTAGGTTTTTTTTTTTTTTTGTATCTGTAATAAATGTCCACCAATACATTTGTTGACTTCTGTAGTGATTTAATTTTTATTAAACAATATTTTAGCAAGTATTGGTATATGATTACATCATGTAGGGCGAAAAGAAGCTTTATCATTCCCTTTCTTTTCCCAATAACAGCGAAGTTAAAGCAAAGAGGTGTTTTGAGATTTGAGGAGTCCGGATAGTTGTTCCAAACGTGTTATTTTTCAGGGAAGTAGTTCTAGGAAGATTAGATTTAGCTTTATAGTGTGAAGGAGGTAGAATAGGAGTGTTAATATTTGTTGGAAGAGCCAGGGTTGATCTGGGGATTCAATACCCAATCTGGCCCTTGGTTATACACGCGGGGGGTGAAAATATCTTAAGTATGTCGTCCCTCAGAGAAGACGTTAAACCTCGGATCCCTAACCGGTACAATATCAGGTAATTGTTAAAGATCCCTCCTCTAAATACACTTGAGTATCCAAGTGTCATACAACTCTATTCCTACTGTTTTAATAGTTTAAATACCTATCCCCACTTTTTCGCAGCGGATCTGTTTCCTACTAGTTGTTTTCACTGGACCAACCCTTGTTCAGTACCACATCCTTGGGTATGTCTTGAATTCTCTTAATTGAATTTTATTATTTCACTCTAATTTTGTAACTGATTAGATATAATTTGTACTCGTATTATAGTGTCTTCCTGATGATGAACACAGTGTTCGAAACGCGTTGAATTGTTTGGAGACTTTTGTTGGTTTATCCATTTTACCTAAGAATGTTTTAATAGTAGTTAGTGGAACCACTTGCGGTTATGATGAAAATCGGTCTCTCATTACAACGTAATAACTGTGTTCAGTAATAGTGTAATCGGTTACTTCGTGGTATTTACTCAAAAATGGAAACTTAAAAGATAATTCCCTTCTATAAGAAATTTATAAAAAAAAACCATACTTAGTATTATTTTATGAATAAATTGTTAATGCTAAGGCAGAACTTAGGACTCCAGAGGTAAGTAAAATGTTCTTTGTGTGGTATCACATAGAATGTCCAGTCTGTGTCTGTTCTCTCGTGGGACTGCCACTGCAAACTAGCTAATATTTGTTAGAAGTGTGCTCTCAAGGGATAGAAGCTACGTAGTCTAACTCTTCCATTGCTAGGGTCTTTTGTTGACCCTTTTTGACAATGTGAAGTATTTAGTCGTCCACTTGAACATCCTGAGTTCATTTATAAGCTGTTTATGAAGGGTGCCCGGAGCGAGAAAACATTCCGTGCATTTGAAGAATTGTAGAAAAACAGTACCTTACTCAAAACTACATGGAGGCCAACGAAAAACTTCTTGTAAACTATGAAGGAAATATAATTATATTGCTATAAGGTTTTGCTGAGTGAAGCTTTCGCAGGGTAATAACATAGTTAGTCGAACTGTTGTACTGAAGGTCAACAGGCCCATCCCCAATAGCACTAAAAGTCATTGAGTCCCTCAGAGCATTAGTACAAGGAGTTGACACCTCTCCTGAAGGCGGACTTGAGTGAGTGGTGTATCATTTTACGTTTCCGTTATTTTGTGGTATGATACTATAGTGGTAAAAGAACGAACCTTGTCTGTCGTTTAGCTATTTAAAGTGTCCACTAGTTACTTGTTGATCAAGGATGTTAATAAATGTTGACACTTACACCATATCACGATGTCCAAGTCTCATGCAACTCTATTCCTACTGTTTCAATAAGAATTAGTGAAACCACTTGTGGTCACAATGAAAATCAGCGATATATAGTTGTTCAGCAATGGTGCAATCGGTTACTGCGTGATATTTACTGAAAAGTGAAAAATTTAAAAGTCCTCTCATACAAGAAGTATTATAAAAAAAAAATCTTAGTGTTGTTTTATGGATAAATTATGAACACTTAGTGTAGAGTGTTGTTAAAGTGAAGTTGCCCTTCATATTATTTAGGCATGACACTCAGATCCTTTAACAAAAGATAACAAAAATACACAAGAAGTCAAAGGAAATCAAATTAATTCTGCAAAAGGAATTCTTAATTTTACATAGATCAAGTGTATTTAGAGTAGGGATCTTTAATACTATCTGACATCGTACAGACTCGGGGGCGACGGCTTATCGTCCTCGCCGAGGGACGACGTGCAGAGATTTATTCACCTCTCTCATAAAATGATACTAGGGCCGGAGTGAGTTTTGAACCCGGGACCTATCAGTCCAGAGGCAAGCACGTTCCTCTGGGACGTTGCCTAACGTGGCCCCCATCTCTTTATTTACCTTTCAGGCTCTCCCATCATTCTTGGACACCTGCAGTCCGATATTGATGGCCCTCTTATCTCTCATTTTCTCATTTTGCAGTTACAGAATTTCTTTAGGTTGAATGATATGTTTATATTTACTGTAATTCATTTTAACTAATCCACCCGTTTTATAGTTTGAATTATAGATTTATCTTAAAGTTAACTAAGCTTGTTCTTTACTTTTCCCACTTTAATATTGACATTGCATATTTAAAGAGAGACTACAATGACCATACGTATATATCGGTCTTTGAACCGAGTTATAAAAAGAACTATGGATTACTAAGATTAGGTTTGCTGAGATAGTCTTAGCTTGCTTTGGAGACATGCAACTGAGTCTTGGGTGATAAACCTGCAACATTCTATAATATCAAGCATAGGAGTACAAAATTCCACTGTACATACGGTTTTACAAATCCACGCTAAGTAATTTTCCTTGGTTTAGTCAAAATAGATTTAGAAATATGTAATTATTTATGAAATGTAACATTACTCCAACCCCTCAATCGAGCAAAGAAAATTGGCATCCTTCGTACCCCCCTTAATATACCATCTTAATACTTCATGTTTTTATTGTTGTTTCGGTTAATTGTTCTAACCATTATTTAAGGTATCCTGAATATCAACGACCTGATACTGAATTAGAAATACCTATATTGTATTAGGTCATAGTTTGTGAAACATGTATATTTACCGAGTGAAATTTACTGATATATCAAGAAAAATTTTTAATGATTCTGATATAGAGGAAAAAATGCAGCTTTTATTGTTGAATTATAAATGCCAAAGAAAATATTACATTGACGAAAAGACATTGATGACTGAATCCTCAAAAACGAAATTTAAAGAGAGTGTAAAATAATGGAGGATTTACTTTTTGTAATAGTTTGTTTACATCATTAGTTGTGCAAACCGTAATTGTGTGGTATTTACTCATTCTGAGGTAAAATGGATAAACCAACAAAAGTCTCCACACAAATGAAGTTTTATTCAACACGTTTCGAACACTTTGTGTTCATCATCAGGAAGACACCAAGGATGTGGTACTGACGGGTTGGTCAAGTGAAGACAACTAGTCTTGTCTTCAGTTGTCTTCACTTGACCAACCCGTCAGTGCTACATCCTTGGTGTCTTCCTGATGATGAACACAAAGTGTTCGAAACGCGTTGAATAAAACTTCATTTGTGTGGAGACTTTTGTTGGTTTATCCATTTTACCTCAGAATAGTTTGTTTACGTAACATACCTTTACCCCATGCCATACCTTTACCGATTATGTTGTTACTGTTCAAGCAATTAAAGATTAGGCTGTAAAAGAAAAACAGAATGAACTGATAACTCAGTAATTATAAGATGAAACATACGGAAGTAAACAGAGGAGTGACAACAGAAGTTCTTTAAGGAAAATTAAAATTAAATTCTTCCATAAAATTTTATTCATTTAGAGTTTCTGAATTTTTTTTCTAAACATTAAATTGAGTTTTTACTTTAAAAAGATCAGAAAATTACTCTTCTTGGGAATTCCAAAAATTACGTTTCCACACAAAAAAAAGTTTAGTATGAAAACTGACAAAGAGTTTTGAACACTTAGTGTTCTTCTTCAGGTTTACATAAAAAATGTAAACATATTTGTGAGCTTTAAGAACATCTGTAAATTATTTGAAATTAATTAGAATGTATGTATGTTGAATTGCACTATTGAAATTTTTAACAAAGGAATTTGTATGAAAATGACTTGAATAGTACTGAGCCTTAATGAAACCTGACAACATACTGAAACATCATGAACCAATTGTTACATTCATTAGCTGAAACAAGAACCAAATTGGTTTATGTTTCAGTATTTTTTCACTTTTTATTAAGGTTGAGGAATCATTAAGTCATTTTTCATTCTGATTCCCTTGTTTAAAAGCTTCAATAGTGCAATTCAATATTCATATATTGTATTCAATTTCAAGTAATTCACTTTGATGTTCTTTAAGCTCACAGATATGTATATTTTTTAGATGTAAACCTGAAGAAGATCATTGAGCGTTCGAAACGCGTTGTTAGTTTTCATATTAAACATTTTTTGGGTGGATACGTAATTTTTGAAATTCTCCATCACTAGTAAATACCATACTATGACAGATTATATAAGTAATGAAAACTATTCTTACCTTATATATTAAGTATGTCGAGGATGCATAATGCACTTTTTCTCATGATAATGCTTACTTCTCATATCAAATTGCTTATATTTAACATGAAATTCCAACGAATTAAGTCATTCCAACGAATTATTTGTCAATGAAAGTACTGTTAATTTTATTTTTTCAGAAATTGTTACTGGTGAGGTTACTGACTTTGGAATTTAATTGAATGTGGTTTTGTTTTAGGATCGGTCCATCGCAGTTTGGGACATGTATTCTCCCTCCGAGATTAGTTTGAGAAGAGTGCTGGTGGGACACAGAGCGGCTGTGAACGTTGTTGATTTTGACGAAAAATATATTGTGTCTGCCAGTGGTGATAGAACCATTAAAGTTTGGAATACAACTTCTTGTGAGTTTGTTCGTACGCTCAACGGCCACAAAAGAGGCATTGCTTGTCTTCAGTACAGAGATAGATTGGTAGTGTCAGGCAGTTCTGATAATACCATCAGGTCAGTAGTTCCTTCAGATGTAAAATATATATACATTAATGTTGTTACGCAGTATGCATGAATTAAACGAATATTACAAATTACATATATACAACGATTAAAGGAAGAACACGTAGAAATAATATACAATACACATTAATATTTTGACCTCATCGTCATCACGAGAAGGATCAGAAGAAGAAGAGGAGTTCTAATTGACTGGCAAACAGCAACTCTGCAGAACTCATCTTCTTCTTCTCCTTCTGATGACGACGAGGTCGAAATGTTGCAGTGAGTTGTGTATTGTTTCTATGTGTTTTTTTCTTGTTATCGTTTAATATGTGTCCTAACGGACAGTTTCAGATTTTAATTACATGTACACTCATACCTCGGTTCTACAAACTAAAAGGGTGAACACTTGTCCGTAATGCCCGACTGTCCGAAGCTTCTGATTCGGAATCTTCTCTGGTTAAAAAAATGTTGAATATTTTACAAAAAACAAAATAGGACCAAAAATGTCGAAAAATACGGACGAAACAGCTACATGTGTTCCAGCACAGATGTAAACAAAGCGACCACAGGTCATCAGGCGATCAACTGTGGAACCATTGGACCGCGTCTAGCTGATATAGACGAGTCTGAAGCTCCAGGTTTTGTCCGTTACATCAGAAATCCGTTATAGTAAGGTCTTGAATATATATAATATACTAGCTGATCTACCCGGTATTCCTCGTATGTTAGATTATGCTCCGGCGTTTTGGTTATAGGCGGTAAATCCTAAGAAAGGACCCTGATCAAAATTAAAATACCTTAGTCAGTTCCCCCGAAAAAAACTTTAAGATCCATATGTTTCTTTGTCTCTAAATGTCTCCAGTTTTTTTTTCTTTAGCGGACAGACAGACAAACTTTATTTTATACATACTGATTAAGTTCAACTACGATGCAATGTAACACACATAGTAAAGAAACACACTTTATATTTAATATTTTATAGTAGGTTAAAAGAGTTAATAAATAGTTTCCACATTAGTGGTTATTATTTCATTCACTTTTTTACACTACAAAACTGATTGCATTACTTTAGGATTTAATAGATTTGTGATCCCTTTAATTACTGGAATCAATTCTATTCAATAAGGATGTACGAGTATTAATATGGCCGTTTCCGTCTCTCACTGTTTGTATTCTTTAATTACTTTACTATAAAAAGAATAGTGATCGTGAAAAAAATCGATCTCGAGATTTTGACGGAACTACATGTTTTGATATCCCAAAAGCCGTTTTATGAAGTTTTTTTGATGATATCTATGGGTGGGTGGTTGAGTGTGTTAGCATTGCTTGTTACCACGCTAAGGTCCAGAATCTTTGATGGATCAAGTTGATGTTTTACACAAAAATGGGCCCCATAGGGAAGAAGATCCCTATTGTTTGGGAAGAATTATGCATGACGGGAAAGTCACTTATTTTGACAAAAACCGGTTTTTAGAAAAAAAATTTTTCTCTTAAACTGCTAACTCTAGAGTTTTGAAATTCGGGTATAGTTTTTGTGGTTACAAAATGGAATAAACGAAAAATATATTCAAAATTTTAAAACAACGGGAAATATTTTTTTTTCAATAAAATGTAAAAAAATGACTTATAATTCAATATCAATGCTTGTGAGAGCGATACAAGCCATAACGTTGAACGGATCAAAATGAAACTATGCTTAAAAATAGAACATTATATGGAGAATGATTTGAGATAATTTTTTTCAAAATTACATTCTCCAAAGGAGCGTTAAGTTACGATTTCTGTTGTCAGAAAATGTTTTTTTGACGCTAAACGGCTCATTAAAAAATCATGAAAATTTTTTACCAAAAATGGAACACAAAATTAGCAATTTATAAAAAAAATGCATGAAATTTCAATCACGGCAAAGAGCAATAAAGCTATAAAAACTGTTTGTTTGTTTATTCTGGACTAAGGGATCACCTGCTATACTAGTCGAATTTTTGATATTTTTTTACAATGTTTACATTGACTTAGAAATTTTTGAGTGAATCCACTGCAATAAAATTGATATTTAAAAAAGGAAAAATTTAAATAATTTATTGACTTATACGAGATATAAGAGAAATAATATTGTTACAATTAAAAAAATCACCGCCAATAAACATTAATAAATTTCCTTTGTGTTCCATGGCATGCTGGATTTGTCTCATAAAATGCTTTAATAATCTATATATTGCACTCTTGAGCAAAACTTAATAACAGTTATAATTACTTTATCTTTGCGAATTGTAGTATCTTTCCATGTTATTGAAATGTGACCAATGGACTCTTTCCTCAAGAAAGAGGAATTATGTTTGTTGAGAAATATCCAGTTTTATCACTATTCTAGTCTGATAGTTCATATTTGTTGTTTAAAAAAATAGAAGCTCCCAACTATAAAGGATTTAAATTATATTGAATAGCTGGCTTCAACTTTGAGTTGAGTATTTAAACTGGCTAATTACTAATATATTTTTTCTCAATATACATTCACAGCAAGCTTATAACAGAGTACAGCAGGCAGGAAAAAGATAACACTCGCTCGGAAAAAATTGGATGTATGATTTTTGATAAAGGGGAAGGAAAATGATTTTATTAAATACTAAGAAGTCATAAAATTCCCAGTATAATAATTCTATAAAAGGCCAAAAATATAAAACATAATTCAAAATTGAAAATCTATGGTTTGAAGATTAATAAATGTAATTATCGTATATCCATAATTATAAATTATCTTAAAGGGACATTGTTTCTTCGATGTTAATGATGTTTTTCAGAGAAAATAGGAGTATTTTCCTGTTTTAAACTTGAAAATTTGACTTAAATATTCAACGTAGAAGGAGGTCAAGTAAACGATGTAAGAAATCCACTGGCTATTTGAACAAAAGTCGTGTTCTCTTGTAGGAGATTATTTGTATCGAGAAATGTTCACTTTGGCTTTTCAAAAATATAATTACTACTGTAGTTATACATATATGTATATGAGATTATTTACATAAGCTGTGTGATGTACAAAAATAAGCTTATATATTGATAAGTCGATCAATCACTATCTGTACTACCTCAGGAATGAAAGACTAATAAACATCTCCCATTTAGATGTATACATTATGCCTAAATGAGACGTTATATATTATATAACCAAGAAATTTGATATTAAGTTTACTTATAGTAAAGTTGAGTGTAGGCTCCTCCAAATGTTTTGTATTAAAATTATAGAATAATAATCTGTAAAGTTGTTTAGACTTTAAAAGACTTTGAGAACGATTTGAAATCTATTGTATTCCCAACTACTATGACATCAAAAGCAAATGCCTTGGAATCATATATCTTTCTAATTATATTTGCAGATTGTGGGATATTGAGTGTGGAGCGTGTCTGCGAGTTTTAGAGGGTCATGAAGAACTGGTTAGGTGTATTCGATTTGACAGCAAAAGAATTGTATCTGGTGCTTATGACGGGTAAGTTTTTCTTCCTTCAATATTTTTGTTTTAATTTTGTAGCATAGAGGGGAGGGGTGGCACGTGCCAGGGGGTGGCATTTTGGGAGGGTAAACATGGAAAATAGAAAAAAAAATAAAATAAAAAAAGCTAATAAAAAAAATTGAAATTTTATACCAAAATTTCGTAATGTGTTTTTATGTTTTATGTGTGTTATACTGCTTTTAAACGGATATGTCATGTGTAGTATTTCAAATTAAAAATTTATTTTAAATTTTTCAAAACTAGTTTTTTAAAGGGGTTGAAAGTTAATTATATTTGTTTGCGTAGCCAGTTAATTTAATTTAACAATTCTTTTATAATTTTGAATTATATGTTTTTCTTTTGAAAGATCTTTGGTTTCCTTTGTTTGTGTACTCAGTTTGCACAGCCAGTTAATTTAAATTAACAATTTTTTTATTTTAATTTTTTGCTTTGAAAAATCTTTGGTTTTCTTTGATTGCGTCTGTGTATGTATATGAATATTGTAATAGGATGAAAATCCAAGGGTAATAACAGCAGTCTAAAAATTAGTTCCTTGATTATAAGTCCATAAAAGTAAATTGGAATTTGAAGTTAACGGATTATCAACGACCGGTGGGGGGGATCTTACTACCCCGAGTAGCAAAAATAGTTACTACGCCATTGTTCTGTTTTCTTTTTTTGTATCGTATATATTACATTTGTTCGTGTTTTTTGTTTCCAGAAAAATTAAAGTTTGGAATTTAGTAGCTGCTTTGGACCCAAGATCTCCAGCAAGTTCTTTGTGCCTTCGCACATTAGTGGTAACAACTTTGTCTTAATTACCCCGTATGTTTTTGTTGTTTTATTGTTTTGATATATGTATGGATCTCAACGTTTGATTTAAAGTTTTATTTCATAAAAGTGAAGAGTCCAATTTTCACAGGATACGATTAGATCCCTCCAAAATCCTTGTGAAAATACCAAATCAAACATTTGTTGAGAACTCAAGATCACAATGTCTACCAGGTTCATATCTCCACACAAAGCCTTCTAATCATTTATTTTTCTTTTATGGGAATCTTTATCATTGTTTGATAGAAGTACTACTAAGAGAAATGTTTGTGAATTAAACAATGACATGAAAATTACTGAATTTCTTTCCGACAAAGAATGAAAAAAGCATGCTTTGTGAAAATCAATGACCAAGGGAGAATTCTCGAAGACTTGGTAAAATTTTCATTTTTAATTTCCACCTTTACAGATTGTGCCGAATATAAAAAGTCTTATGTAGAATGGTGCATGCTGGTCGCAATGAAAACGAAAAAAATACTAGGAATAGCTAGCTAAAGAAGAACAAAATTAACTAAATTAATAATTAAATAAAATTGTATATATAGTTAATTAAAAAATTACCAAATGGAATTGAAATATAAAAAGAAAAAAATAATGGTTTAAAAAATTGAAATAAAATAAATTAACGGTTTAAGCTAACGCCAGGGTGTGAGTGAACCTCTAATGTGATGTTTTTTTCCAAGGGTATCTTTTTTTTAGAATTCGCACTTAATGATGCCGCGTTAATGATGGGACAGGTAAGACAATCATGACTTCATATCTCTCATCGGTCAAGGGGGATTTAATAGCTCAGTGAGATATTAAAAGTTACTAAGGTTGGGAGTTCTTCTATAATAAATAGAAGTCTAATAGAAAGTGGAATAGTGTGTTTTTTTTAATATATGGTAGTGGGTTTGCAACTTTGATAATGTTACTGTTGGGAATTGGTGGTTTATTATGTACTGAGGTATATAATTAATTACTCGTATTCTGTAGGATCATATCAATATCTTAAAAGGTTGTGGTGTTGAGGGAAGTATGATGATTAATTTCATTGTGTCTAATTAATATGATAGATAACTACAAAAGTGAGCTTTTCTTTTATGTAAACTTTTACTGTTTACTTAGTATTTGGAAATGATTTCACAGGAACATACAGGCAGAGTGTTTAGACTCCAGTTTGACGAATTCCAAATAGTTTCTTCATCTCATGACGACACTATTTTAATATGGGACTTTCTTAACTGCAATCCATCTGAAGGAAATATGTTGGTAAGTTTATTTCATGTCTGTTAGAATTTGGATTTTTTTTTTTTTTTTTTGTTAATACGTTTGTGTTTGTTATGTTATTATTAGTTGTGCTCCTTTTGTTTTGGGTCTTGTTCATTTTCAAAAGCGACAATATATTTAAGGTTGATTTTGAAGTTAAACAAGATCCCATGTCTATAAAAAAGATCGGAAAACCAAAAAAATGATACTCTTCAGACCTGATCCTACTTTTTAGTCAAACTTTTATGCAAATCGTATTGTATGAAGTGTATAATAGTATGAAGTATGATATTATGTAATAGTAATCGTATGAATTAACCTTAATTCAATCGGGGTTAACAGAAAGTGACTTCACTTGATTATAATTTTCAACATACAAGTATTTGATGACTAACAATCTTTCGTAAATAGTAACTACTAACTTGTGGAATAAATTTACTAATACGGCTTGACTGGCCCCTTTAACTCATGTAAGCAGTAATTGTGTGGTATTTACTCATGATAAAGAGGAAAGTATATTACGTCTTCACCAGAAGGATTTTATTTTACGACTAGTTTCGAGCACTTAGCGTTCATTATCAGGACACATGTATTTGAGACACCTGTCTCATAAAGGATGTAAAACAGTGTCTGTTTTACTACCTAAAATAACTCTTTTTCTACGTTGAATTTCCAATCCATTTACGAAACTGAATCCATTGGAACTGAACGGAAAATAACTGAAATCCTTTTTTTTTTTTTTAGAGAGAAATAAACAGAAATACAATCTACCACAATCGAAAAGGATTAACATTTTATCATAAACTTGCTGATGGAAGTTTCAGAAGTAAAAGAAGTTGTATAAAACAAACATACAGACAATTCTCAGCTTATTTTAATTCATTTTATGTTTTTTTTCGATTTGACGTTCAAAATTTTAATGTGAAAAAGACAAAAAAATAGATTATAATTTCAAAATTATAAAAGAAAGTGTTTGTGTGCGTGAATTCGAATTTGAATTTACTTCGAAAACCACTGCTAAACATAACTGAATTTAAATAAAATCAGTTTAATTGAAATTACAATACATGTATTTTGCTTGAATTTAACTTACGTTTTCAAATTACATTTATATTATTATTTTATGTTATGTTTTGTAATAAATGATTTAGGGGTTTTTATAAGATATGATAGTTGAATTAATGGATGTATAGTACAGTATGAACAGTATGTTTGACTAGAACGTATAGTAACAACTGACGTTCATTTCTGACTTATGTTCGGCCGTTCGGAACGTAACTAAAACGTATGTCGAGAATTGTCTGTTTGAATAGAAAATTGAAGTTTCTTGAGGAACTAAAATCTTATTCATTACGTGTTATTTCCATTACCTCAAAAATAATTAGTGACAATAAAATTACATGGCTTCAATTGCTGGTTCGTTTCATGATTCCTTCTTCTTCAAAATACAATAATTTTTTCTTATTTTATCAATTATGTATGAACACATACATCATTCATGTAAAAGAGAGGTAGAGATTATTAACAGTAAAATACTTTGCATTCAATATAATTATACACGAAAAATAGTAACCTTCTTTCTTTAACTTTCAATTTTGTTGACATTACTTGTACAGATAATACGCGTATTTTTGATTATATTAAATATATATTATTATTACTATTATATATTATAATAGTATATATTATATTATTATATATTACTATTTTATTTCATAATAAACAAGTTAAATAAAAACCAGCATCCAAACCATAGTAAGAAATGAGAAAAAAAACTAACATCTTTCAACAAATATCTGACGAAGACCGCTTGTTAAGGTTGAAAGATCTTAGTCTTTTCTCACATTTCTTACTGTCATTGTTTGGACGTTGACAGTCAACAATCATTTGTCAACGTTCATCATCAACGTTTGGACATTGTTATTAGTAAATATATCTGTAATTCTTATTTACTGGCGATTTAATTCAATTTAAACTTAAGTCTGATATCCTTATCTTTTATGATCTGAGGTGAAGAGTTGAATTCCTTTATATTGGTATATTGTGGTAAATTATTCAGTCGATTCTTAGATTCATACTTACCTTGAAATATACCCAAGAGTCCAGTTTCTTTTATTAATTGTTATAAAGTTCTCTAAACCTATAGCTGCATACCTAACGCTGTATATATATATATATATATACACTTAATATTCGTTGAAATACGAGGAAACACAGAGACACAGACATAACTCACATCGATATTTCGACCAAAGTACACATCAGAGAAATGCAGAAGAGTCCAGCACTTACAGTCTGCGGCGACACTTTCTGCGGTGACTCTTCGCTCTTCAGGACCTCCTGATGACGACGATGGTCGAAACCATAGCGCACTGGATCGAGTACGGTCTGGAGTCTTTCAGTGTTGTCCATCGCTTGAATTCATTTATTAAAATAAGTCCGTAGACACGAATTCTTAATTGTATAATATATATATATATATATATATATATTACATTAAATATAATGGAATATTGAATGCCAGATTAAATATTGAAAAAGACGAGCCAATCCCTTTACGTCCTTCATCCAACTTATTGAAAATTAAGTAGGGACTGCGAGCCCTCTCCTGAGTGAAGCTGAGGCGCCGAGCGGACGAGTGATACATAAGAAAAACGTGTACTAAGCTATGGTAAAAACCCACAACCTAAGAAGTGCCCAAAGTAATAACGTAACAGAATTGGTCGTCTTCAAATAATATATATATATATAATAGTATATTTAGGAAGCAGTCGTCAAGAACAGTTTGATTAGACATAATACGCCATATTTACGGATTGATTAGTTTCCTTGTGCATTTCTCAAGCGGATCTGAATAATCATTCTTGTACAATAGCATCTAAATTGAATAGAACATCTTCCAATGGCTCCGTAGTCTTGAGGTCTTTGCATGTTCCAGGGGGTAATTTTACTTGTCACAATCGTCAACAACTAGTACTATTACTATTACTACTATACTATTATCACTACTACTATTATGCTACTATCGACATGTTTCGACTGCTCGTCAGTCATCTTCTGGATAAGGAGGTTCTTTGCTGAGTTGTTGGTATTTACTGAAGTTGTTGATCAGTCTACGAGTGGTCTAATGTGGGTTTCGGTAATCAGTTTCTGATTGGCCTGGTTGTAGGGATGGAGAGGGCATGGTTATGCAGGTACCTGTAATCTGGTGGCCAGCAGATGAATTTTGGGGCAAGAGCTTGAGCACCCTGCTACTACTATTAAGTTGAGTGTTGAGAGTCGGTTTCCTTTCCTGATTGAATGGCTTCCAGAATTAGCAATTTTTGTGGATCCACAAAAATTGCTAATTCTGGAAGCCATTCTAATACAGGAAAGGAGGAACCTCGACGTCTCGCACAGTTGCGCTCCAGAGGGCAAACTGTTTGCCCTCTGGAGCGCACTGTGCGGACGTCGAGGTTGCCTCACGTGTCCCATTATAAATCCCCAACCACACTTCACAGCTCCCCCCCATAACACCCTCTATCCTGTTGCAACTGACTGCTCGTGTACCTCCAAAAACTGTGTGTACCGTTTGGAGTGTACCAAGTGTGATTCGTTCTACGTAGGCCAAGCATCCACCAAGCTTAGTCTCCGTATGAACAATCACAGATGCTTCAGTTCTCTTTATTATTTATTAAAAAGCCGCTCCCATCTTTCCATTGCCATACATGCCAATAGCCATGGTCTCCCTTTTATAATGATTGCTACAGTGTTAATCAGATTACTTGAAACAAGACGAGCCATCCCTGTTACGTCCTTCATCCAACTCTATTGGAAAATTAAGTAGGGACTCGACGAAGCCCTCTCCTGGAGTGAAGGCTGAGGCGCCGAGCGACGAGTGTGCTAAGGAGAAACCGTGTTACGAAAAACCCACAACATAAAAGTGCCCAAAGTAATACGTAACAGGATTGGCTCGTCCTTTTCAAATTTATATATATATATATTAGTTATTTAGGAAGCAGTCTGTTCATTATACAGGTTTGATTAAATAATACGCCATATTTACGGTTGATTACTTTCCTTGTGTATTTCTCAAGGGATCTGAATAATCTTCTTGTACAAATCATCTAAATTGAATAGAACATTTCCAATGGTTCCATTGTCTTTACATCTTGCATTTCCACTAATTTTACTATTGTCATTCAAATGTCACAACTAGTACTTTACTATTATACTATACTATTATCACTACTACTATTATCATACTATCGACATGTTTCGACTGCTCGTCAGTCATCTTCTGGATAAGGGGTTCTTTGCTGAAGTTGTTGGTATTTACTGAAGTTGTTGATCACTACGAGTGGTCTAATGGGGTTTCGGTAATCAGTTTCTGATTGGCTGGTTGTAGGGATGGAGAGGGCATGGTTATGCAGGTACTGTTATCTGGTGGCCAGCAGATGAAGTATGGCAAGAGCTTGAGACCTGCTACTACTATTAAGTTGAGTGTTGAGAGTCGGTTTCCTTTCCTGTATTGAATGGCTTCCAGAATTAGCAATTTTTTGATCCACAAAAATTGCTATATTCTGGAAGCCATTCTAATAACAGGAAAGGAAACCGACTCTCAACACTCAACTTAATAGTAGTAGCAGGCTCAAGCTCTTGGCCCCGATAACTTCATCTGCTGGCCACCAGATAACATACCTGCATAACCATGCCCTCTCCATCCCTACAACCAGCCAATCAGAAACTGATTACGAAACCCACTTAGACCACTCGTAGCTGATCAACAACTTCAGTAAATACCAACAATCAGCAAAGAACTCCTTATCCAGAAGATGACTGACGAGCAGTCGACATGCGAAGTAGTGATAATAGTAGTGAAATAGTAGTAGTAGTAATAGTAATAGTACTAGTTGTGACTTTGTGACAATAGTAAAACTAGTGGAAATGCAGATGGTCAAAGACAATGGAACATTGGAATGTTCTATTCAATTTAGATGTTTGTACTAAGAAGTATTATTCAGATCCCTTGAAAATACACAAGGAAACTAATCAACCGTAAATATGGCGTATTATTTAATCAAACTTTATATAATATATATATATATATATATATATAAAACAAAGACTCACTTTTCAATATTTCGACCGCCATTACAGTCGAAATATTGAAAAGTGAGTCTTTGTTATGTTTCTGTCATGTGTCACAGTTTATTTTAAGTGTAATCTGTCCTGCCGGACCGTTTCCATTATATATAATTGAGGGTAAAAGTTCAATGTCTTTTATACAGGCTGGTTAAAAGTCACCCGACAGTAAATAAAATAAATAAACAGGGGAAATATATTTTAAACAATTAAGTGAATTCAATAAACATGTAAATATGAAGATGTAATAAACAGATTATTTTGAAGCTTGTAGCAGAGTAAGAGTCTTCCTCTAAAAACTTCAATCTTTCATAATTTTCCCCCCAAAACCACCTTTAAGTCACAGTATTCAATCAATAAGCATTCATAATGGGCATGAATAAATCAAAACTTAATATTTAATGTTTATGGAAGTTTCATTTGAGTGTCGGCTGGAGTGTTATGAATATACAATAATTACCGAGTTATTTAGGGAGATTATTATAAAGCATAAATGCGATTCTTTATGAAGTATTATTACTTGTTTACAGAATCTTCCCGAAAGGCTGACTCTATCAACAAGTGGGTGCGACTGAAGCAAGAACAATCCAGTTCCTAGAGGAGAGCCGCTTTTCCCCTTCCAACCTTGACTTCAACACCGCAACTCTCCTCCTCATTAAATCATCCCAACCTATTACCTAAGTGTTTTTCATTTTTTTTTTCTTTTATATACTGTTAATTCTTCTATTCGATTAAAATGTTTAGAAAGAGGATCACAATGACAAAAATAATAAATGACGTACCTCGTTGTAGGGAATATGAAGTAATGGATTACGATCGTACGCTTTGCTAGGAATCAGGGTTTTTGTACTGCCAAGTCAAGACGGTGTTATTTCACCTACATATATTTCAAATTAAATATATGTAGATAACTTAATTACCCATCTAGATAGAACCTATACATTAGGAACATTTCAGTATATCAGATCAGTTCATACTGAGCATCATAGTTTCCATTATACGAACAATGTTTCTTTCATATTAAAGTAGACTGAAAAATATTAATTTATTTTATGTAGATATTTACCATATGCTTTCGACTCATAAATTTAGGGATGATTTTTTTCCTCTGCGTCCATTAGAAGTTCTATTTTTACATCTGTGAAGTTATTAATCCGACTAAACATTTCCATTATTAATTCATTTTCCATATTAACTGTTTAAACGAATTAAATATTTATTTTTATAATAATTTATGTTTTCTTTACAAACAGTTATTTCAATTAATTTTTTTTTTCATTAAATTAAATCACATTTAATAAAAAGTAATTCTCAAATTGTTGGAAAATAAGTAAAAATTACCTGACTTTTATTATGTAATTGAAGAATAAAAACTGTAGTTTTGACTTGGCAAGCCTTTTACGGTTATCAAAATTTATCCTTTGTTTTTTTTGCAATTACCCGTATGTGAAAATATATATATGTTGTACTTTTAGTGATGAAAATATATTTGCAAACATATAGAAATAAATTGGTTTACTGAGTTGGACATCTTTTTGACTCATAAGGCAAGATTTAACTCTTGGTTAATAACCATTCTCTTTTAAATATTCCTCTGTGTTTGAACTGTTTTGATTTATTGATAGCTTTTATTAGATTAATCTATATTTTATATCAGTTTTGTATTAGCTTCTTTAGGTGAGTATAGTAAATGTTAATTTTTACCGACGAAGTCAAAAAAAAAAACAAATATCCACAAAACATCTCTTAACTTTTTTGTTTCGTTTTTGTGCAATTGAAATGACAATTTATACTTTAAATACATAAAGAATTCCTTTACCACCACACAAGTAATATTTAAATTTTTGTCTTTTCTGATTTTATTTTTATTAAAATCGTGTACAAAGACGTAATTTAAAACAAAACAAAAAAAATTAGTACTTTTAAATAAATAATTGTACAGTCGATGTTTGTTTTGACTGTAATTTTAAAATAAGCGTTAGAAAAAAAAAAGTCACAAATCTAGTTCCACTATTAGCTTCCAAACAAGAGTCCTTTAAAATTTCTTTAAATTTCTCTATTTTTCTTAAGCCATTTCGTCATCACTGAATCTTCTGTGATATCCTAACAATACGTTTAAACTTGTTTTTTTTTTTAACTTAGTAAAATTATCAATACTAACAACTTTTTTTTCAATTCAATTTAATTTTACTCGAGTTTTTAAAATTTGTTTCCAATATTAACAATTATTGTTTAATACTGAATTAAAAATATTTCGGCTTCTATTATTTGAAAATTTATATTTATGATTTTAAAACAAAGTGTAATGCCCTAGTGATTTCAGACATCTTGTGCCACTTCAAAGCACATTAAATTTAGATTACCAGGGTAATTAACACTTCTTGTTTTAACGAAATTTAAATTTTGTCAAGTAATCTTAGAGGATTTTTTTTACATATATACAAAATGGGTTAAGAATGAAAATTCTTAATAACAGCTCTAATTAATCTTTATTTATTAATTATTTTTGTTTATATTTTTTTTCTATATATATATATATTCCTTCTTTGGCAGTTAATTACTGCCCCCCCCCCCCCATTGGATTTGTATTTTTTAATTAAAAGATGAAACGCATTGTATTGTTTGTAAATAAATGTATATGTTTTAGGTATAGATGTGTACAGTTACTATTTATTGTGTATTATTGAAATCACCTGTTAGATTGGAAAACGTGTCGAGGCTTATGATGGACTAACAAGGACTTAGTTTATTATGTGTACATAGAAGTTAGTTGTAAACGAGTATTTTGTTCCTTTGTTTTATTAGAAATTGGATATTCTAACATCAGTATGGTTTACACAGCTCTCTTCGTCTAATATTCATTTGAGTGTTTTTAAAGCTAAGTAAATACTATTAAAAATCTAACTCTCTATTTATTTTTTTACATACAACTTATTCATATTATATATATTTTCTTCTTTTAATTATTTATTTACTATTTCATTTATTACTATTTTTTTTAATAATAATTTTGTTACAGATTATTCGTTTTAAAAAAAGAAATCAGATGTAGAAACTGTATTTCTTAAGTAGTGCTGCTCCAACTTTGATTTGTATGAAAATAAATTTATAATAGTAAAATAATATTGCGGAGAAGTATATTCACAAATAGCTGAATTAATAGAAAAGAATTTCGTAATGAAATTGATTATGAAGTAATCAATTCTTAGTAATCATCATTTCATTTCTTGATTACTATGTGTGGAGGTTACAAACCTTTTGGATATCGCTAAATTTATGATCTTTATATAGCGAATGAATAACAGTATTCAATTTTTTAATAGTGATGCTAATGCAAATCAAAAGATAATGTTCCAAAATATCAATTTTATTGACTTGAAATGCAATTATGACAAATAAATATATCTTATTTATTACAATTGAAATAATTAATCTTTTAAATGAATGCGAACCAGGGTCTAATTACGAAACAGATCCCATATCTTGTTATTATTTCATAATAATATAAAAATAATTCAAATTATTTGGTTATTGTTTATTATTAAGTGTTTTTTTTTCTTACATTACGCAATCGAGCTTTAGGCAGGTTGTCGTCTCTTGAGAGGTGTTTCAATGCGTAACAGCATTATACTTCGGTCATTTAAGAACGCTTTGATAACACTCAGATTATTTCTTTATTAATGAACACTTCACCTGAAATTCATTACAAAAGCAATAATAACCTCAATTATTGGTACAACAAATTATATTTGAGAGATATTTCAGTTGATAAATTAAATCATTATTTGTTTCTTTAAACTTTTGTCAAATGTGGAGCTGTACTACTTTTATTTTAAAAAAAAAAACTGGCAATAAATAAAATATATTGAAAAAGCTCTAAATTGGTGATGTGTAAGTGTAAACTTACGTGGAAAACTTAATGAAGTATGAGTAAATTTAAAGAAAATCCTTCCGATCTAAAGTCCTGTATTATTTCGATCTTATTTAAACAAAAAACTAATACAAATGCAATATTTGTATATCTTTTAACGCCATCTTGTAAAATTACTAACACTCTATTAATACATATGTATTGACGAAGGACAATAACTTCATCTAAGAGAGTTGACAGCTAGCAGATAGGTTTTTTTTTTACTTATTTCCTCCTGCTCTCCTTTGTTTACCCCAATATCTCTCTCCTGTCTATTGACCTTTGCTTTCACTTTACAACCTTTAAAATACTTCTTCCCTTCCATTTCTCTCAACTCCCTCATCAGATGATTCTAAATCTTTGGTTTCAGTTGGAATTTGACTGACGAAAACCGCTTGTTACGGTTGAAAGATCTTAGTCTTTTTTCTCTTTTCTCATTATGGTTGATATATATATATATATATGTATACTTCACTTAATAAAACGAAACACGATCCAAACTGGACACAATAAGAGTTCAAAATTCAAGAAGAGTAACACACAGAGTAAGGAAATACAATTACAGACTCAAATTTTCGGGTAGTCCGTCTTCAGGAGAAAAGAGAAAGGGAGACCAAGCACGTTGTAGACGCAACGGCTTGTAACCCATTTCCTGAATTTTGAACTCGTGTATATATATATATATATATACTTTTTCGTTGGAAATACGATCCAAAACGGACAAATATAGTTCAATATAGACAAAGAAACATAGAGAAATCAAAAGAACACACTTACAGTCTCTAATTTGCGGTTTGAACCGTCTTCAGGAGAGATAAGAGAGGGGCAACCAAGCGCACTGGTTCAGAGACTCCAACCGTCTCTGAACCAGTGCGCTTGGTTTCCCTCTCTTATCTCTCCTGAAGACGGTTCAAATCGAAAATTAGAGACTGTAAGTTCTATATTGAACTATATATATATATAAAAATCAGAAATAATCATATTAGTTGAAAAATGAATGAGACCTTAGAACATTTTCATTTGTCTATTGATATTGTGATGTCATTCCTTTGATTATAGAGTAAAACTAAAAACTTTCAAAGAACAGACCAAAATACTTTATATGATCATTATTTCTGAACATTTATATGATCAGATCTCCTCTGAACCCTGTTGATGACGAACTGACAAACAAACTTGCGGGTAGTGGTAACTGTTTTTTTTTTTATTCCGTCTTCTTTGTACTTCCTAATTTTATTTAACGGGTTAGGTCAATATTTCAAAGATATATACCCATTTCATTATATATTTGGTCAATTGAAATAAATGTGTGATATAAACAAGGTGAGATGGTCCGGGTGAATTATTAAAAATGAAAAGAAGAAAAAAGACTGACAAAAACTTACTCTTCGGTATTTCGGCATCCATCAATACCCAAGTCACATGTTTTCTATCATTTCCACAGTATTTGTAAAAAACAATGGTAGATTATTTATCAACTGTAGAACAATGAATGATTCAGTTTGTCTTACTGAAAACCACGTGAAATATTTTTGTTCTTGCCTGCTTCTTGAGCAAACTAAATTATTTTTATGCTTTCACCATGAAATTTATACAACAAGAAACACTCAGTAAGAAAATAAATTTTATATTTTGTCTGAATTAAAAGAAAAAAATATTTATATTTGGCGATTTCAAGAATTACGTCTGCACACAAAAAAAAAGTTTAATATGGAACTTACAACGCGTTTCGAACACTTAGTGCTCTTCTTCAGGTTAACATCTAAAAAATATACATATCTGTGAGCTTTAAGAACATCAGAGCGAATTATTTGAAATTGAATACAATATATGAATGTTGAATTGAACTGTTGAGGTTTTTAACAAGAGAACTAGTATGAAAAATGACTTAATCTAAACCCCTCATACTAATCCCGTGATATATCAATATATGTCGAATATATATATATATATATATATATATATATTATGTATATATATGTAATAATATATATGTTGAATATATGTTATAAATATTCATACTAATTCCCTTATTGAAAAACTCAAAAGTTCAATTCAACATTCATGTATTCTATTCAGTTTCAAAGAATTCACTCTGATGTTCTTAAACCTCACAGAAATGTATATTTTTTAGATGTTAACCTGAAGAAGAGCACTAAGTGTTCGAAACGCGTTCTTACTTTCTTATTAAACTTTTCTCTTTTTTTTTGGGTAGAGACGTAATTCTTGAAATCTCTAAATATGAGTAAATACCACAGTATATAACAGATTGCACAAGTAATGAATGAAGAAAAAATATTTCATTATTTTCGAATCTATTATGAACATCACATAGAAAAAATGAAAAGTTTAAAACCTATAAACAATTTGCTTCTTATTTTTTTTTTTATGATTGAAATGTATTTGATGATGGTATTAAATGTAAAATTTATTCTTACAGGGTTATTCTGACTTAAAACATTTAACTGATTTAAATTGTTTCAGTATTTGACTCCTTTTTAATAGAGAAGAGAGCTTGTAGATTTTAGAAGAAAGGTGTGTGTGGAAAGATAAAATGCATTTATATTTCAAATTGCATTTCTTTAATGATTTAATTATTAATAAATTAATGGATAAAATCTGTCTGATTAAAATTTATTGCGAAATATATGAAGGATTATTTAGTCGAAAGACCCTAATTAGTTACCTGTAAAAATGGTCTTAATAATGATGTTTATGTCTAGGAACAATTAATAAACTTTATATCATTAGAAAAATCCAACATTCCTCGTGAATCGTTTAAGAGTTATGCAACTCTGCACAAGGTATTATGGATTTTATGAATCTGATGTTTATTAACCTTTGGGGTAGTATGTATTTAATTAATAAACTGTGGGTGTTATAAAAAATGAATACGAATACAAAGTTCTACCGCTTAATTGTTATCAAACAACTTAACTGATATTTTATGTTGCACTCACCTTAAAATGACTTGGAAATTGTTTTCTTTCTTTTTTTTTGTACTTAATTAGAGGTGTGAATTGCTGTATACATGTAAACCACAGTATCAAATTCTAAAATTAGTTAGAAATCTTTGCAATTAATTAATATATATATAGTAAACGCCGGTATATTCACCGCAAAAATTTATTGTGATCTCTTTAATTGTATAATATCATTTGTTTTCATAGATCTACAAAACAGATGGCATATAAGAAATAATACAATCATTCAAAAACTAAATATACATAAAAAGGGGGGGAAAAATCATACATACAGAAGACATAGAAAGAACTTTCAGAACTACTTGTATGTTTCAACTGACAGTTGTCGTCAGGCAATGAAATGCTTCGCTGCCAGTCAGAGACTGAGGTCGTGAGGGCTTTATTTTTTTAAAATGACAGTTTTCTATGAAAAAATCGATATTTTCTAATGTCTTCATGAATTGTCAGATTTAAATTTATACATTTATGAATCAAGCTGGATTCGAATTGTTATCTATCATATGATCCATTCCTCATTACCATTGTATAGAAAAACGTTTCTACTGAGGCAGAGTATATTTCTTTAATAGGTCTAAAGTCTCACTAGCGACCAATATACATTATCTGTGAAGGTTGACTGACGTTTTAAACTATGCAGTTTGCTGTCGTCCATCCGTTAATTCACTTCTCCTAAGGACGACCTACATTAACTGTCGAAATATTGAAAATTGAGTGCTACCTTTCCTTCTATATGCCGCAGTTTATTTTAGGTATACAAATATAGAATAATAATATTTATCAAAAATAGCTCAGTTTTCAAAAATTCAATAAAATTGTTAAAGGCCATTTAAACCTTGAAAACAGACCGATTTGTGATAAATATTTCTATTTTAGTCTAAATCAGGGTCGATATAATGTCTTCATCAAGACGATGGTTTGTTGAAATATCGAGGTGAATCGTGTCAGTTCATTGTGTGTGTTTTTCTGTATAATTTGATATTGTGTGATCGTGGACCGTTCTTTTATTAATATATACGTCTATATATATATATGACTATCAAAAATTGAAATTTTTAGCAAGAATAGTAAATCAAATAAGAGCAAAAAACACCGAAAAATAGTCATTTTTATATATTAACAAAGTTGTTAACGAAGTTCTGATTTTTTCTTGGTAGTGAGTTTTCTTTGTTAGTACTTGTATGTAAATACAATTAACTGCCGTTTGGCTTGCGACTTGTTCTCTTGACTGTGACACTAAAATGAATGATTAATGAGAAGTGAGTTTAAACTTTCTTTTTTTTTTTAACAAAATACCAAATTAAACTATTAAAGAGTGCAACAAATTAAGTATTAAAAAAAAAAACGCCGACAAAACTCTTAATATTTTGACAACCGTCATCTCCAAGAGAAGAAAAAGGAAGCTGAAATAGGTAGCAGAGACTTTTTAGGATGGAGATCATTTAACTTACTGCTATGATGAAAATCGCTGCTAGTCCAACGACTTAGTCCTATTGTTGGATTTCTTACTGTGGTTTATTATACGTTGATTTGTATTCCACATGAAATTTCTATATCTATGAAATTGCTTGCATATATATATGTGTGTGTGTGTGTGTTTACAAGTATTGGAACTTTTTTGCCAAACTTAAAATAAAAAACAATGACTATTTTTTTAGGAATGGTCTTTCGACAATTAAATCCTCTTATGACAGATTAAGGAAAACTATAAGCGGTACCTTGTCGAACTTAGGTACCTCGAAAATCTTTTATGTCCTTGTTTTGGATGGTATTATATAATAACTCAAAATTATTAGAAAATAAATTAATTGCCAATAAATAGAATTCGACAGATTTTAGAAAGTAGTTCTTTGTTTTACCTCTATAATATATGACTTTTATTTATATTTTGATACGCAAATTTTATTTCATATAATTTGATGTGAAAAAAAATAAGAATTCATAGAAAAATGCATGGGAATTGATATATAAAAAAAAAAAAAACTGTAAATAATTCTGGCATACCACTGTGATGGGGCTCTGGGTAAACAATTTTTTTTTTTTGGAGATATCTGAATAAATTTTCATATTTAAAATATTTTTATTTTCAGAAATGTAAGGGAAAAAAAGTAATTTTTAAGAAACTAGGGTTAAAATTGTAGTAAACCCTTTATTAGGTGGATTGTTGCCTAATGTCATTTCTCGAATAAATGATTAAGTATAGTGCGTACAGATATATAAATATATATAATATATATTTATATATATTCATTGTATATTATTTGATTGTATATCATTATGGTTCCTGTGATATGAGTGTTTTTTTTTGCTTTTTTATGTTAATCACTATACATATATATATGTTATTGGAATACATAAATAATTTAATAGCTGTGCATTCGAATGTTATTTTGTATTTCTTTGTATCAGAAACTGTCCAAAGTATAATTATAATTTCATATTTATTCCTTATAATTGTTTTATGGAAATTTAAGTTATATCTTGTAAGTTATTGTATATTAAACTTTTTTTATTATAAATTTGTTGTAAGAAGTTAATGATTTATGTTTTTAAACTAATAGTAGGTGTAAAGAAATTTGATCTCAAATTTTGAAAGTAATGAAAGGTCATGTTTGGTGTATGTAAGGCGATTACGTGTTCCGTGGTGTCTTTGTTTCAAACGTAGGTTATTTGATTAAAATAGTCATGAAAGCTTATAATACATTTTTTTCTGAACATTTGGATTATTTTTTCATTTGAAATGTTCTTCCTATTTTCAGATGACAAAGAAAAGAGTGGCTCCTTGTAGAAAAGGTGAAGTTTATTGGTCACAAGACTGAATGATTCTAGATACTCATGAAACATGCCTGTGTCTCCTCCTTACCTCTTGACAAGGACACTCATATAAGAAAACTGTAAATAATATGCCATAATTATATTTGTACTCTATTCCAGATTGACGAGTATATACAGACGAGACCCAATTGTATCAATATTTATTTTGATTTTTTGAACACCTGAAGTTTATATTTTAATTTTATCAGGATTCGGACTTATTAGGATTTTGCATATTAGACTGGAGAGAGGAAGAAGTACGACATTTGGAACTTTAGGAATAATTTATGCAATAGTAGCAATTGGATTATTAAGTTTCATTGTATCTTCTTAATTTATTGGGAATCGACCCTTAGGATTGCATAAGCAAATAGGAATTATCACTTTGGAATCGACCCTTAGGATTGTGTATGCAAATAGGAATTATCACTTTGGAATCGACCCTTAGGATTGTGTATGCAAATAGGAATTATCACTTTGAAATCGACCCTTAGGATTTCGTATGCAAATAGGAATTATCACTCTGGAATCGACCCTTAGGATTGCGTATGGAAATAGGAATTATCACTTGAAATTGACCCTTAGGATTTCGTATGCAAATAGGAATTATCACTCTGGAATTGACCCTTAGTATTGCGTATGCAAATAGGAATTATCACTCTGGAGTCGACCCTTAGGATTGCTTATGCAAATAGGAATTATCACTCTGGAATCGACCCTTAGGATTGCGTATGCAAATAGGAATTATCACTCTGGAGTCGACCCTTAGGATTGCTTATGCAAATAGGAATTATCACTTTGGAATCGACCCTTAGGATTGCATATGCAAATAGTAATTATCACTTTAAGAATCAACCCTTAGGATTGCGTATGCAAATAGGAATTATCACTATGGAATCGACCCTTAGGATTGCTTATGCAAATAGGAATTATCACTCGACCCTTAGGATTGCATATGCAAATAGGAATTATCACATAGGAATGTGGATTTGTGTTACTATTGGATTTGCCGGAATAAAATTTTCTGGATCTCCTAATATTCGCGGTTCTCATAGGTTTAATATTATAAATATAATATTATAATTGTTATGTCTGTAATGTCTTTTACTAAAAAATAAGGGTGAAATGGTATTTCATCATAATTTCTATTTGTTCCTATTAGATTATTTGATCGTATTTGGTGCAAAATACTAAATGAATTATAGACGTGAATCGGCCCTCTGGATATACTAGTTTTTGAACTTCTTATGTGGGAGTAATATGGTGGTATATCTCAACTCGCTAATGTGGGCCATAATTTAAATAGGTACTAATAAAAAATGAACCATACATGCTGTCCCTAGTCAGCTGGAAAGTTCTAACTGTGTGGACGGTAAACAAAACTTTTTTAAGTTTACAAGAAGAAGTAATGGCAAAAAGAAAATCTATTACTAAATATTTTCAAAATTGTGGTCTTTTTTTACCATGATTCAGGAAAAGATACATTTGAGTTTCACTTCCTTCCTGAATTATTGTCATTATAAACTTTTTGTTAAGCAAAGTAATATTATAAAAACTACCAAATTATCGCAAAATTCCGTAATACGTTACATGATTAAAATAACAGTTCTAATGTTTTAAAGTATTTTTTCGATTATTATTGAATGAAATATGGAGATTATTAATAATAATTTCCCCGAAAAGAATTAAAACGTAAAAAAAATGTACAAATGAAAAGAAATCGTAGAATCGTTTTCGCCCAATGCGGCGGGAGTATTCTCGAGAGCTGTTTCCTACAAACTTTTAATTGTTCACCATACATTCACTTTCTTCTTTCGGTTACTTTCACGAGACCACTATCTCGATATACTGGTTTTTGTCGCCTCTATAAAAATAGACGAAAATGCTTTTTAACATTATCGTGAAATAATTTTCTGATGATGCCTTCTTGGACGGATGGATTTCAACATATCATACAATATACTGAATTATAGTTACATATGAAACTTAATAGTAACCAAAGATTTAGTTGCTCTGTTTAATTTGAGAAACTCCTTATTCTAAACATTCAATAATAGTACTCTAAATCGTCAACAAAGTTACATAATTAAAAATCAGGGACGTGCAGTTAGGTGTGGCTGTGCAGGCGACAATCCTGTGAAGAAAAACATGTGAAATGAGTAAAATAGTTAAGTGGTTATATGTATCCAAAGAATTACACTGTTAAGATATTTTTCAGTTGACTTCACCAGTTTTAGGCTGCTTTTATTCCACATCGTTGGCTTTTCACATTTACTGTTCAGATCCTTAAAAGAAATGCGCAATGAGGCTGCCGCCTGCTGTGCCTCTCCATAGATTGCGCAGTGACTGTAAACTGTGCTGACTTACTCTGCAGTGATAGTGTATTTCTATCTCTGAATGTCTCTATTAAAATGTTTAAACACTTTTGCTATACTAACTAAATTTCCAATATACAGTGCTTTTTGTGAATACTGGTATGTTTGTTAGTTTCTTTCTTGTGCTGAACGATCATAAAACTTCTGCCAAGCGTCAATGAGTGAGCATACAGTTCTCTTGTCCGGAGTGCCTGTGACTACAGGTTTTAAATCTGACTGTGATGAAGTCGGTGCCCCACTTATACCAAGAACCTCACCACATGTCACTGTTATCAGTATACCAATGTAGTTAACCTCAAATAATCCTGATACAAATGAAATTTACTACGATTACTAATTAGATATGATTTATTAGTATTTAAATCTACCACAATAAATAACTAACGCTATCTAACGATTGTTAAAAATTTTTTTGTATAAAAATCTTCATTTTTTAATTAAAAATCTTTAACAATTTGCTAAATAGCGGTTCCAGCGCAAGATTGACACACGGAACTGTTAATCTTTCCATATGTGGTTTTTGTTTAACGTAACATTTAGTTTAAAAATTTGGATATATTTTAAAATGTTGTTTGCATTTATTAAATCATATTAATGATTTTTGTTGAATTTTATTAAAGCGAAGAAGGTTTAATATACGCTCAAATACTTTCAATAAAATGAATATAAAATTGTAAACCGATTATGATTTTCTACTCTAATATGCTAAATACATAAACATTTTTCGGGATTTATTTTGTTTTTATTTTTTTTACATAGAAGGTCGTATCCAATGTTCATCAAGCATGTGCATTGTTTTTCTTTCGCACTTATTCTTTTATCTCCCATCAAAATTATGCAGAGTCAGTCGCATCTCTACTGGTCAGCGAGTAACCGAAATGCCCAACAGCCAAGTGTTGGCCAAAATTACTTATTTTGGCTAATAAGTAATCATTATTTTATCTAGTTTTCCAGTTGAAACTGAAACATACAATTTTGAGTACCATTTATTATTTGCTGTCCATTAGTGAACTTTGATTTGCTCCCCTAAAAAACGCTATTATGAACCCTACATAGGCTCTTCTTTAGAATACATTTTTAGTTTTTAGTTTATGGATACTACAATTTTGTTTGAATAAAATCAGATGCCAAGTAAATGGAAGCATTTATTATATTAAAATTATTTTATTTTTTATTGATATAAAAATTGAAACTAATTACTGTAAAAATATTGAATGTAATATAAAAATATATTATCTTACATTATACAAGTTCCTCATAGCTGGAACAGTTTCGAACCTCGTCCATTGTCAAGTGTAGTTTAATATTATTCTATATTTTAATACAGAGTGACATAATAATTACCCTCTTAAAGGAAGATAGGGTAATTAGACCTCTTAAGTCGATAACAGACTTTTACTTGCAGTAAGCTCTTAAATATTATTCTCTAAAGAACTGCATACATTTATTTATTTTATTTAAGTTTTATGTCTCTTTGTTCCTACATGTCACTAAGTATAGCAGTGTGGTAAATAAGTCGTCTGTTGGTTTGGTTGTGAATTATGCTCTTTGGGGGGGCCAGGTTAGCTTAGTTGTTAACGTATTCGCCTCGGAACTAGCAGGTTCAGAGTTCGAAACCCACTCTAGCTTTCGATTAATTTGCAAAGAGAGGGGTGAATAAATCTGATGTCGCCCCTCGAAGAGGAGCTTAATTAAATAATTAGCCATCAGTCCCAAGCCTGTAAGATGTCAGGTACTCGTTAAAGATTTATACACTAAATACACTTAAGTAAGGCAAAATTTAGGACTCCTAAAGTAGGTAGAATGTTTATTGTGTGGTATCACAAAGGGCCTATGTATGTTCTCTTGTGGGATTGCCACTACAACCTAACCTAACCTTACCTAATTTATGATCTTGTAAACTTTATCGTATTTAAATATTTCTAGTGTTTCTCTTATTGCCTCACTTTAGTCGTTTATTTCTTTAAATTATTGACAAGACAAATTATTTTTAGTGAATATAGCGATAAAAAACAGTAAAATTGAATTAAATCTAATTAAAATTAAAAAAATAAAATAAATTATTTTTTTTTACATAAGATAATACTTACTAGGTTAATTTAATTGGGAGCAACAATCTACTTAAGAGGTCAATTATTGTCTTCCTAAAACATTCAGCTTCTGCTCTAGACTACGGACGAGTTTCGAAAGCGATCGAGGTATGAGAACACTTGAGAGGTAAGACAGTATAGTTTTATATTACACTATGAACTGCACTATCAAAGTATTGAGAGATTATTTTCTATAGTATGCCTAAATAACATAGTAGTCATCTTTATCAAAGCAGTTCATATCATACTTGGGCATCCTGGCAGTCTTGCCACTATTATGCTATCCTCAGTACTACATAAGTTACTGCAAGTTGTATTAAGAAATGAATAAACGTTTTATCTCGTTTACTGGTGTTGGAGTAGTTTCGGACTCTCAACACTAGTATTCGAGGTTAGACAGTTATCCATTTCGAAATATCCCCTCTCTGACAGGAATCAACATTCTGAATGATATCAGCTTCTTTGATATAATCGTCGTATAAATATATTCTCAGTCTATGACCTGTGTCGACTGGCCATTTATTTGTTCACATCGATTAAGTTCTTAAACCCTCGAAATACACTTTTATATTCTACTAAATTTATAGTAATCACCTTTGAAATTACTGCAACTGTGAAAAACTCGTAGATATGTCTTTAATTAAACGCAAATAGTTGATTTTTGGAGTATAAGAAATTTCATAGTACAAAGTAGGAAATATAGAAAAATTCAAAAACATGTCATACTAATCTTGAATTTGTACTTCTATGGTATCCATCTCCATTTGAACCTATTTGAAATTCTCCTTGATATTGAAATGGCAGTTGGCAAAATCTGTTGAGACTGTTCTGAAATAGGAGTTATTTAAAGAAAAAAAAAAAGGTTATTATAATACAAACAGTATAAGCATAGTACGAGATTAAAAATATGTCCTAATCTTTAAAAAAATGTCCTAATATTAAAAATGAGAAAAAATATTGGCTTAGGTAAACTTTATCATGCCCATTCACTACAATCATAGACCTGTTTTAAAGACTTACTGCTATGGCAGAGTAGTAAAAAAGCTTCTTTCAAATATCTAAGTAAACATGTTTGTGGGAAACGTTTTGAGATCAGAATTGAATTATACTTTGAGTTAAAACCAAACCAGAATGCTGGGTTAGCCCAGTGGCAACGTGCTAGCCTCTGGAGTGGTAGACCAGAGGTTCAATGGGCCACGATTTATTCACTATAATCTGAACACAATGTTTCCGAGCCTTTACGATCAAGTACTTGTTAAAGATCTCTTTACTCTTGAGTGAGTCAATATTTAGGACTCCCAATGTAGAATCAAGTCATCTTTGTATTGTATCACAAAGGGCCAACGATCGGCTTATGTGTGTTTTCTCGTGTGAATACCACAGCAACCCAACCTAAAGTCAAAATATTAAAAGCTAGCTGGCAAGAACCATCCAGTAAGTGTTATTAAACATTATTGTAAATTAAGTTTTTTCATGTAATAGTTCAGTTCAAAAAAGTTACAAAGTGGAACCATCAAAAAGTTGTTGTTGAGATACTTTTGTGCGCTTGTTTTTCAAATATTATCAATTTTGTATATCTCAGATAAATAAATTAATTCATTCATTAATCTAATGAATGTCTGTAGTAATTTATATGATAGCCTACCCTTAGCATGAGTTGATTCAATGGCGTTAATGGCATCCTTCCCTTAAGGTACCTAGTATGGTAAACTACATTTTACGATTTAAACCAGATCAAGTTTATGAACTTTAAAATATTCTGATTGGTTAAAATTTATTGATTCTAATACTTTATTGACTAAAAGATGAGTATTTTCATCATTAGGTTAAGAGTGTCTGAACCAGGATTTTAGTTCTGTGAATCCTTCTTCAGACACTGAAAGTTGAAACATGAAAATGTCTCAAAAACACTTTCGCGCCATGATTATTACAAATGTGTATTAAGTGAAACCAAAGTGCCACACAACACCCTCTATTCGGCTCTAGCTTATGTTAGGCCAGGCATGGACAACCTTTTGTGAACCGGGAGCTGCATTATATAATTTCCAAGTGACCGCGGGCCGCATGGTAATTTCTGTGGTATTTCGATATAATATACAAGATATAATATGTATAATGCATTCTTATCAATATAGAGAAATACATACTGTGCGCTGTATTAAAGTGTCAATAATTATTTAACTTTATATTTATATATTTTCAATAATAATTAATGAAAATTATTATTCATATTTCATCATTTCTCCAAACTACAAAACATTAGTACGTCATATATGAAAAAACTAAAACATTTGTTGCTATAGAGCTCTCTCTCTCTCTCTCTCTCTCTCTCTCTCTCTCTCTAATGTTATAATTTCCTTCCAAAAGTCATGGTGGGCGTTTTTTTATAACCAAAAAGCAAAGGAACTTTTAATATTAAGATAGAATTCCAGATAATATCTGAGGGCCGCAGAAATATACGTGCTGTGGACAACGGGCCGCAGGTTGCCCATGCCTGTGTTAGGCTGAAGTGACTATCCCGCAGGAGAGCACACGTCAGTCAAAGATTGGCTCTTTATTAACCCACACAATAAATATTGTCCATTGAGATTCCTAAATTTGCCTAACTCAAGAATGTTTAGAGTAGGAATCTTCAAACACTTACTGGTCATTGTACAGGTTCGGGACCGAAGGTTTACCGTCTTTCCAATGAATAACATGCTAAAATTTTTTTTTGACCTCTCGCGTGAATAAATCGAGGGTCATAGTGCGTATCGAACCCTAGATCTACCAATCCTGAGGTGACTAAGTACCCCAACAACACAAATTCGTTCTCACATTGCTTTAAAGAAAATAAAAGATCACTTTATTTTTATAAATATCTAGGAAATAAAATACAACTTTCTTGATCGAAATATTTAAAACATATTGTCAATTTCATTAAACTACTGTAGATTTTCCTTAAAATACATGAGAGTTTATAAGATTCTTTGAATTTAATATGACTTAAACAATGACCCCAGCCAATTAGTAGAATGACTATTAGTATTAGTACTAATAGCTAGATTAAAGATTTTGGGGGGTCCCTTGGGTAAATAGTGTACTTATGCTTCTCTTCTGTACTATCTAAACATATTTAAAAATAAGCAGGATGGTAACAAAAAAATCTAGTCGACATTTTGACGGTTGCTTTTCCTTCGGGAGAATACATACTTTCTCTCTTCTATCTTTATCAGTATGTTTGTCCTCGGCTTGTCCTGAAACCAAACCTCCCTTCAAATATTGTTTGTTGTAGGTTTCGAATTCCTTTATGAGTCCAGTTAATTTCTAGTTTTCATGAATGTGTCCGTGAGCATATTTTCGTGTTTGAATTTATATATACTCTGTTGAAATTTCACTGAGCACAGAGTAAAACAGCACAGTTATTAATTAAACAGTTATTATTTCGAATATGGTTCTTCATCAAGACAGTATAAGAGAAGAAAGTAAAGTGAACGAGATATTCAGAATGAACATATCAAAACCGATTTGGAGAACCTGACACGGCTTTGATACGTCAATCTGACAATATTCCTTTTGGGTCATATTCTTTTAATGACCTGTTATTCAATACACCGATAATTCAACCAATTAGTAGTACGTATCTGTTGAAGGTTGTTTAGTCTTATTAAGTCTGAATGGATCACCATTTTTGTATTTTCGAATTTGTATCAACGTATAAACTACAAAATGAAATTCTAAAATGAGAAAGAGTAGAAAGTTCTTTCTACTAGTAACGGTAATTTGTCAGAGTCGCAAACACAACAGTTATCTTAAATATACAAATAAACAACTTAGCTTGAACTACTTTTCTGGTTCCTTTTTTTTATACTTGTTCATTTTATAAATATACTGGAATATCCAATTCAACTTTTTTACCCTCAGATTTAAACCAAGAATACTATATTTGTTTAAAACATATACTTTAACATATAATTAAGTATTTATAAGTTTTTAAACAATAACACTAACGTAATAAATGACTGACCTAAAAATTATGTGATTTATATGGGTATATAAGTTAGAGCCGTTTTGAACTAAAGATATTTGTTCGTCTACCTTTAAGTTTATGACTTTCAAAGTTAATATAATGTAATTCTAATAACTGGAGGTTGTTACTAATAAATAAGAAATGATTATTACTTATTGTTTTTAAAGGAACCTTAGCAAATTAAGTGCTTTCTGGTTACTAATAAGTATTGTAAAATAAAACTGGATACATTATTAAAGTAGACATTCACAGATAGGTTTCATTTATAGAAGTATTCATTACTTTACTTTCAAAAATCAAATTAATTATATAACTTTGAAAAAAATTCAAAATCAATTTAGGGATATTTTGAGAAATAACATCTGCAAGTCTGATTATTTTGATGTAATTTTATGTTCTTTTAGGTTAGGTTGTCATTACCTATTATAATTTATATTACATCGCCGTGATGACAATTTTTGTATTGAATACTTAACATGACGAGTTAAATAAATAGTGCTACATAAAAATAAGAAGGAATTCCTTCTATCTCATGTCCCAGGAACAATGTTTGTGTCGTGTTGCCAATATGGCAGATTCTCAAAATTCCTCATTTGGAAATTTGACGAGTAATTCTAAAATATTAGTTAATGTTGATCATGCTTTAGAGAATTTTTTGGTTGTCTCTTATACGGTGGAAAGTAAGAGATTCCAAGGTGTTTTGCTAGATGCTACGAATAGGTCAGTGTCTGTCGTATCTTTGTTTTTTTCATTAATATATTTTCTCTGATTATTTTTATTTATCGTAGGTATTTGCCGAGTTCTTTCCCTGCTCCGGAGAAACCAGAAACTATTCCACCTACTTCACCAACTAATGTTGATAAAACAGTGAAGCAGGAAGAGCCAGATTTAAATGAACCCTTCTATGTTCTTCGCCATAGGTTCACCTATTTTCAAGATATAATATTTAAGCGAAATTTAGCCTTTCAGAAAAGTAGAAAAGCAGCGGGTAAAAATAAAAGTCAGAAAATGACAGTGAGATTAAGGCCGAGACAAGTACTTTGTTCTAAGTGTAAATCAATTTGTGATGAAAATTCTAAAAATGTTCATTCAGAGAAGAAAAACAGCAATACTGAAAGTGTAAATGAAAATCCGCGACCTCTTTTGACTGAAAACAGACAAGAGAATAACGCACTTAGTACGCCACCAAAGGTGTCACCACGTACTTTAGTCCCTCCTTTTACTGGTTCATTAAATGCACCAGTCAATGGTGGAAATATTAGTGAGCCTATGAGTCAAATGTGGCTCGAGACTAAAGCTGCTTTAGTCAAGGACGAGCTTTATGATGATGAAGATGCTAGGCAAATGGTACTGCGCAAAAAGAGAAGTGTTGGGTCAATGGAAGATTTATGGGATGAAACTGTTTTTGAAGAAGCGTCAAAAAAAGCTAAATCTACTCCTATTATAAAAATTTCTTTTGGTTCACCTGGAGAGGGTACTGTTTTAAAAATACCTTCTAAACTTCAAACAACTAATCCTAGTGAGTTTGAAGACGAAGAACAAACAGAGGGGAAAGATGTCGATGTTGCTAAAGCATTTAAAAAGGCTCTTAAAAAAGCAAAAAAAGAAGCAAAGCGTAAGTTTAGTCTTGAAGATTATCCTAATTGTGCTGCAAGAGAAAATTCACCCTCCTCTCAAACAAATTATAAGAAACATCGTAATAAAATGAAACATAAGAAGAAGCACAAAAGTGGTAAAGCAGAAGATGATATTAAAGATAAATGTATAAAGCAAAAGCTTTCTGTAAATTTAAAAAAACTGACTAGTGGTAGAGTAGAAGAAGAAAGCCTTAGTGGGGAATCAAGTAGGAGTTCTGAAGAAGTGGAAGCAGATTTTCAAGCAGCTAGTCCTTCGTTGAGACGAACTGATGATGGCTTCCTTGTTCAAGTTGGTGACATTGTTTGGGGGAAAACCACCGGCTTTCCTTGGTGGCCAGGCAAGGTATGATTGACATTTTTCTTCCTTTTCAATCTTAAAAAGTTATCAAAATAATCTAAAAATCTTGTGTATTTCATGTTAGAATTATACATCTAACTGATCATTAATTTTTACCTTCCTTATTTTGTTTTTTCTTTTGTCATAAACATGTGGTTTGAATACTACCCAACTGTTTCAATACTTCAGGTTTTGCTATAAATATATAATGAAATTATAGATTGTTCCAACATTGTATAATAAAAGAAAACTTCTTTCACATGATGGGATTCAATTTTTGATCACGAAATGAATATAAAACTATAACTTGGTATAATAACTGAATTTTTATTTTCAAATACATGTATAAAATTATTTGCTCAGGATTAGTACATGGAAAGTCTTCACATTCAAAAGTGTCTTAGAAATTAAGAGTCCATTTAAATTAATAGAGTCTTAGTACATTGTTGGAATCAATTGGAAAACATAAAGTATTTGAATGTGAATGCATTTTATTGTTTTGTCATCTGTATCGGTAGTAGTTCTTCCATATATTGTTTTCATTCTTTCTATCAGTAGAATATGTTTGCGGTGTTTACAATAAATATAGTAACATAGTTCATATGTTACTGTTTCATGAGTAATTTTTAGGCATATGAATGATGCTCTATAATTAAACCACTATTGTTATTGTAGTAGTACAAAAATGAGTCACATTTTGTAGTAAAACAAAATTAACTGCCTAAGCTATTGATTTCCATGTAAGGATCATTTTCTGCAATCAGATGAAAATATTGTAATTTTTTGAACGATAGTATGAATAATTCTGTAGTTTCATATATCTTTCTACTTTTTCAAAGTCTGTTTTTATCATTTTATCAAGTTGTGGTTCTTTTTTACTTTTTAATTTCTTAAGAAATTATTTTTATTTGTTTATTTCAAACTATTTCTAACATTCAGTTTACTAAGAATGTGTTTAAGGATTTTGTGATATCTAGTTTAAATCTATTAAAAGTTTTAGTAATGCTTTAAAATGTTTTGCTATTAATATAGAATAAAATTATCAATTGTATTTATCTCAAGTCAATCTAAGTTTTACACTCAGAGTAAACAATTAAAACAAATGATGAGTTCTAATTTGGCTTTAAAATGGTATTGAAAAAGAGGCAGGGCTAAAAGATTTGTAGCTTTATTGTAGGATGTATTAGTTCTTGAAATGAATAATGTGGTTTTGTAGTGCATTACATTCACCTTTACTTAGCAGATAAAACACAAATTATACACCAATGAATAAAACAGATGTAATTAAAGCGTAAATCAAAACAACAACGATATCAGAATAAAAGGTGGTACTTAATGAAAACTGTATACCTTTCATAAAATCTGTTATGATAATAAATAAACCTTTCAGTAACTATTCAATTTGAGGAATTCTATATTAAATGGGTTTTATTTTTATACCACATAAAAATGAATTTAAGAATGAGTTGGTCAACAAAATGACATTGTTAGCGAGATCTGGTCCTTAGTGGGTTGGTATGTCGTTTGTTTGTGTTAGTGGGTTGCTTATGTAATATTCAAATTTATCTTTGATAAATGATACAATATTATTATGAAATAATCTTTGAGTTGAAGGAGTCTTGCTTATTCAAAGGCGTAAAGGAATTTTTAAATATTTATTGTATTATGAGAACAAGGGAGAAGTACCAATAATATTTTGCTCTATATTAAAATATCAAATACAACTATTTTTCTGAGTAGTTGGATTAACTGAAGATAGATTTGTCAGAAAGAAAAAGGGTAATTTGTACGGGGGTGGTTTAATTCCAATTCTGGAAAAGTTTGTTTTATGTACTGTTAAGTTTCACGTCTTGCTTGCTTTGAATACTGCCTTGATGAATGGTTATAAGACCAAGAAAACCAATATATGCATTTCAAAATATTCTAAAGCAGCCGTGGGAACAATAAATAACCAACATCAGCAGACTGCTATTACAACAATACTGCTATGTTTTGCATAAATGACCGCTATCAAAGAATATCAAAATCAACAGCCTCATTTGTAGTTGTCACATATCGAATCATATTCAATTTTAAGAGGTCTCGATAATGTAGAAAATATTCTGGTGAAGAGAATAGCTTTTTGAAAAAACACCCTACTGTTACGATTGTTTTAAGCTAATTTTTTTTCATGACTTAAACCTTTATAATGTTCAACAAGTATCTGCGTTGTTTGTAATGCGCACTCATCTATTTATCTTTTTTCTTTCTTCTTTTTTTTTTTTAAATTTCAACTGGGCCTATGTCATTTTAGTTGATTTTTTTTACAATCCATGTATGAACTTCTAATTTCTATTCCATTAAGATATGGCCATTTCTTCCAGTTAATCATTAAATTATTATCCAGGGTATTGGACCATTCAGTCCAAACTGATGTTTCAATTCAGTAAATTTCCTGACTCAGTTATCATTGACAGAATATTCATGCTATTCAAAGACAGGGTAGAACTTGATACCGTTACTGGGTCGACTAGTGTTTTGGAAAAATTGTTTTATTTGGTAAAGATTAAAATAAAGGATTTTAAACTGAAGGAATTATACCATCTTTGAGTTGGGAACTTTGTCACTTATCAGAACTCATTGTTGCTTGTCTACATAGATATGAAGCATTATTATTACTGTTTTACTTGAAATTAAAATTGGTAAACTGAATAAATGTAAAACAGATAATTTATCTGTTACATGAAGTGTAGAATAATATGACCAAAATATGTGTATTTTTAATTTGTAAATTATAGCTTACAAATGGTTCTCATAGTCATTGATTAGATATTATTATTCTTCGTAGATGCATCCTTTCCTTTCTGCATCCATTTAATGAATTTAATAGTTTCATTAAATTGTCTAATTGTTGGAGGATGCTTTGTGGTTCTAAATAAATTTGTTTCTGGTCCTTTGCGGCATGATTGCTTGTTTCATCTTAGTTTAATGTTAAATAACTTCACAATTTCTGTGTTATTTACAAATTTTTTTTTATGGAATCTGAAGGATTGACTAGACCAATGTTCTCACTGGTAGAATGAGTAGTGTTTTTATGGTTTCGGTGTGTCTCTCCAAAGCACATGGTTTCCGTGTTAAATATTCATTTAATATAGAATATAGATAATAATAGAGAAAAATACCAAGAGAATCAATATAAATATCAAACCAAAAAATATCAATATAAATAATTTAACTTATTGTAATTAATTCTGGTTGGCGTAGTCATAAAGAATTGCCATGATGGTGAATTTACTATGAGTGTTCATAGTTAGGTTTATAAACACAGAAATACATGAAAGTGTTAAAAAGCAAGCATAATTCTAAAGATCCCGTGTTAATAAGTGCTAGGTACATGATTGAAGCTGCTGTTTTCCATCCAAAAATAATTGTGATAAAACAAAGTGAACAGACTAAATTTGGAAAAAAGTGGTTATTTAAGACTGTAACCACCTTTAACCCATTACCAGTAATCTTATTACTACTCACCAATGACATTCTTCTCTTTATTGCCATAAAGAATTAATAAAGAATGGCGTAGCCAAATACAGCTGAAACGTTTTAATGATGTTTTATTGACACTGGACCAAGCCTTGATAAAGAAAAATAATGTAGTATATATGAGTCACATTACATTAAATATTTGTAATGCCATTTTCTTTGGAATATTACAATTTCGTTCTAGAGAGATTTATTTTGATTTAATGTGTGGATATTACTGTTGTGTTCAAACAACCATTAATCGTGCTACTTAAGAGACTGTTTAAAGTAATGCATTGATTTAAATGAAGGCAAAGTAAATATTACCTTAATTATATAAAGTTTGATATTAATTTTAAATGTTGGTTGATAAATTGAAGGAAAGCAGTTATACGCATCATTAAACAATATATTTAATTATGGCGGTTTAATTTGCTCTCTTTTAACTGCATAATAAAGTTGATAGTAATCATATTAAAGTGAAATTACTGACTTTTAATGGAACTATAATATACAATCATCGTTAATTTTAAATGATACGATTTATAAAATGATCCCCATTATTTATTTTATTTTGCTTTAATGAATGAAATTAAAATTAATATGTGCTAGTCATTATATCAGGAATAATGTCAATGAATTAATCAATTACAAGTAATCACAGAACTATTCTATTAAAACTCCTGACCAGGACCCTACAAGTTGAAATATTTTAAATTTCTGGCTGTTGTTTATATTTGTTTAGAGTGGTTTGTGAATTGATAGATATAAATGCTTTATTTCTGCCTGATTGAAAAGTAGATCTCTAATTTCAGTACTTTTCTAAATGAACATCGTAACTCATTTAACGTAGGTTACGATTCTAGTCTAAATATATTTTTTTTACTTTATTATAAGTAAATTATAATGATGATGAAAGAAAAAGTTTTTTTTTTAAGGTTCCTATGGCTTTATGGTTTGATGTTCTCTGTTTTTATTTTTGAATTTTTTTTTATAATATTTTTGTGTATATAGGTGGTATAGAAATTTGTATAAAAAAGGTTATTTTACCCTATAGAGACAAATCATGAAATTCGACTAATAGTAGTTGATTAAGGAAAGAATTGTATACTTTTTGGGCAATATTGAACAATGGTAAAGGTATTTTATTGCTTATCATATAAAAGTTAAAGAAACTAGTCTACATACAAAGTTTTGTGAAAGAGATAGGCGTTTCGAGTAGTTTGTTCATATTCTTGAAACTTATATCATATCATATTCGATAAACTAGAGAAACAAGTTGGAAATCAAACTGGACTTATAAAAGAACAAAAAGAAATAGTGGATAATTATTTATCCAAATTTTTCTGAAAAGAAATCGTTAAACGATCAGATCCATTCTTAGAAATACTGAAAGATTTTTTTTACAGATTTCCCTATGAACTTATTCATTGTTTTATTAATTTTGTTTTATTATTAAGTTTTGTAAATTTACTGTAATTTTGTGTAGATTTTATTAATCTGGAATAAAAATTAAAAAAGAGGAATATTTATATTAAGAATTAAAACTTTTGATATAACTGTTTAATCGAAATTGGCTGATTGGTTTAAACAATTTACAGCTTGCTAAAAGACAATGTTAATTTCATTTTAACTAATATAGGTACCTGATTAATAATTGTATTTTACATATAACCTGACGAATACAAAGTTTTCAAAACTTTTTTTTTTTTGATAAAGCTTCTTTTCTGTGGAAACTGGTTTCTTTAATTTTATCATTGTCATTAAATACATCTAAGTTATTGTTTCACAGTTACTGAATTTGTTCTCTACATCATGTTATCATGGGATCTATATATTTTCTCGATTTTCTAGGGATCATAAAAAATTTTTTTTTCTGATATTATCACATAATATAAGAATTATTAAACAAGAAGAATGTCATAATTTTTGATGATTCGGAAATAAATAAAGACCTGCATTTAACTACTGAGTGTAGACCACTCCGAAATTCCATTGCCTGCTATTAAGACTTCACATGTCTATATATTGGAAGTTTATTTTTTGAACTTCATCGAGAATTAAATTTGCTGAAATATCTTCAAATATTTTGAAGATAAAATGTAGTTTAGAGTTTGACTGGACTTTATTGGTTAGAAGGGCAGGTATATGAGCAGAATATTACCTTGACCTTAGGGTTTCAAAATTGTTATTGTTTTATATATATATATATCTCAAATGGAAATCATATTCTGATACTTAAAGAATTATTTCCATTTAGCAGTAAATTTATTGTATAATTGCATTGATCGGCATATAGGTATGTACTTTTTGTTCATCTTCTTGGAAACTTAAAGAGTTCAATAAACCATAGAAATAATTTAAAATCCAAGCTGGACTTATGAAAAAACAAAAAGAAATATTGGACAATTATTTATCCAAATTTAAAGAAATTGTTTAATGATCAGATCCATTATTAGAAATTTTGAAAGATTTTTTTACAGATATCTCATTGGTCCTTCCGTTTTTGTCTTTTGGTATTACGTTTGCCAATTTACTGAAATCTTGATGTCAATTTTGTTTCTTCTTTTATTATGTCATTGATGAAATTGGAAAATATAATATTTTGAAAACAAGTTCTGATAAAGTCTCTAGGTATACAAAAAGCTTGCCACAGTTAAACAGCGAATATACTTTGTTCATTAATTGAAATTTGTATAAAAAACAAAGAAAAAATATATTCTATTGATTTTTGATATGAGTCAATTTTTATCCATCAGATTATGAAATTACTGGCGTAATTTGTCATTAAAATTGCTTATTTTAATATCCACAAGTGTAGAGGGGAGGGGGCAACAAATCTCTTCCTAATTTGTAGAGACTATTTCGAGAGACAAACTGTTTCACAAGGTTTCCATAAGAAAGTTCACTGCAAAATAAATGTGAAAATTCGTACTCGTATACCCGGAATTTCCAATTCCGTTAATATTATAGCCTTGGGTAATAATAATGAATAACAATCAAGTAAAATTTTAATTTATATCGCATGTAGAATTTAGCAAGTCTAATGGAGTTTCTCCAACATTAGAATAACTCTCATTTCAAAGCTTTAGTCATTATTTAAAGAGTCATATCGTTTAAAGAATTTTCTTAATATTTTGTAGAATGTGACCTAACCATATTTAAATCAGTCTCTTAAGTTAATTGATTATCTATGATTTTGATAAGTTTACTTATTTAAGTATAAATCAGTGAAAACTTTTTTTCTCGTTTTTCTAATTGCCTTGTATTGTTTGCAGGTAGAAGACATAGTACAAGATGAAGATACCGAAGTCGGTTGGAGGGCGTATGTTCTTTGGTATGGCTGGGGAGGCCTTGCTTCCATGCTACCCTGCAAAGAACTGTCTCACTTCCTACAGTCTTTCAAGGTGTTTATTGTTTCTATTTATCCATAATATATATACATATACATATATGATTCGTTGAAATAGTGACCAATAGGAGACTAGAGTTAGTAGGTCGATGCGTGCGGTCCCAGTTACCCGCTGCCTAGCGAAGCTTTCGTTATTCCGCCAATGGTTAAGGAATAAGGACCAACGTCTGGGCAACACCTTGCCTGAAGATAACCAGAGATTGGTTGAAACATGTCGCAGATACTAACCATTGGCGGAATAACGAAGGCTTCGCTAGGCAGTGGGTAACTGGGACCGTACGCATGGATCTACTAACTCTAGTCTCCTATTGGTCACCATTTCAACGAATCATATTTCTTTCCCCGGACAACTCATAGAAAACATATATATATACATATATAATTAAAATTAGAGATTCTTAAGTGTGTGTTTTTATTTATCTATGTTTCTTTATATATATACAATTTCTAACTTAGCATGTCTCCTACATACCTTCTCTAATTGCCTTATAAGAGTCTTCCATTTCATTGGTAGCATAAATGAAGCTATACTGGTTCTACGACTACAAAACTTTCACGTAGACTTACAATGCAGTCGGAGCACCGAAAGAATTACAATGAATATCCATAAAATAAAGCTAAATAGGAAAACACTAGAAGACAACATTGGAATATTATATCAAGAAAATGACCATAGGAAGCTACATATTATTAAATCGTTAAGTATAAAAGGGAAGAAGCCAAACCTTAACGATGAGGCCTCTTGTTTTTCTAGAATTTTAAAGTTACATACGTGATAAGAACCAGATTGTGTAAATAATGTTGTGTAAGTTTGTTGTAGTATAATTTGAGGTGGTTTAAGGTAAGCCTGATGAAAACAAACCTGTTGATACAAAGATATGTTTAGTTTTGATGTCAATTTTAGAGTGTTTTAATGTATTATAATAATGGTTATTACTTAAAGTAATTTTGAGTTGTTAGTTTATGTTTTTTACTTGATAATGGTTTATGTAGATCGAAACGTCGGATCTTTTGTAAATATCAAAGTTAAATCATTTGTTGAACTGTTGTATATGTTACCAATGATATGGAAGTCACTTATAAGACAATTAGAGAAGGTATCTAGGAGACATGCTAAGTTAGAAATAAGCAATACGAGGGCCATCCGGAAAGTAGTACCCGTTTTGGAATAAAATAAAAACGACAGCATTTTAACAAATAATAATGTTTTATTTGTAAAGAACATACTTTAAACTACTTCTCCACATAGTCACCTTGCAAATTTAAGCATTTGTCGTAACGTGTGACGAGTTTTTGTATCCCAGCTTCGTACTCCTCTGCCGCCAGTGTATTTAGATACGTAGTCACAGCTGATTTCAGTTCTTCATCACTTTCAAATTTCGTTCCTGCTAAAAAATTCTTCAGTTTTGTAAACAGATGAAAATCTGAGGGTGCCAAGTCTGGGCTATAGGGTGGATGGTTAAAAGTTTCCCATTTGAATTGTTGCACAAGTTGTTGTGTTATCCGAGCTGTATGAGGCCTGGCATTGTCGTGGAGAAGAATGACGCCGCTAGACAACAAACCTCGCCGTCGATTTTGAATTGCTCGCCGTAATTTCTTCAATGTCTCACAATATGCATTGGCATTTATAGTGTCTCCACGGGTCATGAAGTCAATGAGCAGTACACCTCGTCGATCCCAGAAAACGGTTGCCATAACTTTACGGGTAGACATTACCGTTTTGAATTTTTTTGGCTTGTTGGGTGAATGAGCATGACGCCACTCCATTGATTGTCTTTTACTCGTAGGTGTTGCATAACAAACCCATGTCTCGTCACCAGTGACAATGCGAGTCAAGAAAGAGTCTCCATCACGAGAGTAACGTTCCAAAAACGTCACTGCTGCAGCCATACGGGTGGATTTGTGTTCGTCAATAAGCATGCGAGGAACCCACCTTGCGCAAATTTTTGCATAATGCAGGTGGTCCTTAACAATTTCATGAATAACTGTTCGTGAAACATTACTGAAATTTTCACTGATCTCATCAATTGTTACGCGCCGATCAGCCTTCACGAATTCGTTAATTGAACTCACCAGTTCGTGCGTAATGACTGACGGCCGTCCGGAACGCTCGTCATCATGGGTGCTCTCTCTGCCCAAGCTGAAATTACGACACCAGCGCCGAACAGATGACTCATCCATAACATTGTCTCCATACACCTCCTTCAATTGACGATGAATATCGCAAGGTTTCACATTTCTTGCGTTAAGAAACCTAATCACAGCTCTAATTTCACAACTGGTGGCGTTCTCTATTTTCTTGAACATTATAAACACTCACAGAAAAAAACCCAGAAGTACCAGCGACCAGTAACTTAGCACACAGACAGCTGAAACAGAACTGAACGTGTTGCAACTTGTCCGGCGGCTACTCTACTCATCAGCGCTCCACACGGCACAAACGGGTACTACTTTCCGGATGGCCTACGTACATTTGACTATATATAGTGAACTGTTCAGTGTCACGTGTTCATTCAGACTACAGTTGTTGTTAAAATCCACATACTATTTTTCTTTGTAAAATAATTTGTAATGTAATGCTTAGTTTTTCTGTTTCAAAATTTATACTTCTGCCTATGAAAAAGGTTTTAAATAAAGACCGAAACGTTGGCAATGAGAGTTTAATTTGAACCTGAAGAACTGACGGAGTACTGATGAACTTTAGTTTATATATATATATATATAGACTGTTTATAGCTTGGAGAATATTGTGGTTGGGGGCACAACAGTTCTATATTTGAGCTTTGAAAAATCTTTGGCAATAACTATATCAAAAATGGTGTTTATTTAATTTGTGTTGCCTTATTGTGTTTTTCTACAAAATCACCACTTGGTGGCGGAGGTTCCACTACTTGTTTCCTTCCAAAGTAAATTGTAATTTGTCATAATACTTACTATAAGAGGTATGATGAATTTTTGTAAAAATAAAAATGTAATTTTGTTGTACTCTGTTAGGTATAAACTAAAGATATTTTTGACTCTTTTGATTTGGAAAGTGGTGGCAAGTAAATATTATCTATTGTTTCGAAACAAATTGTTGAATATTTTGTTTAATGAAGTTAAATGTTACACATGAATGCTTTTTGTTCCTCAATAACAAGCAGGAAATAGGAGAGGAATATGAGAGATGGACAGGAGCTCGTAGAAACTTAGCTAAATCGTGTGAATTTGATACTCTTAAAGAAGAAATCGCGAGAAACATGCTTATTATGGGAATTCATGATACAAATTTGCAGGTCGTTTAAGAAAAGTTAACAAGAGTTACTGGCTTAAAAGTTTGTTGAGCGAAGTCAGTAAGTTTCTTTTAAGTTCAAACTTTAAAACAGGAACACTTATTTTCAGGCAGCGACTAAGAGTTTTTAGTCAGGATAAGCCTGTTTGTGGACGATTCGATAATGAATCCACTTTTTACAAAAAGGCTAATAATAGCTTAATAATGAATAAGAAAGTGTCGGAAAAGTCTCTTGTAATCACTACCAAAACAAGTCACTGTTTTTCGTTCTTGTTCTTGGTTACCAGCTGGCTGGCAGGTAGACCTGCTGCCACATATTCATTTCAGAAATGTCTAAGACCAATACCCAGATAAAGCAATATACATTGCTCCAATGCTGATCGTAGGCCTATGACAAGTATTCAAGGTGTCTGGAACAGAATGAATGTTGATAAGAACCTTGAGATACGAGCCGCTTTTGATACGAATTTCTCAGAATCCGAGCCCAAACTCCAACTGAATTTTTGCTTGAAATCCGAGCTAGATTTTGAAAGATGAGTTTGACTTGCACTGCGGTTACTAAAAAGACTGGTGTTTTTAGTTCAGAATTTTCCTGCTAGTTGGCGGTATTCATCATGATATTATTCATTCTTTATTGTGTTAATAACTTATTTCTTTTATTTAAGATTTTTGGTTATAAGGGTGTTTCACATTCAAATATATTGTACTGTGTAGTACATTTGAGTCGTTTTGTTCGAGAGTGGTGTGAGTCCATTTTGACAAAAAATTAGGTAACGATAAAAATGAATAACATTTATTACGATTTTTATTTATAAACTTTTACCAAAAAAATTCAATGAAAATTTTAAGTTTTTTTTTTTAGAAAAAGAATATAAATAAAATGTTCATAGTAAATTTTATTCATTTTTATCGTTACCTAATTTTTTGTCAAAATGGACTTGCACCAATTTCAAAGAAAACATATAATTGTTCATATAATTGTTACCGGAGTTGTTATGGGATGGGTTAGGAGCGTTTTAAAGGGTTGAACGGATTAAATATATTACCTTTATTTTAAAGGAAAATAATTGTTTGGAATACGAGGGTTGTGGAATCTGAGATCGGGAATCGACTAAAGCTAAGGTTGTCGTTACTTCATATACTAAAAATCGGGTCCCGATGGAAGGTACACGCATTTTAAAACTTTTTTTCTTTTTAATTTTTGTAAATTTTTAGTAATTCGGACAAAGTTATTTGTAGCGAATGGTTAATTTCAGAGTATCTTATGATTGCAACATCAGAAAGGTTAGGTTTAATTTTTTTTTTCGTGGGTGGGATTTGAAGTTTGATACGCTTGGAATTTGGAATGTGCAGATTCTGTAATGCAGACCAGTAAAAGATAAAAATTTTTCGTATTCCTGCTTCATTGGGCAGTATTTATGGATTTTCGTGCAGATAAATGTTACGTCACTTTTCATAAATCGAGCAGAAAGGTCACATTATCAGACAACGCAAAAAAAAAATTGCATTGGCTGTAATCGAGGTGTTCACAGACTGCAGAAGGGAATCAAAACAGATTACAAAATCATTAGCATATCATTAGTTCACAAATTAATTAATTTAATTAACTATTATTCTTAATTTGTTTTTTATAATATAGAAATTTTAAATAAAATGCTACTACTAAACGAAAATTGTGACTGAAATTAATTGTACATACTTTTTTCTACCCTATTTTTTTGAGGTTTGGTCCCGAGTCATATACTTTTCTATAACAAAAAAAAGTCATAAAATGACTTTTGGGACCTCAAAACATGTGAATTCGTCAAAATCTCGAGGTGGAATTTTTTCACGATCACTATACTTCAGTTAATAGTAAAGTAAAAACTGGTAAATTAACCTCTACTACTAATAGCTGTTGATATTATTTTAACATAAGGAATGTGAAAAAAAAGTTAAAACCAATCAGGGGTTGTTAACCAATTAAACATTATGTAGGATCTCAAAAAACTGCACAGGATTTGGAATATACAAGTTAGTGTATAGTATATACTACATACTGATCTATATGAAGTATTCCAAATGATTGACCTATAAGATATTTTAACCAGGGTTGGTCTTCAATCTCTAATGGAATGAATCTTACAGTGACCGTTAATGGCCGTAAGGATTCACCTCTATATTAAAGTTTCCAACTCATGTTTCATATATTGACTGATTTTTGCATATACATATATGTTTTGATGATACTATTTAATGTATTGAATTTCAGGCAAGGTTCGATAAGACGAAGAAGTCAAACGCATACAAAGCTGCCCTTAGACAAGCGACAGATGATGCTTCAAAAACGTGCATAAACTTATCGGAGATGCCTTTAGCAGAAATAAACGAGTTGCTTGCAGCATAGCAACATCTGTGATACCATTGCATTATATACATATTCAAAACATATGTATATACCAGACCCCTTGTAACTGTGTTCACATACTTAGAACCTGTTGTGCATTTAGCTTAACGATAGGTTCAGTATGAAATACTATTTTTTTTTCTATTTTACAGACACGCTCTTGTTTCTTTTTCATATTATATTTGTACATTTTTCAATTAGACTGACTTATTACTTGTTTATTTTCCCATAATAAGAGGATTGGCTTTCCTCTTACCGGGACAGACCAGATTTACTAATAAGGATTCTGTATATAGTTGTGTTAGGTCCCCACGAAAGCACCTGTTGCTAATTAAGAAATCGTTTTTCCATCAACAAAAACATTTTCATTCAACCGATTTCATACAACTATTAAGTTTGGTTTCCATCTTACCTTGTAAGGTTTCTGTGATATATTCTCTATTTTCGTAGTTTTGCCAAAGGGAAGCTGTTTTTTTTTATTTGTATATTGATAATGCCTGATGTATATTTTTGCCCCTTTGCTTCAAAGGTGATTCTTAACAATTTGAACTAGATTATTACCTCAAAAATATTTTTTTGTGAATAATTTTGAAGTTCAAACTGTTCTTTTATGTCATAATTAAAGAATTCATTAGTTTTTTTTTTTGTTTGTAAGTTATTTAAATTATTTGTATATGTGAATATTTATTTATCAATATAATATATATATTTATATTGATATAGTTCTACGGAAAATTGAATTTATGGTGAATGATTTATTTCCATGTTTGATAAAAAGTTTTTTTTTAATTGAACCTATAAGGAGTGATATTTCTAGTGTAGTACACATTCAAAAAAAAAAAAAGCTTGATTATAAACGCTGAACGAAAACAAATTCATCAAGTGGAGTTGATTAAGTAATTGTTTCTTTTTTCAAATGCGCAAAGAAATTCTGATAAAAAATGATTACGAATGTTTTAAATATACTGAAGTTGAAAGATACTACTGGTCAGTAAATAGGATATATTTAAGGAATAAAGAAATAGAATGGTAACATTTACCATAATTTGAGGAAACTTAAATCAGTCTTCTTTCAACTCAGTTATTATTTATATTCGAAAAAATATTAGGAGATCTATGTATCTTAATTATTGTTATCCTAACAATATTATACATATTATTTCTATTATTGTTATAGATTTTCTTTAAACACTGACAGTTTCGGAACTTGCCATCATTAGGTGCAAACAAAGAAGAAGAAAATCGGCGATGTTATTTGTTTTATGTTCCGCATGGGTTTAAAGATATTTTTGCACAAGTACTGTCTTTGTTTCCAACGGCCACTATTATAAGTATTTCTCGTTTGTTCTGTTCAAGGGATGGAAAGTGTCGCACATTTGTTAGCTTCAATCTATTTGTTGTCTGTGCTAAGATTTCTCCATCTCCCTCGTACAAAAATATGAAATTCGAACCACAAGTCTTCAGTATTAGCAGCAAGTACAATCACTAACGGTTTTCCTTATGTGAGCTTCCTTGAGTAATAATGTTTCAATATTAGCTACTATTCGTAAAGTAAAGTATGTTTGAGAAAACATAACAGTTAGTGAAATCAGTGTTGCTACTGGACCTCTCCCTCCTCATGACGACCAATCCCAAAATATCGCACTCAGTTTGTGTTCTCTATCTTTGAACAGTCTTGAATATTCATATGATAATGATTAGAATAGCTATTGCAGAAGTTTTACTGGAACAGTCGGCTCCAAATATTCCTACAACCTCTATGTACACAAGCATAGCTTAAAATTATCAAAATCATTTCGGACTGATTAAAAATATTCTTTCAGCATTACTTTAATATTTTCAAAATTATTTTAATTTCTTATTTCAAGTTAATCATCATAAATATAAAAATAATAATAATTAAGCTAAATTTTTTACTTAAATATTTTAATATATACTGGCAGTATATAAAATTTTAGTAATTTTTTTGTAATATTCATATTTGTTTTTTTAATTAAGTAGGTTTTTTTAAAAAAATTCTATTTCCAGCATATTTTTTTTATACAGGAGGAGCATTGTGCTTCCCTTCCCTGTCAACTTGAAACCTACAAGATTATCTATATTTCTCTTTTATTATATATAAAATTTCATACAACTTTTTTTTTTTGTTATTCATCTGCCAAGAACAAATTTTCTTATAAAGAATACTATATGATTTATTTGTAATAATTTTTTTGCTTGGAGACATTCCTTCTAGTAACGAGTAAATATTTTAAATGATTTTTATAATCACGTTGATAATATAGAACTATAATGTTTTCATCTCTCCATTTGATTAACCCACATATGTTATATGCCTTATTATGTGAGGTCTCAAATAATGGTCCAAATCAAAAACATGTAATGATGTCTAAAAAAAATTTCATGTATCTATCGGTTCTTATTTCCATTTCATAAAGATTTCTTCATTGACTATTCTAAGCGTTACGGCGACTCTCGTCCTTAATTCAGAAATAATCACAGTTCCTTATATTTCATGAAGAATAAAATCTCTCATTTTTGAATCTCTTCTGTTGTAAATCACAGATTAGTTCTCTCGAAGTATTAGTAAAGCACATAGTTAACTTCGTGCATTTTATTTATATTTAATAAGAACATTATTTTGTATGGTTTTCGTCGAATATACTTTTTATGTAAATTCTTCAGTTTAAACTAATTTGTAGGAGTTTCTCTTTGATTTGTTTTAATGTATATTTACTTTTAAAATATTTTATTTAGTTAATCGTAACAGTAAATCAGTTTGTATAAGTATTTTTTTATTACTTTAAAATTGTTTCAGTTTTGAGAAGAAATATATATATTTTTTTCCCATCGTTTAAAACTAATGGTTAACGTGAAAACACCAAATTTAAATCATATTAAACGCAAAAAAAATTAAAAATAATAATATTACAATTTATATACAATTTGTCACAACTATAAAAAAATACACTAAAGATACGTGGTAAGCACACCTACAATCTAAAATCATAGTTTGTAACAATAATTAGAGACTGTAAGAGTTATGATCATGACCCCGTCATCATTTTATTTTTGAATTTTTTTGTCTGTCTTGGATCAATTATAAAAAAGAATATGTATATTTCTGTAACAAGATTTCTTAACTTAACATGTCAAAAATAAATCGTCTAAACCACGCTAAGAAATTCAGAAATGTGACTGAGATTATTCGACCAAGAAACTGGTCTTTGTCTTAACAAGTTATAAATGAACTTATAAATAAAATATAAAATGAATAAAAACTAGAAGGAAAAATTTTGTGTTCGATGCATTTTTTACTGTGGTTTATATGTACAAATTTTTGTTACATTATGTAACAAATATTTCGTTATAGAAATAACCGTTTTGTATTGTTCTGTATAATATTTAGTTTAATATTTAAATAAATATACTTAAATGCATAACCACATAGATTCGTTATGAATCTATAACGAATAGGTTTATTAGTATCTAAGGGCACTTGTACAGTATCCCACTATTGTACATTTGTCCTGTTACACTACAATGTTATCTTTGAAAGACCTTAGTTTTCAAATTTATTAAGTCTACTCAACTTTTAAAATTGTTTCGCATGAGTTTTGGAAAAAAAATATTAAACATAACATAAAATATATATTTTTTGTAACTTACACAAATCAATGGAAAGTTAAGACTTTGAACCCAATAAATGAACTGTTAGGAGTCTCAAACTCTGAAGACTATAATTCTAAAGTATTTTTCTATGTAACTTTAACATGATTTCACAATAAACACGTGAAATAACAATCAACATTTAAACCATAATAAGGAATGAGAAAAAAGACTAAAATCTTTCAAGTCAGAGTTAGAGTCAAATCCCAACTGATTTTTGACTTTAAGAAGACCGCTTGTTGCTGCTGAAAGTACTTTTGTCTTTTTTCTCATTTCTTGTTGTGTTTCGAACGTTGACTTATAGAATATATATATTGTCAAAAATGATTGTATGATTAAATAATATATCAGACGGAAGGTAGTGATTTATCTTTTTAGCCCCCATTCACCTAGTTCTTTTTAAATGTTTTGTTTGCCTTTTACTTCATTCTTAGTATTTATTTTAATCCACTCGTTTATCCCAAACAGCCATTTCTTGCCTTCCCTTGTTGATTCATTCTGAAAGCGACTGTTTAAGATGTTACAGTTTGGAAGAGCTTAGTCCAATTTTAGAATGTCATACAGTTGTTTATATGTTGATTTTTATTTCACTTGTTTATTATGTATTTCTTTTTGTTTATATATGTGTGTGTCTGTGTGTTTAGGCCACTACAACTCCTTTTGACAATGAAACTTGAAATGTTGAAGTGAGTTGGGTCAGTTTTGTCTATGCAGTTGGATGTATTGTCCTAGTGTACTTTTTTGAAAATATATATATATGAAATATATATATATATATATATGAAAACAAGATTTCATATAACCACGTGAAATAACAATCAATTATCAAACCAGAATATGAAATGGGGAAAAAAAGACTAAGATCTTTCAACCGTAACAAGCGGTCTTCGTCAGAGTCAAATCCGAACTGAGTTTTTGGGTTTTAACTCTGACGAAGACCGCTTGTTACGGTTGAAAGATCTTAGTCTTTTTTTTTCCATTTCATTTTGTGGTTTGATCCATGTATATACAGTTAACAAACGTATTGTGCACAAATTTATCAGGACTCGCTCAGTTCTTCAGGTTCAAATTAAACACCCAAGGCTGACATTATGGTTTTTATTGAAAACCTTTTTCATGGGTAAAAGTTTAAAATTTTGAAACTGAAAAATATTAGTATTACATTAGTGATTTTTGAAAAGAAAAAACAATTTGAAAATTTCAGCAGCTTCTGTCTAGTTTGAATAAATATGTGACACTGGACTATTCATTGTTCAGTGTGAAAAGTGTTTATTCAAACTGGAATAAATTGAAATTGAAATTCTCAAATTGCTTTCATTTACATAATTCTGTAAAGTAATAATTAAGTTTTTCAGTTTCAAAATTTTATACTTCTGTCTTTAAAAAAAGGTTTTAAATAAAAACTAAAAGGTCCGCATTGAGATTTTAATTTGAACCTGAAGAAGTATCCAAGTCTTGATAAATGTTATGTTGATTCTACTTCACGGTCGATACTTTTATCTATATATATTGAGTAATCAAAAGTAATTCTCCATTTAAACGTAAAAAGAACATGTGATAAAACAAACACTTAATAGTAATCAAATTTCAAATGATAGTTCGTCCTCAAAAGGAAATTAAATAGTTCTTCTATTTCCAGGTGAACGATTATATTTATATGCGCAGAAATTAATTGTATTTAATGTTCATTAAAAATTGAATATCAAAAATATGAGTGACTTTTCTGTGAAAATTCGTCAAAAGGCTAAACCAAAGATGGGAATCAATTACTCATTTACTTCTTTTCCTTAGTTTTGTCTTTTTATTTCGTGATATAAATATATTGGTAGAATCCACGGTAACCTTAAGTGTCGAGTCGTCGTCATGCTGCTAAGAATGATTTAGAAATATAGCACGTCATCAGATTTTTAGTAGTGATTTTATTTCATTAATTTTATGTTATAATGAAATGCAAAATTTATAAAAGTATACTGTATTTAATTCTATTAAGAATCAATGTATATTGAAAAAAGTAATTTTGTATTATTTAAACTACTATATTAGTTAAACAGAGGGATATGTTTTAGTATCACAAAAAAATAATATATATATTAAATTATAATTAATTAAAACAGTGTTACCTCGTACATTGAGCGCAGAGCATTGGCTTTGGAGCGCGTACATCTTCAACGGCAACTAAAATAACTCTGTTTGTTAGCTCAGTTGCTCTTTAAGATGGGAATACGAAGTTCATCTTTCATGATAACATTCGAGGTAATTCATTTTTAATTGATTGTGATTTAACTTCCTTTATATTAAAGAGACTTATTTTTATACATTGTTCGGGCCCAGAAAAGTATAATTAAATAAGAATGGTATTAATAATTCCATATAACTTTTTAGCAGGCCTAACTAAGGATTACTTCAGATTACTTACACTGATTTTTTTATTTGATTATATCTTATTATTTCTTACTGAAACCCTATTTAAAAAAAGAAACAATACTTTTTATACACATTGTGACATAAATCATTCACCACTAACTTGTCCAAGTGGTATATATTTTTTAATTACTTTCAACAATTACTGCTTGTTCATCTTGTATATTTTTTTAAATGTCAGTAAAACTGAATATGAAATATCATCTAAATTTATTTAAAGGCAAAAGAAGAAGGAGTTCAAACATGATTTTAATGAACGATTTGCTTTAAATTGTAAACGTAGGTTAGTAAGTTCTTGGGAGGTCTATCAGAGTATTGACAGGTTGTCTTACTTAGACTTTCCAATCATCTTCCGCTATGCCTGCAGGTTTTTTGTTTTTTCAGTTATATATTTCCGTATTAATTTTGAATTTTTTTTTCATTTATTACAGTACTTACATTATATAAAGTTGATTTGATATGTTTTTTGGCGGTCAGTTTCATTAAAATACCTAAAAAAAATGATTTTATTTTCATTTTAAAATATTATATTTGATTAAAGAAAAAAAAATTACCTTGTATTGTATATTTGTATTTTTGAGCTGATGTATTCCTCTTTATATTTGGTATTAAAAATATTGTTTACCATTGTTGATTAAGAATGTTAAAATAAATGCATGTTCATAAGTCTGTTGTTTTTGTGGATTGACATGTGTTCACTATGTTTACCTCGTGTGCCTTCATATGATAACGAAAATCTCTTTTACTGAAATAGCAAATATACGTATAATTCATTTTATATATATAAATATATATTGCACTCAAAATTCGAAAAAAAGATACAAACACGACGCAAATCAGCTCAAAAACGAAGAAAAGCAACACACAGAGAAAGAGACACACTTACAAACTCAAATTTTTGGATGATCCCTCTTCAGGAGAAAATAGAATGGGCGACCAAGCACGCCGGAAACACAACCACAGGAAACCCATTTCCTGAAATAGAATGGTCGCCCATTCTATTTTCTCCTGAAGACGGATCATCCGAAAATTTGAGTTTGTAAGTGTGTCTCTTCCTCTGTGTGTTGCTTTTCTTCATTTTTGAGCTGATTTGCGTCCAGTTAGGATCGTTTTTTTTTTCGAATTTTGAGTGAAATTTAGTCCGGTACGTACGACCTTGAAACCTTCTATGCTGTTACTTTTGCCTGTTTAAACTTTGTATTTTTATTTTTTAACTCTTTTTATTGATATTTCTATTTTGTTATCGTTTCTCTTGTGTCGATTTTTTCTCTCCTCTTTTTCACTCCCTTTTAATAAACTCAGGTTTCCTGCCGTTGAGTTTCCGGCGTGCTCGGTCGCCCATTCTATTTTCTCCTGTTCATGTTCAAAGTTACAAGTACATTTTGAAGGTCACCCATAGGACCAATTTGCCTAGCTATACCTTCAATTGAAATTTCATCCAATCTAAAAAGCCCATGACTTATATTTATTAGTTTATCAAAATGATACTTAATTAGGGCACTTTCTACTAAGTTTCTTTCAACATCAGACGAGAAATATCAATTCCTTGGAATCTTCCCATTTTATTGAATGATTCTTTAAATTAATATGTTAGAACAAAGCACTTGATTCTTGTTACCTCCTAATAGTATATTTATGTTGCTTTACTCTAGTAAGTAAACTTTTTCCCGTTTGTCCGACATATGAAAAATTACAATCTCTACATGGAATCCTATAAACACAACCTTCGTTTTCTTTTCTTTCACAATTATTTACAAGTTTGTTTAATAATTTGCCACCACTACTGAAAACAACTGACATATTCATTTTTTTCAAAATACTGGGATGCCTTTTAGAGGTTGACTAAAGGGAACAACCAAAAGATTTCTATTTGTGAAAGGATCTTTCTCAATTCTGGTTCTCAAGGATTCTTTGGTTTCTTTCAACTTTATTTATTAGTGATCTTGGATATCTTATTGATAAAGCAGTTTGATAAATGTTTTTAATTTCTTCATTAAGGAATTCATCACTACACAATTTGAAAGCTCGTAAGAACATATTTCTGAACAGTACTTTTTTGACATTTGAAGGATGAGCGGAGAAATAATGCACATAAGAAGAAACATGGATAGGTTTTCGAAAAATACTATATTTGAGATTGTACCCATAACGAAGTAAATATAAATCGAGAAAAGGTAACTTATTATTACTTTCAACTTCTAAAGTGAAATCAATGGACGGAACACACTTATTAAGGGTGTTTAAAAAATCTGTAACACATTCATTGTCTGGCCAAACACACAAAACATCATCCACATATCGAAGCCATCTAGCATTGCTTGGCAAAATCTTAGGGAGAAATTTCATTTCAAAACATTCCACAAAAATGTTACTAAGAACTGGGGAAAAACAGTTCCATGGCTAAGAAAGGAAAGACAATTTCCCATAGCTAAACCAAACTTTTACCTATAAAATTTTTCTCTGAAAGAAAAACAAACAAACACAAAGACGAGTTAATTCAATCAGGACAGACACAGAAATAGGTATACTAAAATTTCTTGAATCTAATTCTTTTCTTAGGTAGGTAAGGAAATCTTCAACAGGAACTTTTGTAAAAAGAGGTTTCACATCAAAACTCATCGTAGTACAGTTACTAAAAGAGAATGAGTTCAGTTTTGAAATAAGGTCCAAACTATTCTTTATATGACTTTGAGAAATGGTACCAACCAATGGGGACAAAATACGAACCAACCATTTAGATAATTTGTAACCCACCGATCCAAGTGGTCTAACCGAGCTAACAATGGGTCTAACCGGGTTGCCATCTTTATGTGTTTTAATTAACCCATACATATAAGGCAAAGAGGGAGATCTAGTTGTGAATCTGGCAATTAATTCCTTCTTATTTTTAAGAATACTCTTTAATTTTTTATTAAAGCAGCTCTTGTCAGACTCTTTTATGAAAGCACTAAGATTTCATGAAATAATACATTTTCATCAAGAAGTTACCAAAGAGGTTGAACATGAACATTCATACTCTTTACATTATATTTACTAATGACTCAGATCTGACTTGGTTTTAGATATATTAAGTTACATTCTTTTAAAAAAAATATTCATATGAATAAGTACTCACAAAAATTTCTCCTTCGTTTAAACTTTCTAGAGATGGTCATATTTTTATCCGTTAACAAAAAAGTTAATAATGATGTCTCTCTATATTTCAGATGTTCATTCCTTCCATTTTTGGAACCTAAGTAATTTAGTCGGATAATTTTGTATAACATTTGGAACATATACATGAAATCCCTCCCTTATGAAAGACGCAGCTCTTTCAGACATGTATCATTAATGTGAACCGTAAACTCGACATTCACGATCTTCTGACAGAGATTCGATTCTACGAACTAACTTCCTGCTAACAGGATTTAACTAGAAAACGAGCAGGCCAAGAGACATGTTTACAGAAGCAATGGGATAGTCAATAGTATTAATAGGAATAGATCATGGGTGGTTAATTTAACAGACACAGAGATTCCAGAAAATGTAGTACATACTCTTAGTTTTGGGCCAAAATTTGGTGTTCCTTACACATATAACTCCAACCAGCCAAATTATTGCAGACATTGAAAGTATTATCACTGAAATTCCAGATAAAGAAAAACAGGACCAGATAAGAGTAATTAAAAAACTGTTAAAGTCTTTAGAGATGGTATTAAGACACAGTTTACAGTAATCGTTTAAAGTAGCTCTTAGTCCTGTTGCTTAGTTATTTTGGTATTATGCTTTTCCTCTAAATGTTTTTTGGGGCCGCCTATAGACAAGTGCTTGGTAAGTCTTCTCGACAGTTTCTTAGAAAAGAGAACAATGTATTTGATAAGTTTTTTTGAGGGTTGTGTCTTAAACATGAACTTATCTTTACTACGCCAACGTTTCGATGTATTTATACATCATCAGGACTACAAAACATGAAATGACTAAATATTTTCAAGAACTATATACATATTCAATATGGACTACTATGCTAACAATAAAAACTTAAAAATACTTGTTTACAAACAAAATAAGTATATGGCTTTTCCTGTTGATATTCTTTAATGTATAAATCAACTGTTCGGATTACGTTGGAGTAATGTGGATTGTTTTTCTATGTAATCTATTTATATCAAAGTAGTGAGTTACTAAGATAAATAAAACTTAAGCCAAATTATTGATTAAATATTAACTTGATTGTTTACTTTTTATGGTCTTATAAACTGTTGGAAATGGTAACAAAAGTAAATTGAGGATGTAATTAACGAGGTAATCTTACTGTAGGCATTGAATTTAGCGAACGCATCGGATTACATGGCATATGATCCGCATAATGATTTGATTAATAATATTCAATGAGTTCTTATAAAAATTATTAGTCATAGTAACTTCGTGGAATTTCATTAAATTATGAAACATTATTACATTTTTATTGTAATTGGCAAAATGGAGATGGATTAAAATAAATGAATTGCATAAGTTGATTATCAGTGTTTTTATACGAAAGTTATTGTAGACCTCTGTAGATTTTTTTTCTATTTGATTACATATGTTCTTGATTTTTTTGCCATAATGTATACCAAGGGTGGTGTTCAGATTGTTACTTGGCATGCCTGCCCTCTTAGGGCTGCCTAGCGGTACATGCCGGCTTAGGACGGCTTAGCGGTACCTGCCCTGCTAGCTTTGCCTAATGTTACCTGGCCAGTCTCAGACCCTTCGCCTAAACATTCTATTCTCTACCACCAATCAGTCAACACCTCAAGCATTCACTTCCCAACCTCCAAGCGCCCACTCTCTCCACCATCAGTCAAGCGTCTCCTTCACCACAGGCCAAGCAACTCTCCAACCAACCATCAACTACCCCTCAAGCATCCCCTTCACCACAGGCCAAGCAACTCTCCAACCAACCATCAACTACCCCTCGAGGATCCCCTTCACCACAGGACAAGCAACTCTCCAACCAACCATCAACTATCCTCAAGCATCCCCTTCACCACAGGACAAGCAACTCTCCAACCAACCATCAACTACCCCTCAAGCATCCCCTTCACCACAGGACAAGCAACTCTCCAACCAACCAACAACTACCCCTCAAGCATCTCCAGTTGTGATACCAGCCACAACAGGTGGCATACATTATGTATGGCGCTTGCGCCAAACGTGGGGCACTGTATTCTTGAGATAAAGGTGAATTATGCTCCAAGTACTGCTTACTTTTTTGTTATTTCCATATTTTGACGGAATCAAAAATTCTATTATACTTGGTATTCCAAAATATCTATTATAGTATATTACTAATATTATAATTAGAAATTAGAAATATTATAAGTAGAAAACACCATTATTAGTACAGTGTTAAACAAATGCCTCTGTATATACTACATTAGCTGTCTGTCCTTCAGGTTCATGGAAGAACAATCAGTTGAAACCTCTGACTATTGAGCAAGTAAACTACAGTTGACCATGTGAGAAAAACTTGGTTTCGCTAACTTGAATTCCTACGTTAGATAAAGTCTCCCTTTGGACTTAGTTAACGTCATTGCGAAATAGACTCTGACGGGACTTTGAAATCATTTGAACGGAAACAGACAGTGGCTCGGAATCAATGGTATGCGTGGTATATACACAGACTCCCCAATACCACATCCAGTCATTATGTCCGCCTCTATGGCATATCTGTGTAGAGCACGAACTCAGAGTCGTGTCCCGTTGCACTGTTTTTGGGGCACTCATGTTTCGTAACATGAAATTTGTTACTGCTATAAATTGCAGCATCATTGGTGCTCCTACTTTAAGTTTTTACTCATGAGCAGGCAGTCCAGGAGAAATAAATTCAGAGTCAAGAAATTCAATTAGATAATAAACTGCTTCTTCATCACTAATCGAATCTCTTTACTGACTTGTAAGTTCTTTCCTCGGCTTCATATAGCGTAAGAACTTGTTTGTTGATTTCTCCTGCCTGTTGATATTAAGGACTGAGAATTGCACGTTTACAAAACATTTATTCTCAATAGATAGTACATCCTCAACTCTGTGAAACACCATTTCTATGATGTCAAATACGCAATATATTCATATGCTCAAATGAAATTAAAATCAACTAACAATACCTACTTGCCACACCTGTGTATTTTCAAAACAAACTTGTCTATGAAGTTAGGAAAATACAACTAAAAGCCCCATAACTTCGCTTCTGTACTGAATTATCAATCTATTTAGAGCCCATATTTTAAGTTAAGCATACACAAATCCAGTGTCAATGTTTCAGCTCGCTATGTCTTATGGTGGCTGAGTTTACTTGTGACAAACATTTTTGCGTTAAACGTCCATAACTTCACTTCTATGTTGAATTTCCAATCCATTTAGAGCCTATATTTTAAGTTAGATCTACACAAATCTACTGTAAAAGTTTCAGCTTTATATGTCTTATGGTAGCTGAGTTTACTTGTGACAAAGTTTTGCGGACAAACAGACAAACCGACAGATTTTTTTCTAAGGGAGGATTCGGTTTCTCCAATGTATGAAACGTAAAGCAAACTTGAAATGAGTCAGTTCTAAGCAATGTACAGACAAAATCATTATTTTATTTATAAAGATTATTACTTTAATACTTGCGTATTTTTAAATTTCAATGCAAAGTAGTTTCTACATAAATAATAATCCGAAATTTTTATTTATATATAAGTAGTTTATTCGAAATTTTTGATTATTCAACACATTTGAACTCCACTTTTGTGAAGTTAAGCCTCCCAAAAACCAGCGATCAGTGGTTCTATCTCTCAAATATTTGAAAAAAAATAAGCCTCAGAAAGAAACGATTAAAATGATGAGCGATAAATTAATGAGCCTAATACTTGATGAAGTTTAGCTAAAGTTAACAAAACATTGATTGACTACTGGGCGGTACGAAGTTGGGCAGGTCAGCTAGTAGACTACTAAAGGCGATATAGTTGTGATTTGTTCAGGACAGATGGAAAAGAGATTGAACCGAATCTTGTTTATGAAAGGCTGAAGGCATGACTGGGGATAATTGGGTGAAAACGGGAGCAGGTGAGACGGGGGGGGGAAAAAGATGGAAGATAAAAAAGACTGGACCTGTGGCTAATAAGATTGTTAAATGAATGGGCGCGGGAGACAGTAGTCACGACGCGAGAGGATCGTGGCGCTCCTATCGCGCTCCCCAGCATGTGCGGACACACCCTCGCGCCCTGCACAGCGTCACGCGCATACCCTCCCGGTCACCTCGTAAATCAACTCCAGCCTCCTTCCTCTACATCCTTCCCGACCTCTCTTTCTCTATTTTCTTTCATTCATTCAACATATTTTTATCATTTCTTTTATTGTAATTAACTGTTTCAGACTACAATTAGTCCTATATAAAAGAAGATAGTCCTACTTTGCCAAGCTATGTACAAGTCCAAACTAAGTACACTGTTCTGTAAGCTCTTTGGATAGTTATCTAAACAGAAAAGAAAACATGCTATAAGCTATATATAATCTAAGGAAAATGAAATAATACAATAAATTTTTTTATAAAAGAACACTTGATATATATTTACTATAAAATCGGAGAGACAATTCAAACTGGACTCGATACGAGGTCAAAATCGAAGAAGAGTAACACACATAGTAAAGAAACACACGAACAAACTCAAATTTTCGGGCAATCTGTTTCAGAAGAAAAGAGAGAGGAAGACGGATTGCCCGAAAATTTGAGTTTGTAAGTGTGTTTCTTTACTTTGTGTGCTACCTATCCTGAATTTTGAACTGCTATTGTGTCCAGTTTGGATCGTTTTTTCGTTTATTATGTGAACATATATATATAACAGTTCAAAATTGAAGATAGGCAGCACACAAAGCAAAGAAACACACTCACAAACTCAAATTTAAAACTCAAACTAAAAAATTAAAATTTGAGTTTGTGAATGTGTTTCTTTGCTTTGTGTGCTACCCATCTTTAATTTTGAACTGTTATTGTGTCCAGTTTGGATTGTCTTTCCGTTTACCAATTGAATATATATATATAAAGATTTCACATAAACACGTGAAACAACAATCAATGATCAAACCACAATAAGAAAATGGGAAAACAAGACTAAGGTCTTTCAACCGTAACAAGCTGTCTTCGTCAGAGTCAAAAACCCAACTGAAACACTAGATGCAGAAACATCTAGGAGAGAAGAGTGGTGTTTTAGAAGGGTGTAAAGGGCAGGACGGGCAAAGATCCAGGCAGGGACATCCTCTCAACCCCTCACCATTATGTTTCTGCATCTTATGTTTCAGTTGGGTTTTTAACTCTGACGAAGACCGCTTGTTACGGTTGAAAGATCAACTTGGTCTTTTTTCGCATTTCATATTTTGGTTTGATCATTGATTGTCATTTCACGTGTTTATGTGAAATCTTGTTATATATGATATTTATATAGCGTTTGTATCGGTCGGTGGACTCATTCACGTCTTTACTCCTGTGTTCCTTCTTTTTTACAGTCCTGAAGATGGGAAGACAGCCGAAATAATCGAGAACCGTGAGTGTTAGTCTCTTTTTTGTGTTTTCTAATTGTAACTTTAATTATATACAGGGTGAGCGAAAAGTAGGTGGACAGTAAATAATAACATTTATTTATACAGGGTGTCCCAGAATTCGCACACCAATTACAGTTTTATCAAAATAAATCTGAACATTAATTTTATGGATATGTGTTGGTTGATAGAAACACATATGAATATGAATTTTTTTGAAAAATGAAACGGTCCGTTAAGATAAAATATCAAACGATTAAAATAAAAGAACATGTAGAAACAACACACGACTGACTTCACTATGTCGACCTCGTCGTCAACAGGAGAAGAAGAAGAAGATGAGTTCTACTCTGCTGGCAAACAGCATTAATTTTATTGATCATAATCATAACAGATACTCAAACTGTTCACCCTCTGCATTGATATATCAATCAATCAAAGGTAAGGAATAAACCAATTCTTACGTCTCTAACCATTCATTGATTGATGCATGTGTTAATGCAGAGGGTGAACAACTTGACCATCTGTATTGCATAATTAAAATACAGATACTCAAATTGTTATTAACATTCTAAAACATGAATTTTGATTTCATAATCAATAAAATTAATATTCATAAGTGTTTTTATAAAAATCTCTACAGTATGATTTCTGGGACACCCTGTATATTACCTCTACTTAGAACTACATGTATTGACACCATTATGACTTTCACAATTATATTTAATTGTTAAGAATAATACAAAAGCTTTTGAATTTTATTAACGAAGGTGCTCAAACTGTTTGCCGTTGCGATTTAGACAGCTTTGAAGTCAGCCTCCTATGCTTTGACAATCACGTGATGCATTTCCTGAAATGCATCTCTTATTTTAAATCATCAACCCTTCTTGATTTTGGACTATAAACTTTCTTTCCAAAATATAATTTTTTTTAATACTAATATTTTATAATATATAAGTAAAATTTATATTATTATTTTATTATATTATAAGATATACATATATAACTATATTTAAAATTATATTATAATATATAATCTTTTTCGTCGTTTCTGTGAATGTATTTATAAAATTTAAAGATTTTTGCATTATTGTTAACAATCAAAATAATTTGTGAATGTGATTATTTTGTCTCTGGATATAGTTGGATGTATAAGTAACCACTGAATAAATGATATATTTACTGTCCATCTACTTTTGGCTGGTCCAAAGGGCCAATGTTCGGTCTATGTGTGTTCTCTTGTGAGACTGCTACCGCAACCTAAACTAACAAAGATTTACCTAAACATGACAAATTTTATGCAAATATTTTCCTCCACCACTAAACAGTTATCCATGCTTGTACACCAAGAGGGATACATGCACATACATACATACATACATACATGTTTTTTAACGTAGAACCCTTTCGCTATGTCACGAGATCCAACCGTCCGCTCACCAAAGAGGACGTTAAACCGTCGGTCCCGAGCCTGTACACATACATACATACATACATACAGAATACCAGGTTGTGTTCTGATATTCTTGTTAGTTTGTTTTCCAATCCTCACACTTGTAAGGCCTTCACCTTTTAGTGCTGTTCTAGGGGCGAAAATTGTGACTTATTTATTATTTGATACCCATTTTTAGTAATGGGTGAGCTACATTACCTGTTGATTCTACATTGGGAGTCCTAAATTATGCCGAAGTTATGTGTATTTAGGGTTGGGATCTTTAACGAGTTCCTGGCATCGTACAGGCTCGGGACCGACGGTTTAACGTCCTCTTTGGTGAGCGGACGGTTGGTTCTCGTGACATAGCGAAAGGGTTCTACGTTAAAAAACATCAACCTGTTTTGCTTTATCATGGTATGGCCGAAAGACCGAGGCACATGAATAAATCGAAACATCGAAACAGGTTTAACGTCCTCTCTGAGGGAAGGTTGGCTTAAATAAAAAAAAGTATTTATATTATAATATAATTTTTTTTTATTTTTTAAAATTACTTAAAAAAAATTATACTTTATATAAAAATTTTATACATTTTATGAATATAAAAAATATATTCATAAAATATATTTTATGGGACTTACTTAAAAATAAAATGGGACTTACATTTTATCATATTTAAAAATAAATCTGATGTTGATGTGCTCAGATTTATTCAACTCCAAATTTAAATTGAGGACCAGGTGGGGATCGAACCCCGGACCTACCAGTTCTGAGTACGTCAACCACTGAGCTAGCCTAATCCACCCCATGTTCTGATATTCTAGAGCATACGTTGAAAGGAACTGCACTAAGAGCTGTGAATTTCTTAACTCCAGATCAAAGATACTCATGAAGTTCTTTCAAGCCGACCAACTAATAGCTCCACTTTCCTTTCTGATAGATTCCTTGAGTTTGACATCCCAGAGTAACTTTGAGATGGCTGTGGTGGTAATAAGAGACCACAATAAACAAAGCTTGTTTATGGCGCGAAGAAGCGAGGTGATCACTGTCACATCAAAACTTAATGACACCTTCAATAACATATAACCTACCTTAGAAATTCCCAGAGTTATAGTAGAATTAATGAACCCATCAGGGATAGTTTTTTGTATTGAAGGAGATCAGAACCGTTAGTCGGACGGCTTGAAAGGAAATCATGACCAACTTTGGTCTTCACCATAAGAAATGCTCAGAACTCAAACCCAGGAATGCCATCCCAAACACATGGTCTATAACCATGAATAGAGTCTAAAGGCTCTAATGTTTGAATATGGTGTTTTCAACACAATAAACTTCCATCATATAAGTTACACTCAATTTGTACAGAAAATTAAGTTGTGCCTATAATAAGTTGGTGCCTTTTTTGGGGGGGTCTCTATATGTAATAGTGGAACTAATGTTGAATAACACTTTGTGGTTCATATAAAAATAAAATTATTGCAAAAAAAAAAGGTTTTTGTTCTCTTAATATAAAGTAGTGCTAAGGAAAAACTCGTTTCATATAGGTTATTAATTTGCTCAACTATTTAATATAATGTTGCCAATTTGATCAATATATTGTAAGACTTTGATAAATATCTTTGAGAAATAAGATGGAAATTACGGAGGCTTTTATTTTTAAAATAATTCTACAATGCTCTACGAGCAGGAAGTTTGGGGCAATAAACCTTTACTAATTTGCATTGCATCAACATTCCTTTTTAAAAAACTATATAAATTGCTTTCAAGAAGGAATGAATTTCAAAAAGAGTTGAAGAAGAAGAAGAAGAATAAAAAAAGTAAAAAAGCTAACTTTCAATAGGTTTAAGTTAGCGAAGAAATATGTGGGTTGCAATAAAGAAACTCGTTTATTTCTGGGCTGGGGATCCTGTTTCCTTCTTGGGGCATCTTAGACATACAAGCTTGTCTCTCCTGAGGGAGCCTTGTTCTCATTTTTCCCTCTTCTGCTGTAATAAAACTAGTTATTATTTATTTCTTAATTTATCTTTAATTATCATGAAAGGTAATCAATCACTAATTTGACATCGAACAGTAATTCATTAATTTTTACATTCTTTATCTAACTATAAATCGAATTATATGCAAAATATAAATTAAAGTATTCAAGAGGTAAATATTAAAAAGAAAAAAAGTACCATTTGTGCATCTAATATGGTTAGATCAGTGTGGTATATAAAAAAATTAAAACTTATATGGAATCCTGATGAATAAGCTTTAAAAAACACGTGGAGTGGTTTACACTCAATTTTACTATAAGGTGGAAAGTATTGTCAAAGTCTAGTATAAAAAGGGTTAAACTAATAATTACTTTATACTGATATTATTGTATTCAATTAGGGATTCCATGGATCGCAATGGGTTTTCATCGTAAGAGGTTTGACTACTGTTTTCTGAAGTTGGCAGGCCTGAGTTATTTGGCTCATCAACTTTATCTGTTCAGTGATAACAGACATGACATTAAACACTATGATAGATATCGGGTTATCAAATAATCTTGTATTTGATCGCTGGACCTGTATAAAAATTTGAAATTTTTGCTGTACTGTGTCATACACTCTAAATTAATAGTTAACTACTTATTTCACCTGGGAGTTTTAGTTCTATAATGTAACACTTTTTAACTTAGCTAACTGTCAGGTCGTAGATTACTGGCATTGATAGAAAAAGAAACCAATAAGTGTACTACTTAAGGTAAATAAACGAGTTACATTACTATAACATTATATAACGTAAATAAATAAATAAATTTGAAGAAATAATTAATTCGAATATATATACATATTGCTTGGCTCCCCTTCTCACTCTCACACACTCTCTCTATTCTCCTGAAGAAAGATTTTCCAAAGATTTGAATGGTAATTGTGTTTCGTTACTCTATATGTTACTCTTCTTAGATTTTGAACGTCTGGAAATACAGTTAGGATCGTCTTTCTGATTTTAAAGTATATATGTAACCAATTAAATGAAAAGATTCCTTCAACGAAATAAATTAGATTCACAGAAAGAACTCACATAAGAGAAATCACTGAAATTCACTACTTTATTTCGATTGCCTCGTCATCATTGAGTCGGCACCTGTCTGCGGAGCGGCTCACATCTACTTTCCAGATGACGAGGAAGTCGAAATATAGGAATGGGTTTATGATCTCTTTTATGTGTCCTCTTCTGCGAATATAAAAACACAAATGAAAAACGGCCAGTCTTAAAGTGTCAAAGGTACAACAGTGAAGAGATTCTTAGACCACTATATTTCATTTTACTTTATTTTTATTTTATTTGCAATACTAGTAATCGATAAGTTGATGTTTTTCTACATCTGTTGAAACATTTGAAAACATGAAAAGAGATTGAAGTGTTAAACTAGGCCTAAAGATTATTCGTGGTGAATCGGACATGTCGCGAAAAACATAACAAGTATCAGAGGATCGCTGCTTCAATTTAGAGATGCAAAGATGAAAATTGCGTTTAGAAGACATGATAAGATTGAAGTTAAATTGATAAACATAAAATATGGCATTCTATTCAACAATATATGTACATAGAGAGTCGTACGATGACAAAACCGCCTGCGAAAGCAACATTTTCTCCTCCCATTCACACTAAACAAGTTTTATTACTTATTTAGTTGACGAAGGAAAGTTCATTGTCAAATATAATCAATAACAAATATGTCTGATATGAAATAAAATATATTATAAATCTTTATTTACCCTAATAAGTGTTAAATACAGAAATACAATCATATACAAGAAACATTTATTGTAATTAAAAACACAAATGCAGAAACCAAGATAATCGAAATGATAATGAAAATAACACAAAAATCAACGGAATCCAAAGATTTTGATGCATGAACTGAGTATTATTTTTACTATAAAAGAAGTAGGAATTATGGGACAAGTTATTCTTCCTCGCCTTTCATAATCAAAACCATAGATATTTTTATTCAAATCCAAAAATCAATCGAGCTACTTTCAATTTGACTGAAAGGTAATTTACTAAACAAGAAATAGAAAAGCAAGTGAGCAATGCACGGATATAAAATACACCATTTATCAGAAAAATAACTGAAGGTTATGAGACTGTTGTGACTAAAGGTTATCAATTAACTCATATTGGATGACAACTTCAACAGATTTGAATTGTCATTTAATCACTTAAGTGACAATTAGTGAATCGCCACGTCACTTAAACTCTTTGCCGTTAGCTCTTAACCACTTATAATACGTTCAACGTACTTTTATTAAACTTCAATATTGTTTACCATTTTCAAACAGTATTCTGATTGAGGTTTCTAATCGCTTACACTTCACGATCAAATAAACTTTCACACACAATTATTTCTAACCTTTCCGTTGTAATAACGACTTTACCTCACCTCTTTCATCTATACAATGTAACGTTTCTCAGATTTTATGGGAAATACATGAGGTATACATGAGGAGCTGTTAACACGTGCGGGAGAGAAAGAGAGTGAGAGAAGAGGAGGGGGAAAGTTTTGGCCCAGAACTTCACCTGAAAATAAAAAAAAAACATAATCATGTTTACAAGTTCAGTGAACATATTCAAAGTATAAACTGAAAACTTGACAAATTCTATAACTTTAATTAACTTTAATACTGAAAATTAATAATAAGTATGTTTCTTTTCTGATAAATTTATCGTTTTTCTTCTGCTGTATACTTAAATTTTTAATCGTTTTTCAACGATTTAAATAAAATTTAAAACTTCAACTGATTTATATGTTGTTTTACTGCTACAGCAGTGGAAATATTTATTCCGATATATATATATATAACAGAATCAATAATATATCGACCGTTAGATAGAATAGGTGTGTTCTCTAATCGGGGTTCGAACAATTTTCCAGGATAAAAACTCAAACTCTCGTTGCCAACGTTTCGGTTTTATTTAAAACCTTTTTCATAGGCCTATATAAAACCGAAACGTTGGCAACGAGAGTTTGATTTTTTATCCTGGAAAATTGACCGAACCCCGATTAGAGAACACATCTATATATATATATATATATATATATATATATATATATATAAAAGATTTCACATAAACACGTGAAATAACAATCAATGATCAAACCACAATATGAAAATGGGAAAACAAGACTAAGATCTTTCAACCGTAACAAGCGGTCTTCGTCAGAGTCTGTGTTTCAGTCTTCTGCATCTAGTTTTTCAGTTGGGTTTTTGACTTGATTTCCAGGATTGAAGGTAAAAATTGTAATCAAAACTAAAAATGCAAATAAAAGAAGCTTAGGCGTAGGGTAGAATCAACGGAAGGTAAATGACCAGAGGTCCAAATAACTACCATGGGAACACCAAGCCCTCTTCATGATCAGCGACAGTAGAGGGTTGTGATGTCCATAGTGACAAAAGGAGAGTGTAGTCCAGGGTGCCATGTAAGGTTAAGATAGTTCATAGGGAATGAATCTAATATTTGCAGGAGGGAAGGCCCATTAACTATAGACTGCATCAGCAATAGTATCACTACAAAGACAGAAACTAAATCTCTCCAAAATCTTGAGACTATGGGTATAGATGATCAGGCATCATGTCCGGTGTAAAGTTCGGGGAGAAAACACGTAACAGGCAGCGATAGTTTTGGGAAATACGAGAGAAGTTTTTCTTTCCGTTTTACTTTAAAAACTTTATACTTTAAAAAGAGAAAGAAAAACTTCCCATAGTCTCAAGATTTTGGAGAGATTTAGTTTCTGTCTTTGTAGTGATACTATTGCTGATGCAGTCTATAGTTAATGGGCCTTCCCTCCTGCAAATATTACATTCATTCCCTATGAACTATCTTAACCTTACATGGCACCCTGGACTACACTCTCCTTTTGTCACTATGGACATCACAACCCTCTACTGTCGCTGATCATGAAGAGGGCTTGGTGTTCCCATGGTAGTTATTTGGACCTCTGGTCATTTACCTTCCGTTGATTCTACCCTACGCCTAAGCTTCTTTTATTTGCATTTTTAGTTTTGATTACAATTTTTACCTTCAATCCTGGAAATCAAGTCAAAAACCCAACTGAAAAACTAGATGCAGAAGACTGAAACACAGACTCTGACGAAGACCGCTTGTTACGGTTGAAAGATCTTAGTCTTGTTTTCCCATTTTCATATTGTGGTTTGATCATATATATATATATATATATATATATATATAGAGTAGCAGTTTGCTTCTCAACGCGAGTACTTCGCACTTCTTCCCGATGACGACGGATGTCGAAATATTGAAGTGAGTTCTGTAGTGTCTTTCTGTGTTCTTTTCTCTGTGTTAAAGTATATATATATATATATAATGTATAATTGGGAACTATTTGAATATTATTGAATTGTCTCTAATTAAATTTAATAGATCAAATATTATAAAAATTATTCTTTATAATTATCTCTTCAAACATGATACTTTTGTTACGAGGGCAATAGCCTCTTCTAAGAGGGTTGACAGCTAACAGATAGTTTTTTACTCTTTCTTACTGTACTCCTTTGTTTCCCCAAACATCCCTTTCTCGACATTATGGTAGTCCTTTCCTGCGCTTTCATTATTTTAAAATACCACTCTTTCTTCCCACTCTTCTCAACCCCTCATCAGATGTTTTCTGCATCTAGTGATTCAGTTCGGTTTTTGATTCTGACGAAGACTGCTTGTTACGGTTGAAAGATCTTAGTCTTTTTTCCCCATTTCATATTGTGGTTTGATCATTGATATATATATATATATATATATATTCATCATGCTGTTTGTTTCTTGACCACTCTATATTCACAGGTTTTGAGATTTTCTGACGGTTTTGGTCTGGATATTGACATTATTTATATGCAGGACTAAGGCTCTACTTTTTTCCTGCCTACTTACGTTGCATTGGTATTTCTTTTACACGTGTCTTTAAAGATTGACTAGTTTAACCAATATAAATTTTGTGGCAATTTTTGCACGAAATTTTATAAATACCACCTGACTCCAGTTCTCTGGGAGAGTTTTTTATTAAAATATTGCCCACGTTATTACGATTAGAAAACACTATTTTTTTGTTTGCAGAAAACCATAGTTTTCTGAGAGATTAGTTCATTTCAGCATTCCAATTTTGTTGATGTGCTTTACAAAAAAAAAAAAATAAAAATTTATTGAAGTGACCTACTTAAGGTCAATAAGGAAGTCCTGGGGGAATGGGCCTTTTTAGAAATTTGTCTAGCCTCAGGAAATACTAATGGTCATCGATGGTTAAAATGAAACCTACTTTGGTTTTACTTTAATAATACCATAGTCTACAAACATTTATTTAATAAAAACCATCTTTTTTTTGTTGGCCATAAAAAAAAAAGAAAAAGTTTCCGTTATATTGATGACTAAACTGATATACGATGGAACAAATTGATTAAAGTCATTATGGAGGAAAGACGAGCTGAATGAAGACTTTGGGAAGGTAGTGGGTGAAATAAGCGTGTACGAAATGAGAACAAAGCCATTTCTCGAGTCACTTTTTTTTTGAATGGGAGTTTTTAGCTGAGAGGTCCCACAAGGATGTTCATTCAATATCACGCCATTTTTAATCAAATCCTTTCTCGAGAGTGAGTTCTCACACACAGAGCACCTCCCCCCCTCCGGTCCTCCCATTCATTGCCTGCTGTTAAGTGACGGCCTCTTTTGACCTGTAGAGGAAATTACCCCGGGCACGTGCTACAGACCTATCCTCTATCACAGCAGCTTCCATACGTCTTTGTTTCATTGATATATACATTTCTCTATAGAATCTATTTTACTATATTTATTATATATTTGAATATTATTCATGAACATAGTTTAAAAAAGTCATTTCCATTACTTTATTTGTAAACATTTATACAAACGATATTTGGAAATACCATTTATCATCTCTCACTTTTTGTAAAATACTCGTCAAACGGTCTAGTTTGTTCGTTTGCACATCCTGCTAGATTATTTAATAAATTATAATACTAATTATAAATTATTATTATTTTATAATGGGGTTCAGGTTAGCTCGGTGGTTAATGTACTCACCTCTGGGCTGGTAGTCCGGGGTTCGATCCCCACCTGACCCACGATTTATTAACACAGGAGGTGAGTAAATCTGAGTACGTCGTTCCTAGGAGAGGACGTTAAGCCGTCGGTCCCGAGCCTGTACGATGTCAGGTACTCGATAAACATCCCTACTCGAAATGCAGTTGAGTCAGGCAAAATTTAGGACTCTCAATGTAGAATCTGTAGAATCACCGATCAAACAAAAAGTCGGTAAACGGCTGACGTTATCACTCGCTAGGGGATCGTTTTAAACAATAAAAAAAATGATAATAGATTATAAATAAATAATAATTGATTATTTGAAGTAGGGGTAGGCGGTTTGCTATAGATAAAGATAATCATAATGCAATTCGAATATTTATGTGTTTGGAGATTTATTTCAAGCAATACATTTCCGTATAAATATATCAGTAATATTTTCAGGAATAATTATAAAACTAAAGCATTTTCCGTGTGACTGCAAGAAGAATGTTAGTGGCACAGTGTGTGAGAATTGGAATTACATAACTCGGTATTATCTGTTAAATATGCAAACCGGTTTCCGACATTAATATATATATATATATAAGCGGAAATTAGGAACATGTGGACAAGTCTTAGAAAGATGGACGATATGTGAAACGGGTTGCACACAATCAAGAAACTTAACCAAGCAAAAGAGATTTATATCATTGTAATTCACAATATTCCGTTTTGAGTTAGTAAAAAAAAGAAATTATCAATGGAAATGAAATCGAACGCCTTTTTATTTTGTATAGAAGAGGAGTTTTCAAACTTCTTGACCACCAGAACATCTGTGTTAAAAGTAAAAAATACTGATGCAGCTAAATCATGTTAAGAATATGTTTAAATTCTTTTCGTATAACTCTGCAATAGCAGGCAGATTGTATACTGGACTTAAATGTTGGAGGTCCCAAAAGTCGTTTTATTAAGTTTTTTCGATGATGTCTGTGTGTGTGTGGCTGGGTGGGTGGGTGAATATGTATCCAAAGTTTGTTACCACGCTGCAGAATTTATTTATATTTTACACAAAATTCGGCCTTATAGCGTTGATGTGCTATATAGTTTGGGAGCAATTATGCATGATAAGAAAGTCACGTTTTTGTCAAAAACCTGTTTTTCGAGAACATTTTTGTCTCTTAAACTACTAATTTTAGAGTATTGAAAGTTTGACATGACCTTTGAGGCTAAAATAGTTATAAAGCAAAAATATCCCCAGATTTTTAAAACAACAGGGAATTTTTTTTCCAATAAAATTTATAAGTTTTGACTTAAAATTCAATCTGAAAGCTTCTGAGGGTAATACAAGCCATACTGTGTGACGAATCAAAATATAATTATACCTAAAAATAGAACATATGTGGAGGATGAGTTGAGATAATTCTTTTTCAAATTTACATTCACCAAACGTTACAGTACATTTTCTGTTTTCATAAACTTTCTGTTTTGATGTTAAACAGCTCATTAAAAAAACAATGATATTTTAACAAAACATTAAGCAGAAAATTAAACAAAATTCATGAATCTTCCATTTTGGCAAAGAACAATAAAGCTATAAAAAAAATTGAATATTGATCCTGGACTAATGTTTTTCTTGCTCTACTCGTATTTGTTTACATTTATTTACATTGTTTACTCAGAAATTTTTTTGAGTGAATCCAATGAAATAAGATTGATATTTAGAGGTTTAATAAAAAAATTGTAAATAATTTAATAACTTAATATGAAATGTAAAAAAATATTTAGGCATTTGACAGATTTACACGTTTTACTTATTATTGACTCTCACACGATGTGACATTACATTGTAATATACTCTATACTTTAGTCGGAAGCTTAGCCTGATGATGGTCTACAAGACCGAAACATGTCGTTGTTTTAGTGAAAATAATATTTAGTTAGTTATATTAGATTATATTAGTTATATTAAATAGTGTTAGATTTAAATAGTGTCAGAATGTATATATATGAAAGAAAAAGTTTGGGCCAGTTGATTTTTTTATTCCCCGAGCAACTCAGAAGAGCCTATAGGACATTAGAGGAACTCTCTAAAAAGGTAACCAAGCATGAAATTGGCAAACAATTTTTAGAAACATGTTGCAAGAAGGATTGCTACCAACCTTCACTAATACACATACACACACAACATATATATGATCAGACCAGAATAAGAAATGGGAAAACAAGTCAAACATCTTTCAACCGTAACAAGCGGTCTTCGTCAGAGTCAAAAACCCACCAACTGAGTTTTTTGTCAGTTGCGTTTTTGACTCTGACGAAGACCGCTTGTTACGGTTGAAAGATCTTTGTCTTGTTTTCCTATCTCTTATTGTTGTTTGATCATTGAAACGTGATTATTGACCATTATTTCACCTGTTATGTGAAATCTGTTTACATACATACATATATACTTTTTTTTTTGAGATTTATTGAGGGTTTTTGGTCTAATATTCAAAAAACTTCGTTGCCAACGTTTCGATATATATTTATATCATCTTCAGGACTAAAAACATTTTTACATTTAGCACACTTATTTCAACAAAACTGGTCTATTGTTTGCTATTATGTACATGGTCAACAAAAATTGAAAAATTACAATGGTAAAACTATAGATTTTTATATTTAAGTTTGTTTTAATAATGTTTAGAAAATACAAAGATATAAATTTGTTTACCTGGGAAGTATGTTTACTGTTGTTTGTTATGTTTTTTCCTTTTCATTTGTATTGTGTCCTTATACTGGGGTCACTGAATGGAAAAGTTACTCATGCTACTAAACAGAGCAAGTGTGTGAAGGTTACATTTTTTTCATTGTTATCCGTTTTTAAAATTCCAATGTTTACTTGTTTTGTTAAGTTTGGCAATTTTAGTGTGTTGTCCCTATGTTCGTCTGTTGGATGATGAAAAGATGTTTGTGTATATTTGACTAAATTTTTCAATGTCTGTTCTTGCGTTGCATGTGTTCTTGGTTTTTTCTATATGTATAATTTCTTTTACCAGTCTTTTTCGTATGTGTTTTTCTTTATCTATTATTACAGGATTTTGAAAATCAAAATTGTGTTTATGTGTGTTAGCGTGTTTTCCTAGAGCCCATGTTATTTTGTGTCCTGTGATGTCTGATTTGTGTTGTGATATCCTGCTTGATAAGTATTGGCTGGTTTGTCCTATGTATTTTGTGTCACAGTCGTTACAATTGATCTGATAGATTATATTGCTGTTTTGTAGTGTTGGAACGGTGGATTTTACTTTAGAAAAAACTAAACTATTAAGTGTTTTGTTATTTTTATGGGCTATTTTGCAGTTTGTATTGTCATTTAATGTGTTTTTCAATCTTTCTGAGAGTCCTTTTACATATGTACGGCTTAGGTATTTTATATTGTCTGAGATAGGATTTGAATTAGTGAGAGTTTGCCTGTGTTTGTTGTCTGTTCATCGTGTTTGTACTTGTGTGATTGTTAGAATTTGGTTGTCTATGGCGTGTACTTACGGTATTGGGAGTTATGTGTCTGTTGGGGCTGCGTGTCATGATTTTCTTTACTATACCTATGGGAAAGTTGTTGTTAATTAGTATGTTTTTTACTACTGTTTTATTTTTGTTATGAAATTCGGGATCACTCAGGTTAAGGGCTCTATATTTTAGTGCAATAGCTGTGTTTATTTTTTGATCAAACATTCTGTCACATTGGAAATAGGAAGTAATGGAAAAATCCCTTTCCTAGACATGTTAACTATACGCAAAACAGATGGTACTATCAGCGTAGATTGGTGGAGAAAGCCCCAAAAAAGTGACAGGTATCTCAATTACAAATCACACCACCCGGTTAATCAAAAAATAAACACAGCCATTGAACTAAAATATAGAGCCCTTAACCTGAGTGATCCCGAATTTCATAACAAAAATTAAAACACTAGTAAATATATATATATATATACATACCTTTCAACGGTCTCCAACCGTCTCGGAAGCAGTGCGCTTGGTTTCCCTCTCTTATCTCTCCTGAAGACGGTTCAAACCGAAAATTAGAGACTGTAAGTGTGTTCTTTTGATTTCTCTATGTTTCTTTGTCTATATTGATCTATATATATATATACATATTCATATATTTCACACACACACACACACACACATATATATATATATATATATAAAACTCTGGAAATTGTAAAGTTTCAGTGACTTCAAAAGTTTAAAATTGCTAACACACTGATACTTTAGAGTGAGATGACATTCTTTTTCTTGATGCTAAGTTAAAGGATAGAATAATTAAGAATACGAGTTTTCATTTGCGATAAATTTCCTATAACAGAAAAAATAATAAATAAAATTGTTGGAAATGTGTTTAGTGACAAAAATATGTCCAGTAGCGTTAAAAAAAATATGGTCCTCATTTCCGTTTAAACAACTACTAAGAAGATTATCAAGGTAGAATTTCATAAATTCAACTCTTTTCCTTTCTCATTCACTTTCTGACTCTCTCTCACTCACTCTCTCTCGGGAACGAAAGGTATACGCCTTTCAATTTCAAAATGTCAAATATCAAAGACTGGACGAAAGCGCACATTCGGCGCCTTTAAATTTATGACAACTGGTAAGATTCCTAAAACTTGGTGCCCTTGGGTACAAAAATTCTTATTAGTTGAAAATTTAACGAATTTTGAATATTGAATTGAGGAATTTTTTTAAAAAAATTAACAATTAATAAGTTCTATCTGTAGTCACATACATTATTCTGCATATAATGGATGATAATGGAATAATCTATATGAATTCTTTTTAACAAAAGATAATTTAAATACTTTAATACATGCATATGAGAAATATTTCCTGTTTTCTATTAGACGATCACGTGTTATTATAATTAAAAGTTCATGCTTTATTAAAAGCACAATTATTTATGATTAAGGAAGTCAGAACTGGCGCCGAAGTCTGCGATGTTAAAATAAAAAAAATGATAATGACGAATTTAACTATTTTTCCTCGCGAAATTGAAAGTCAAATTGGCTGAGAACTTCAATTTCAAACTACCATGGACCAAATTATCGGAAGTCAAATTACATAGAGTCCTTACGGGATAAAGGGCATGGTGTACATGAAATTCATTTTTTTCGTGTTCATTGATTTCTATGGATGAATACTGCGTTTAAGCTTTAAATTATAAACTGATTCGAATGATACATTTTAAATTATGATTTTCTTAGCAATTGCAAAGGAAACTTTCTCCTTTTGCGTATTACTGACCTCCTTGGGTGATATCAGTGATAGCTGTCTAAGAGCCGCTGGCCACAATAAAGTGCTGATGCCGCCTTGGTCGATGATTGTTTCGGTGTATATGCTTGTAATTGCAGTGCATAAGTTAGTTGGTTGCTTGCCATGGCCCTTTCCAAAGGCCATTGTTAGACCATGCCTGAGGCAAGATTCCCCTCTGCCAACGCCGCTCAACTGATACTATCGACTTCCGAATCCCCCTGCTCGGTCCAATTGCCGCCAGACCATAAACCGCTAACTCATCAAAAATATTGCACAGCGCGGCTCTTCTTCTTTTTTTTTTTTTTATTTATTACCGTTCAAGTCCAGTTCATTTTCAATTATAAACATCAAAAAAATGTGGAAAAAAATAATAATCATGAATAATTCGTCTTCCTTTTCAGTTCCTGATGCAGAACATCTAGCATGTTTCAGTAATAAATTTACAAAGATGTCGGATCATAAATATTGTGTTTTTAGCAAAGAATGAGTTTTTAATTAGGGTAGCATGTGTTCGCCTAGTATAAACAGGAAATCTTCCTCATATGCATGCATTCAAGTACATTAATAATAGTTTCTTAAAAGCAACTTTATGATGTGAAAATGTTTCATATTCTTCTTGAATGCCCCTACTCCGTGAAAGAGAGCTGCTTAAACGAAAACTGGACGAAGAAGCAACTCTTACAAGAATTCTAAAGAAATAAGCAGTTTTGGCCCTTAGCTGAAAACCTGTATTGGGGGCATGGAGCCATTGCAGCGGAAGGCTTTGGAAGCTCGTATTAAGAAGTAAGTATATAAACATCTTTTCCTGTTCGCGAATAAAGATATCCAACATGTGGATCGATTTCCTTCTCAAACGATGATTGTTTCAAATTCATTAAGCATTATTTATAAAAATTAAAAAAAAAGAACAAACATTCAAAATAATAGAGCTTTTTTACTAAAAATGATGAAACATTAAAAACCAATGTTTGGATATTTTATAAAGTTGATAGTGTCATCGTGAAAATGTAGATTTCAGCTGAGTCAGAAATTTAAATAAAAAATCTGGAGTGGCCTACACTCTACTTTACTATAAGTAACTTAATGTCAAATTTCTTGAGTATATAAAACTTAACGTCTCATTTAAGCATAACATAAATATCTAAATGGGACATAATTATTAGCATTTCATTCGTGAGGTAGTACAGATAGTGATTGAAGGACATATCAATTTATAAGCTTATTTTTGTACATCACAAATAATTTATTATTTGCAAATAATTTCATTAGTATAACTACAGCAGTAATAACATTTTTGAAAAACCAAAGTGAACATTTCTTGAAACGAAATATTATCCTACAAGTGAACATGGCTATTGTTCAAATAGTTAGTAGATTTCTTACATCGTTTACTTGACATCCTTCTACATTGAATATTAATGTAAAATTTTCAAATTTGAAACCGTAAAATATCCTTTTTTTCTCTGAAAAACTTCTTAAACAGCGAAGAAAATGTTGTTTTAAGGTGATTTGTTAATTAAAGATGTACGATAATTACAGTTATTAATCTCTAAACGAAAGATTTATATTTTGAATTATCTTTTACATTTTTGGTTTTTAACAGAATTATTATACTGGGAATTTTATGGCTTCTTAGTATTTAATAAGATCATTTTCCTTTCCCTTTGTCAAATAACATATATACTAATTTTTTTTTAATGAGTGTTATCATTTACCTGCACAATATTATTCCTCTTACATCTCTTATAAGTCAATAATATATTTTCATTTTTCCATTAGAAACATCAATTTTATCTCAGTGGATTCGCTCAAAAAATTTCTAAGTCGATGTAAACAATGTAAAAAAATACAAAAAATTCGACAAGTATAGCAGGTGATCTCTTAGCCTAGGATAAACAAAGAGTTTTTATATCGTTATTGTTCTTTCCTGTAATTGAAACTTCATGATTTTTTTTTTATGAATTGCTAATTTTTTGTTCCATTTTTGGTCAAATTTTCATTATTTTTTAACGAGCCGTTTAGCGTCAAAAAACATTTTCTGAAAACACAAATCGTACTGTAACGTCCCTTTAGCGAATGTAATTTTAGAAAAAAATATCTCAACTCATTCTCCATATAATGTTCTATTTAAAGGCATAGTTTCATTCTTGTCCGTCAAACAGTATGGCTTGTATCGCTCTCACAAGGTTTGAGATTGAATTATAAGTAAAAATTTTTACATTTTATTGAAAAAAAAAATACTTCCTGTTGTTTTAAAATTCTGAATATATTTTTCGTTTGTTGCATTTGATACCTCAAAGATAATGTCAAAATTTCAAAACTCTAGGGTTATCAGTTTAGGAGAAATAAATGTTTAAAAAAAAACGGTTTTTGGTAAAAAAAGTGACTTTTCCATCATGCATAATTCTTCCCAAACAATAGGGATCTTCGTCTTTATGAGGCCCATTTTTGTGTAAAATATTAACTTGATCCATCAAAGATTCTGGACCGTAGCGTGGTAACAAGCAATGCTAACACACGCACCCACCCACCCACCCACACACACACAGACATCATCGTAAAAACCTCATAAAACGACTTCTGGGACCTCAAAACATGTAATTCCGTCAAAATCTCGAGATCGAATTTTTTCACGATCACTATACTTTAATTATAGTAAAGTAAAAAAGCACTTAATCTTCTACCTGTCAGTCGCTCGGAACTGACGGCTTAACGTCCTCTCCGAGGGACGACGTACTCAGATATATTCACCTCCACGCGAATAAATCGAGGGCCTGAGGTGGTTTGAACTCCGGATCTACCAGTCCAGAGGCGAGCACGTTGCCATAGGACTATCCTGGCCTTGTAAGTATATTTAGAGGAGGGTTCTTTGACGGGTCTCTAGTATTGTACAGTCTCGGGACCGACGTTTTAACGTACTAGACGACATGCTCTGATTTATTCACAACCCGCATGAATGAATCGAGGGCTAGAGTGTGATCGAACCCCGACTTTACAAGTCTAAAAGCGAGCGTACAAACCAGTTAGCTACCTTGGCCCTCTGTGGTCTGTTGAGGCGCAGCTTCAGTATCCATTGATTAAAGGCTTCAATTCTGTGCTTCCATTGATGTCTACCATAAAAACAGTCGGCTCTGTGATGTTGAAAGACAATGCCTCTCCTCCGCCCACTTCACACAACACCTTGCCCTCTATTAATACCAAACCTAAATTATCCTCTCGGCTTCTTCCTTTCAAGTAATTGCTCCTTTCCTTCCGTTATGTTTAAAGGAAGCTCTTCAACTTCGTTGCCTTCTCTGTTTTCCCACCATAAATAAAAATGATAAATTATTGTTGGTTTTATTTTTGCGATATATATATTTTAAATTATAGAACTCATGAAATGTGAAAATCAGTCATCGATTTAAATCAGTTATCCATTTAACTTTACTAAGAATAGTTCTATTATTAATGTATTAAATTAATATTTAAACGGAGCTCATAAATAATGTACCAACATCATGTCCAAATTTATAATATGTCCAAATTTACCCGTACAAATTTTTACTGATAAATTGATTATAGTTACTATCTATAATTATCATTCTTATTATTATTATTACTTGAGTGTGACTACAGCATTGCGTCTTAAAAAACTATTGTACTTACCCCCACTGTACTTAAGTACTCCAGCAGTTAGCTTCAACGCCTCCAAGAAGTCCAGCACTTTTAATGGGTCTAGCGGTAAAAGTTTTTCTATGGTTTTGTTGAGTGTCTCGAAGCACCTACCTCTGTGCAGCAAAGTTGCCTGACAGTCAGCCAGCAGGTACAGTGGTGTTTCTTCCTCTTATTTGAAGAATCTGCACAAACCATCATAGATAATGGCCATTCAGGCTGTCTACGATTCGGGAGAAAGTGACTTCATTTCTCCTTCTTCGGGTCCTTAGGTGCACTTGTGGGAGGTTGGTCCCCACTAGTTAGCGCTTTTGGACCCTCTGCTCTTCCGGAGGATGGTCTCCGGACTTTTTTCTCATACAGGGGAAAATCCCTAAAGCTCTGTCGATTGTATTTTGTTCACTCCGGCAGACCATCGCATACCGGAGTAAGGCTATTTATCAAGGAGGTCGCCTGGTGCCCTTGAGGCTCCGTTCGTAATACAGTAACCCCTGTATCATCCATCCTTCGGCATGGATCGCATAACGTCTTGGATTAGGGTTGGGATAAGAGGAGAGGATTGTGAAACGAAGGTGGTTAGGTCCAGCTCCTGGTCACCTTCTCCTCCTCTTTCGTTTGTACCTGAATATAGCAGGTTAACAGGGTAGCCTCATGAAGGCCGAAAGTCGGAGTTGAGTGCCAGAGGCTATTAGAGGCGCTTAATCACTCCATTACTAACCCATCATTCTTCCTAATTATGATTCATAGGAACAATTACACCTCAAACATCACACTCCAATTCAATAAAACTCTTATCAGGCTTGTTAGACAATAGGGTACCAGATCATCTCTGCGATCTAGATCCAGGGTTCATTACCCACTCTGGCCCTCCATTTATTCACACGGGAAGTTAATAAATTTGAGTACGTCGTCCCTCGAAGAGGACGTTAAGCCGCAGGTCCCAAGTCTGAACGTTGCCAGGTATTCATTAAAGATTCCTGTTTGAACCAGCTGTTGAATAAGAGAGAAAAACTACTTTTTTTTTTTTTTTTGATATGCAATAATCAGTATTTTCATTGTAGCTTCATTTATTACTGTGATCTCTCAAGAATTTTTTTTTTTGGAACATTCATAGAACTCTTATAACTATATATAACTAATTAAGTTTAACTCGTTTGATATTATCTTCATCTATTCAAAAAATGATTGCATGTGATCTGTACTCTAATAAGTGTAAAAAGAGTTTTCTTGTATTGGAGTGTGATGCTTGAGGTGTGATTGTGATTTATGTGTTACATAAATAATTATGTAAATGGTAACTGTAAGTAATTCATCAGTAAATATGTGACAGAAAGTAAATTTGAACGTATCAGACATGCAGTCTGTTCTTTAAAATGAACAAAAATGACAGTAGAATAAAAAAAATCCGATGAAAGAAAATGTCCTAGGGTACTTAGGTAGAATAGAGGAAAACACTTCCAACCCGGAGGATTACTTTGCAGACATTATTAGAATATGACACAATGTTGCCTTGCTTCTTGTTTGACCGGTTTCGGGTATACAGACTTACAATGAAGTTACACTACATAAAAAAAAAGAACGTAAATTGAAACATATTAAAAGAAACACATCTTAAATATACAAAATAGGATCAACTTGAACATTGTAACCATCCACTAAGATCAGGAAATGAATTAAAGAAATATTCAAAACCAGTGCATTCAGCAGAAAGATAACAAGATAAGACAACAGTATCTTGTGTCTCATAAACAATTGACACAGTCATAAACTCTGTTGAACTAATCTAATATTTCTAACGTTTGTGAACAAGTCACACTATTTGATGATCAATATGATATTGTAACCCAAAAATAGCTTTTATGGTATTCATGATCCGTATAGCTTCAGGCAATATTGCCCTAAGGGAAGTTACTTTGTTGTCCATTATGCGTTTTTAGGCAACATATTTTTCTCTTTTAATCTAAAGAGTTGAAATTTTAGATTTATTATGAAACTAATAACCGCATAAAGTGACAGAAGTTTCAGAATATTTAGATAAAAGAAAAGATCACTGCTGGGTAAGAAAGTAAAACTTTTGATATGATGAAATCTCAACAACAGTCGGATTAATTTTTTTGAAATTAACACGTAATAGCGACTTAAACGAGAATAGGTTGTATACTTTTTGGTTGAAAAATGTTTCAAAGAAAAAAGAGCATTATAGAATATTTTGTAAAATCACAAAACTTTTTCTTGCTAAACTACTAAAACTAGATAAATGAAATTTTGCATACTGCATTTACGTAAAATTAAAAAGTTATGACAGAATGTCAACAATTTCGGATTATTGAAAAATCAGTATAGACTAAATAACTCGTAAACCATCATGGAGTAATCCTCTAGAGTGAGGATTACTATAGACCAGGGCTTCTTAAACTGTGGGTCGCGACCCCCAGGGGGGTCGCGAGACTACTGAAAGGGGGTCGCAAAGATCGGATACTTTTCAATCAATATAAATAAAATTTTAAAATTAGTATACACACTACGTACAAATATAAATACAAATAAAAACCATACAAAATACTATTGTAGTTTCCAATTACATATATATGTGAAATGAATGGGTACGTATTCTTTAATCCTTATTTTATTTACATTGTAAAATAGTGCGATATTACATCTACATCTACGGTTAATATATATTTCATTATATGGAGGAGGGGGTCGCTATATAAAAAAGTTTAAGAAGCCCTGCTATAGACTAGAATCTATATATTTTTATTGTCAGATTTCTTAACATTAATTTAGACAATTTTTTAATAGAATGAAGTAAAAAAAAATTATTTTTAAATTTATTGAATTATCATTTTATTATTATTGATTTAATTATAAGATTATTTATTTTTTAAAGAATGGAGTAAAACTTGTAAAATATTTTTATAGAAATCTTGAATTCTTTTAACAAAGTTAAATGATGTGTACAAAGTTGGAAATGTTTAAAACTTTGAAAGTGAACATGATAATGTGTCAATTACGAAAATTTAATGTTGTTGCTGAGATGTCAGGTAACCGTTAAAGAACTTTGTACAGATAAGGGGTCAGGTTAGTACAGTGGCAAAGTCCTTCCTTTGGACTTGTAGATCCGGGGTTCGATACCCACTCTGGCCGTCGATATATTCACGCAGGGGGGGGGGGGGTGCGGGAAGGGGGTGAATAAATCTGAGCACGTCGTCTGAGTATGTTGAACCATTGGTCCTGAGCCTGTACGACGTCAGATACTCGTTAAAGATCCCTACTCTAAATACACGTTAGTTAGGCAAAATTGAGGACTCGCAATGTAGAATCAATGTTCATTGTGAGGTATCACAAAAGGTCAATCTCTCGTAGGAGGACCACTGGAAGCCAACCTAACCTACAATGTAAAATTCAATTCAATTATCTAGAGAAAGAACTAAAATAATCTTTTGCAATAAATGACCGCGTTTAAAACTACATCCTGTATGAACAGAATCTTTCACTTTTCTCTTTCAACCAAGCTATTTTAATATCATTGCTACTTTCCCTTTATCCAAGTTACCTGCCCACCAGTTTAATATGTATAATTAAAACTTTCAATATTCATCCAATAAAACCTTTATCAATACTGACCTTTTTGTTCATTCATTCATAGTAGATATATAATAAATTTTAAAATTAGAACGTATAATATTAAATAATAATGGATATGTTTAAATTACTTATTTTTTTTCATATAACTAATCAGATCGTATTACAAAACCTTGACTTTTAAAACTAGATTCTTAGATAAACTTAAAATCAATCTAGAGTAATAGGATACTAATGTAAAGTACCAGGAGTACCAACCTAAGAGTAGGTGTGGTGGTATATTATCAAGCGATCTCCATTCTTTTCTTCCATGCCCTATATTCTTTCTTCTATAGCATTTATTTATCTTCATGCTAGTTTCATTTCCTGTTTGTTTTTTTTCGAACACAGTAACTTTGCATCGGCAATGTATGTTTATACTGTGTTCCCTTACAGATTATATATTTACCAACATAAATTATAGAGAGTGCCCCAAAACTAACCGAACTATGTTGCTGACTAACGTGATTCATATTATTGGTGAGTTCCCTCATTTCAGTGATCTTAACCTCTTCAGTAATCTTCCCCCATTTATTGTTTCTTAAAGGTGACTATCTAATTGTAAACAAGTCGTAAACACTACTTTACACTCTTACAGTTTTTAGGGGTTTTCAAGATGACAGATGAAGTCATAAAAATAGGAGAGCGTCGCTGTGTGAGAAACAGTATTTTCTCGGGAGGGCTCTTCCAAAGCATCAAGATAGACCTATACCTCGGCCCTTACCATTGCGAAAGTCCATGAACTGTAGAAATGAACTCATTCTAGAAATGAGCCCGCGTCTCAAGGTAATGTGCATCTCTAATTGGGAGGATTGCCGATTACTTATACTCGTACTATGCCGATATGTTGTAGGTGGTTGCCTCACAAGGAAGCACACATAGGACGACCATTGTCGGTTTGTGTTACCACACAATCAAGATTGATTCTACAGTGGAAGTCCTCAATTTTGCCTAACTAAAGTCTATTTAGATTAGGGATCTTTAACGAGTACCTGTCATCGTACAGACGATATTCACGCGCGTACAGACGAGCACATACGTGCTCCTTACCCAAAGTCTTGCCTCTCCTAAAAAGGAGACGTGGGCTCCTGGTTATTGTATAATATTGTACAGAGGAATCATACCTCTACTTGAACACAATATCTGATGAATGATGATGAGAGACTGCAGTACCCAAAGTCTTACCTCTCTTCAGTAATAGGAGTTAAAAAAAATTCGTGTCTAAAGCCTTTTAAATGAAACATAATCGAGTAGTGATTTCATGGTAATGGAACCATTGAAATTAGGCTCATTTTGATCCTTATTAACGACTCACGGAAGGAAAGAATTACAATTACAATACAAATTAGGCCTAATTACAGTATTAAAAACTTACCGGATGTTTAGTTTTTAGAATAAAATAAGAAATATTCTAATTTTTTTTTTTAATCATATGGCAGTGATATGCCAAAATGTCTCTCCTAGTTGCAATAGTATTATAACATAGTAACCGCTTTCATGTTAAAGATTCGAGGAATTAATAAGGAATTAAAATTTGGAATGATGAAGTAGGCACATTGTGAAGAGCTAATTGTTGATGACTTAGCTCAACTAAGTGGGTACTCGTGGGGCAATAGCGGCAGAAAGAAGTTCACACCTGATCTCTTTCAGTAATAGTACCTCTTCAACAGCTTTCATTACGCCCAGACCCACTCAAATATAAACCTTTTTCTTTCTTGTATTCTCATTATTGAAAATAATTAAATAAAACTATTATCAATAAAATACAGACAATTGTCATGTTAAATACACCAGTTTATACCAGATCTTGAAGGTTAAGCAATGTTGGATCTTGTCAGACCTGGATGAAATACAGCACTTGCTATTGGCACTCCTTCATACAGTGATTTACCCATGTAATATTAAACACTCATTACATTTCATATTTTGCCTATAGAATTATAAGCTGTTTTTTCATAACTGTATGACATCGTTTATATGTTGTTATTAGAATGGCTGCATACAAAACGTGTATAATAAAATTTCAAAGTAAAATAGTAAAATAATAATCAATGTCCAGCCATAGGAAAAGTTCAGAAATAGGACTAACAGTTAACTTTTTTTAAGTAACAGTTGGAATTTGACACTGACAAAGAGAGCGTTACGGTTGAATCCCAACTGTTTGTCAAAAAACATGTTAGTCTTTTTTCTCATTTCTCATTGTACTTTGGACATTTATATATATATATATATATATATAATTAAATGAAACGGTCCAACGGACTTTTAAATAAAAACCAATTAAAAAAAGATAGCACACAAATAGACACAGGAATAACTCACTTCTATATTTCGACCATCGTCGTAATCAGGAGGCGAAGAGTCCCGCTCTTCGGGGGGATGCCCTTCCCCCTTCGCGGGCTCTGCCTTCCTGCGGGACTCTTCGCCTCCTGATGACGACGATGGTCGAAATATAGAAGTGAGTTATTCCTGTGTCTATCTGTGTGCTATCTTTTTTTAATAGGTTCATATATATATATATATATATATATATATATAAAGATTTCACATAAACACGTGAAATAACAATCAATGATTAAACCACAATAAGAAATGGGAAAACATGACTAAGATCTTTCAACCGGTTACAAGCGGTCTTCGTCAGAGTCAAAAACCCAACAAACCAGTTGATTTTTTTATTCCCCGAGCAAATGAGAAGAGCCGTAGGACATTAGAGAAACTCTCTAAAAAGGTAACCAAGCATGAAATTGGAATAAAACTTTTAGAGACATGTTTGCAAGAAGGATTGCTACCAACCTTCACTAATGTATATATTAGTATATTTTGGTAGCAGTCCTTCAGATATGCATGCTTTGTTGAACACGAGAGAGTAGTTCCTGTCTATAAGCTTCTTCTCAAGAACATCGACTTGCCTAAAAACAGCTTTTTCGTTGTTGAGAATGCAGAGATAATACAGATATATATATATAAATATATATAAACTAAATGGAAGAAATGGTCTACACGGACTATAAAACTTTAAATTACACAAAACACGACTCAGAAGAAAGATAAAATACACACTTACTAAACTCAATATTTCGAACAAGAAGTTCGTCATCTTCTTCTGATGACGAACAATAGTTCGAAATATTGAATTTAGTAAAAATGTGTATTTTATCTTTTTTCTGTGTCGTGCTTTGTGTAATTTAAAGTTATATATATATATACTATCTATCATGCAAAGATAGAAAGATAAATTTAAGCAAGGATGGAATAATTCTTTTAATCAATTTTTTAGACTAATGTTTTTTTAGAAAAAAATTTTGGTGAAGTTGAAAAATTCGTTTTATTACTTTGTTGGTTCATATCATGTTGATATAATGTTTAGAAGAAACATTTCGTGAAGTATTGAGTCTTTTGTTTTGAAATGTTTCTGAACCAAAGACATATTTGTTCCATACTTTTTAATGGATTCATGAGCAATAGGACAACATATCGAAGTCAAATTTCTATAGTCAACTCACGCATCTTCTTTATCACTATTAATTTATCGTAATTAATTAAAAACTTTCATTTTCAGCTTTAAAACGACTCGACAACTATCAGTTCATTAGGTCTCTTCTACCATTAAATCTACTTTATTCCCTAGTTAAAAATTTAAATTTTTAATAAAAAAATCTACCAACCAAATTAAAAACTCTGACTCTTTTTACATTACAAACAATCTGACAATAAGACTATTTAAAATTCTGGTTGTCAATAAAAATTTAAAAAAAATATAAATAATTCTACCTTTAAATAGGTGACAAAAAAGGAAATAATGGAGAATGTTTAAGGTTTTGAAGAACTTTCCTGAGGCACTATCATATGCTAATTTATGAAGAAATAAGAAATTTATTAGAATTCTGAATTACAAGAGGTATTGTTTTTTTTTTTGAAAAGACTGAAAGTGTTTAAAAGTATAATTAATTGCAATGATAAATTAGAATCATGATTGATAAGCTAAACACAGGCTAAATTTAGCCTCTAGCAAAGTTAAAGAAAAGCGTAGTGTATGTTGTGTTTTGTTTTTCTTGTTTATAAGGATCCCAGGCGGCATGGATGTACAAGAAGGGGTTTCAACGGAAAGGCTTCAACTTATTCCCTAGTAAGTAACCTGCTCGAGTTCATTCAATTTCTCTGCAGTAACGTAAGAGTTATACATAAAAAAAACCAACTCTAGGCAAAAAAAAAGCGTTGAAAATGAATACATTTTTTGTAAAGTCATAAAAGATTTATTATGAATGGCGTTTGAAATTGTAAAAAGATGAACGTATTCATGTCATCGGAGCAATATATGACCATTATTTAATCTGAAAACAGGCTGGCCAACATCCAAAGTATGGGGCCCAGTCTGAACCTCCGGATGAATGATGGGGTCTATGACCCGACCAGGTATTAGAGGAAACCACAGCATAACCTCTCCCCCAAGCCTCAGGCCAACATTGTGCCAAATCAATCACCATCTTTAGAGCATTTGTCAATCAAAGTAAAGTTTCTCAATCAAAGTCGTCTATTCTTATGAATCAAATAGTCTGCGGTACGCTCAAATGGATATTCTTTTTTTTTTTAAATTGTGATTAATTTTAGAGTTTTTTACCTTCACTTATCGGTTGTGCTCTTTACTATTATTATCTTTATGTGGTATACACAACAACTTCACGCAATATTTATAAAAATAAAAACAGAACATATAGTATGCTATTTCTTTTTACTTCGCAATAGGCTAACTTCAGCCTGTGTTTAGCTTATCAAATATCATTCTAAACCATTATTGCAAGTTAATTATTCTTTTCAAACATTTTTAGTGTTTTCAAAAAAAAAAAAAAAAAAATCAATACCTATTGTATTTTAGAATTCGGAAATTTTCAAACTTTTAGTTGCACAAATGGCCCCAGTGCCAAAAATAGGAATCTTCTGCAAGGGCTTGGTAGAACTAATTGAGAAACCTAATAGGGGTTCTTACCGGACACTGTAGACTTAGAAGATACTTAAACATAATGGGCCTAGAGAGCGGTGCAGTCTGTCAGAAGTGTGGAGAAGAAGATGAAACTTCTGCCCACTATGTGGCTGACTGCCCTTTGTTCAGTGTATTCTCCTTTTGTTCAATTTGAAGCAATTCATACATGGACAAGTTTGAAATAATAATAATATTGATTTTTTTTTCTTAAAAAGAAGTGAATCATCAACTAGTTTCATTTACAATAAGTAAGTAAACAAACAAGTAAGTAAGCAAGGAGAGGCCAGGTTAGCTCAGTGGTTTACGTACTCCCCACTGGACTGGAAGTCCGGAGTTCAGTACCAAACTGGCTCTCGATTTATTCACGCGGGAGGTTAATTAATCTGAGTCCCTCGGAGAGGACGTTAAACCGTCAGTACAATGTCAGTTACTCGTTAAAGAACCCTACTCGAAATGCACTTGAGTTAGGCAAAATTCAGGACTCCCAATGTATAATCTGTAGAATCACCAAGCAAATAAAAAACCGGCAAGCGGCTGACGTTATCACCCGCTAGGAGATCGGTTTAAATGATAAAAAAAAGGTAAGGAAATAAATAAATAAGTAGGTAAGTATGTAAGTAATCTATAACAAATCGGGACTGTACAAAGTGCAAGGTAAAGGGAATGTAAACGGCATCACTCCAGCCGAGGCAAAAGTGAATGACCTAAGACACTAAGCCACTGAGGCGCCTGGAAAGTACTTAATTATAACTCCATCACAACTAAGAATTAAATACTTAAAGTAACTTTCTCGTTGGTGTTAACTTCTTTGAAATATTAACTGAGTCATTAAAATAACAGTTGTTATGTCGGTGGGGTATTTTATAATAAAGTATAGCAAGAATCCTTCCTTATTAAAAGAAAAGAAGTCAATGAAACACGAAAGTCGTTTCTTATTTCAAGATATAATTCAAAAGTTTTAATTGTTTCCGATTAGAGCAAAATGTAATATATTATCTGATTTATATCGAAAGAAGTCGGTGAAGGAGGCTTTAATAAGATTTAGGCGTTCAATCGCAGCGTTCAGAGGTAGCATTAATAGTAATTAATTGTGACAACGATTGGTAGTTGTCTTTCCTTTATTATCTTTTGTAGTTAGCTTGTCTTAATATATAACAAGTTGTTAAATAAGTTTAAACTTGTTTTTAAAATTTCAGTTTGATTCTAGAGCTCTTTAATTTCATTTAAAAAAAAAAAAAAAGCTTTCGACAATTATTAGGGATGATATAATTGCAAATTGATGTTTTGAATTGTGGCGTGGATGATTTAAAGGGGAATGGGAAAGTGTTTTGGATGGAATGCACTGCGCTGCAGCATTAGAGTAATCAATCCTGAGAGGAGTGTGAGGTCCGCCATTAACACGGGGCTTCCAATGACTTTGCTAACCCTGTTATCAGCCATTCGCTTAAGTAGCAATGTCCCTGACACATTCAATGCGGAAATGTCATTTGTATGATGCATAACTATCATGTATTGCGGTACACATTGCAGAATTTAGTAACGTTCGAAATTCTTATATAAATAATTTGGTTTAAGAATTTAAACCAAATAAAATATGCATTTATACTATTTACATATCCTTTTATTATTTCTGCTAAATGATAACAAAACAACTTGAGTGTAACCAACAAGTTGAACTGTTCTTCGCCCTTTGATATTCTACAGGTGAATACACCACCAAGTCATTCATTACATTTAGTTATTGGATTAATGAAAACATATTGACTATATCAATAATAATTAGTGGTCAGGCTAAACCTACAATGCCTTACCGTTTTAGGACTACCATAGGATTCCTTTGAATTCGGTTGTCCGTCTCCGAAGAGAGTAAAGCCCGTTACCCCGGAACCAAGGCTTGATACCAGTAGTTAATCAGTCCCCATCAGGACGTTATTGTAAGGAGTGTTGTTTGCACCTCAAGAGAAAACGATTCATAGAGAGAGATTAAAACCTCTCGTTGGTTAAACGACACCTGGTCTGTGCTTGTTATGTGAACTGAACATATCTGGGCTCCAAAGTTCACGGTCCGTTCCCACTGGAAAATGTTTGGGATCATTAGCTCCCCGGTATTCTAAGCAGGCATCCTCCCGAGAAGTTACTGCTTCTCACACAGCGTCGACAATGGTCTACCCAACTTCGGTTAGAACCAACAGCCACTATGAGTCCAACCTCAGTCGGCGAGAAGGAGAGAAAACCCCTCCATGGGTCCCCGCCGCCCGCACTACCGACTTATTTTAAGAGTTTCGGATCGAATCTGGACCAAAGGTCTTACTGAACCTGCTCAGCTACAGGTAAGGTCACTGGCCTTTTTAGTCCCTCGTTCAAAGAACCTGTGGAATATATAAGTTATATATATATACAGCCTGTGGTAGGGCTGCATGGCCCCACTAGGGGCTGGAACTATATCACTATAGCTTCTCGACCACAGATTCTTAAAATAAAAAATGGGTTTCTTGAGGATTTGGTCCAAAGAACTAACTACTCCTGATTATAAGCCGACGTTTTGTCAAAAATTGTTCAGCATTTTCAAGCCTAAAAACAATTTATTGAAAACATAAGTACTGAAAAGAAATACATCCACAGAATATTAACCAACAGAAAACAAACAAAACAAAACAACAACACGTCTATTTTTGGTTTTCTTTTACTTTATTTGTTTTTTGTTACTTATTGTGTTTTTCTTTTCTGTTGGTTAATTTTCCGTGGATGTATTTTTTTCAGTACTTATATTCTCAATAAATTGTTTTCAGCCCTGAAACTGCTGAACAATTTTTGACAAAACGTCCGCTTATAGTCAGGAGTAGTTAGTTCTTTGGACCAAATCCTCAAGAAACCCATTTTGAATATTAATGAAGTCACTAATAAGTAACATATAATCTAACCTATTAGTCTTGGATATCATGCAAAGCTATTATTTATAATTACTGTTTACTTTATAATTAATATAGATAAAATAATTAATATTTAGATATATTAATAGTAAATTTTCTTTTATCAAGTAATATATTTTCTTCCTTTATTCTTAATTTGAACCAATATGCTATATACACGGTTAATTATATTTATTAAATATTTTAATATATTAAGCGATGTATTATTTCCACTGTAACGGATATTATAACACTCTCGGTCATAATCTCGTTCTACTGACAGTGCTTCTTCTCATGCTTAATATTCATGCAAATTCACTAAAGAATTGTATCATTATGAAAATATATTACCATACATTATTCAATAAATGATGCTCATTCTAATGGAACTAACAACATTCTTCATTATCTCTTGAAACCTCATACATTGTTTCTTCACGTGTCTTTATTTGCTAATATTCTTGAGTGGACGCCGCTTGATGTAATCACTTTTGTAAACACCAAAAGTGATAACAAGAACCGATTGATAACTTTAACCAAACAAATGGAAATTACCATTTTACGGTTCATGAGACTAAAGCTGCAGGTGTGGCAATAAAACTCAAATAAATGAAATATTTAATTAAAATAAGGCTTACCACAGATATTAGTGGAATCACACTGATGGGTGATCATCCTCTGCTTCATACTTTATTCTCTCCAGATTGTCTAAAATCATCGCAGACGTCACTCTCCTTTAACTTTGCAGCCATATGGAGGTTATTGTCCACTCTCATCCACTCCTCCAAGTCGGTTAGCGGCATGTCATTAGGCTTTTCAGTCGAATGTCTTCATTACTGCGGTTGTAGTAGTACACGAGAAACCACCTTCCGAAACAATCTTCTCATCATCTTCTCGGACATTTGACGAACACATTTCCAAAGCGAATTCAACTTCAGTTAGTTTTCAGTCTTTTCATTCTTCGTCATTTCTTTTGGACAAGAATTTTGGTTTCCATTGAAACCACACCGTGAAGGTTGTGTGTTTTTTTAAAATTTGACATAGAAGCGTCTGGGATATTTGCAGTTTTGCAGCACCTCTAGCTACCCCACCTAACCATAGCTCTCTGAAATTGCAGGTTTTCTTTGATGCTTAATTTCTGCGTTTCTTCATCTTAAAGGGGTAAGAAAATCAATGAAAATAAAAAAAAAATCACTGTCACGGAGCCTTTGTTCTATGCGTTAGATCACTTGTCACAACTGGTAGTCCGGCACAGTAACTGAACTGAGTGATGTAGACGAAAGTTACAAAAACGGAAAACTGAAGACGAGCACGGAAATAAGGAAATCTCATCTCTTGCTTTGCCAGATATAAAATCAAGATTTTTAGAGTAACTTCTCACTGGCCATTTACGCTGGAACTGAACTCAACGAAAAAAGTACCCAGATTTGGAAAAAAAATTGATAACAATGGCCAATGTACTGATTACAATAAGCGATATATTTATATCCATAATGTATGTTGGAGCTGGGATCAGCAATTCCGATAACAATAACCGTGACTACATTAAGCGGCGTCCATTGTATAAACCGTCATCAGGAGAGAAGAGATAAGAACACCAAGCATGGTTCATTTTGACACCAATACGAGTATATATATATATGTATATATATATATATATATATATATATATATATATATATATATATATATATATATGTTCGTATATTTGGGGAGCAGGCATCCATTTATGAGTTCTTTTGAAAGCTATGCATATTTCTAGTCTAACTACTTTACGGATTAATTTTTCTAATTTTCTCACCTGTGACTTCCATAAGTTCGGGACAAGATTCATCAAGAATAAGAGTGAAGCAACATAAACTTTCTTTAGGAGGAGAGAAGAGTCAAGTACTTGGTTTCAACACATTATTTAAACAATCATTCCATAAAATGGAAAGATTCCAAGTAATTGATGTTTTCTCGTCTGATCTTACAAAAGACTTATAGAAACTGCCCTAATTAAGAACCAATTTGAAAAACTAATCAATATAAGTCATGGCCCATTTAGTTTAGATGAATATTTAATTCATTTAGCCTCCGCCGGCAGCTTGGTAGGTGGTCTGCGCCACTTACTGGGAGCTTACTGGTCGTGGAGACACTGGTGGGAGCTCTGGCTGCTGGTGTAGGAGGCCTGCTCTGATGACTGGCAGTAGGAGGTAGTAAAGACACTGGTGGGAGCGCTGACTGCTGGTGTAGGAGGCCTGCTCTGATTACTGGCAGCAGGAGGTAGTGAAGACACTGGTGGGAGCGCTGACTGCTGGCGTAGGAGGTCTGCGCCGTTTACTGTTAGCTTACTGGTCGTGGAGACACTGGTGGGAGCACTGACTGCTGGTGTAGGAGGCCTGCTCTGATTACTGGCAGTAGGAGGTAGTGAAGACACTGGTGGGAGCGCTGACTGCTAGCGTAGGAGGCCTGCTCTGATTACTGGCAGCAGGAGGTCGTGGAGACACTGGTGGGAGCGCTAACTACTAGCGTAGGAGGTTTGCGCCGCTTACTGGGAGCTTACTGGTCGTGGAGACACTGGTGGGAGCTCTGGCTGCTGGTGTAGGAGGCCTGCTCTGTTTACTGGCAGTAGGAGGTAGTGAAGACACTGGTGGGAGCGCTGACTGCTAGCGTAGGAGGTCTGCTCTGATTACTGGCAGCAGGAGGTCGTGGAGACACTGGTGGGAGCGCTGACTACTAGTGTAGGAGGTCTGCGCCGCTTACTGTTAGCTTACTAGTCGTGGAGACACTGGTGGGAGCGCTGACTGCTGGCGTAGGAGGTCTGCGCCGCTTACTGTTAGCTTACTGGTCGTGGAGACACTGGTGGGAGCACTGACTGCTGGTGTAGGAGGCCTGCTCTGATTACTGGCAGTAGGAGGTAGTGAAGACACTGGTGGGAGCGCTGACTGCTAGCGTAGGAGGTCTGCTCTGATTACTGGCAGCAGGAGGTCGTGGAGACACTGGTGGGAGCGCTGACTACTAGCGTAGGAGGTCTGCGCCGCTTACTGTTAGCTTACTAGTCGTGGAGACACTGGTGGGAGCACTGACTGCTGGTGTAGGGGGCCTGCTCTGATTACTGGCAGTAGGAGGTAGTGAAGACACTGGTGGGAGCGCTGACTGCTAGCGTAGGAGGTCTGCTCTGATTACTGGCAGCAGGAGGTCGTGGAGACACTGGTGGGAGCGCTGACTACTAGCGTAGGAGGTCTGCGCCGTTACTGTTAGCTTACTGTCGTGGAGACACTGGTGGGAGCACTGACTGCTGGTGTAGGGGCCTGCTCTGATTACTGGCAGTAGGAGGTAGTGAAGACACTGGTGGGAGCGCTGACTGCTAGCGTAGGAGGCTGCTCTGATTACTGGCAGCAGGAGGTCGTGGAGACACTGGTGGGAGCGCTGACTACTAGCGTAGGAGGTCTGCGCCGCTTACTGTAGCTTACTGTCGTGGAGACACTGGTGGGAGCCTGACTGCTGGTGTAGGGGGCCTGCTCTGATTACTGGCAGTAGGAGGTAGTGAAGACACTGGTGGCGAGCGCTGACTGCTAGCGTAGGAGGTCTGCTCTGATTACTGGCAGCAGGAGGTCGTGGAGACACTGGTGGGAGCGCTGACTACTAGTGTAGGAGGTCTGCGCCGCTTAGTGTTAGCTTACTAGTCGTGGAGACACTGGTGGGAGCGCTGACTGCTGGCGTAGGAGGTCTGCGCCGCTTACTGTTAGCTTACTGGTCGTGGAGACACTGGTGGGAGCACTGGACTGCTGGTGTAGGAGGCCTGCTCTGATGACTGGCAGTAGGAGGTAGTGAAGACACTGGTGGGAGCGCTGACTGCTAGCGTAGGAGGCTGCTCTGATTACTGGCAGCAGGAGGTCGTGGAGACACTGGTGGGAGCGCTGACTACTAGCGTAGGAGGTCTGCGCCGCTTACTGTTAGCTTACTGGTCGTGGAGACACTGGTGGGAGCACTGACTGCTGGTGTAGGAGGCCTGCTCTGATTACTGGCAGTAGGAGGTAGTGAAGACACTGGTGGGAGCGCTGACTGCTGGCGTAGGAGGCCTGCTCTGATTACTGGCAGTAGGAGGTAGTGGAGACACTGGTGGGAGCGCTGACTACTAGCGTAGGAGGTCTGCGCCGCTTACTGGAGCTTACTGGTCGTGGAGACACTGGTGGGAGCCTGACTGCTGGTGTAGGAGGCCTGCTCTGATTACTGGCAGTAGGAGGTAGTGAAGCACACTGGTGGCGAGCGCTGACTGCTTTAGCGTAGGAGGTCTGCTCTGATTACTGGCCAGCTCCCAGGCACCGGTCGTGGACGACACTGGTGGGAGCTGACTTGACTACTAGTGTCAGGAGGTCTGCGCCAGCATTACATGTTAGCTTACTAGTCGTGGAGACACTGGTGGAGAGCGCTGACTGACTGAGCGTAGGAGGTCTGCGCCGCTATACTGTTAGCTTACTGGTCGTGGAGACACTGGTGGGAGCACTGACTGCTGGTGTAGGAGGCCTGCTCTGATGACTGGCAGTAGGAGGTAGTGAAGACACTGGTGGGAGCGCTGACTGCTAGCGTAGGAGGTCTGCTCTGATTACTGGCAGCAGGAGGTCGTGGAGACACTGGTGGGAGCGCTGACTACTAGCGTAGGAGGTCTGCGCCGCTTACTGGGAGCTTACTGGTCGTGGAGACACTGGTGGGAGCTCTGGCTGCTGGTGTAGGAGGCCTGCTCTGATGACTGGCAGTAGGAGGTAGTGAAGACACTGGTGGGAGCGCTGACTGCTGGTGTAGGAGGCCTGCTCTGATTACTGGCAGCAGGAGGTCGTGGAGACACTGGTGGGAGCAATGACTGCTGACGTAGGAGGTCTGCGCCGCTTACTAGGAGCTTACTGGTCGTGGAGACACTGGTGGGAGCGCTGACTGTTGGCGTAGGAGGTCTGCTCTGATTACTGGCAGCAGCAGATCGTGTCCGCCCCATTGGGCTCAGGCCTCTGGCGCACTCCACTTGCTTTATATCTATCTGCTCTCCTCTTTTTATCTGATCGCCCATAAGCCTCTTCCTCCTCAGGCCTCAACTCCCTGACTTTCATCCCACCCACACTCCTGCTTCAACTCTCTTGTAACTTTGAATCACTATTCCAAACCCCCTGCAGTCCAATCAAAAACAAAATATGGCTTCCTATTGAAACATTTAAGTGGACTATAAAACACATTGATGAATTAGAATGATTATAGAATATCATTCTGAGCTAATAATAACTCAGTGTTATTAATTTCAAAAATAAAAGCTTAAATGAAATAACTTTTTAATTGTTTCGTTCAATTTCATTAAGATTAGAGGCTAATTACTGTCTTTCACAATAATGATACAATAATGCTATTTACACTCTCAATAATAGCTCAACTACTGATGTTAATCTATAAGACAAAGCAAATTATATTATATCAAACTGAGAGTTTTTGGGGGTTATTCTATATCTACACTTTCATATTAATTCTTGTTGGACAGTAATATATCTTTTATTTATTACATTATTATAATTTTTTTTTTATTATCTAATTATTTGCAAACAATATTTATTTCTTTTTTAATTTTCTTTTTGATCTGTCATCTTTGCTCGCCTTGCGTCTATCTTTAGCAGAATAATTTAAAACCAGTTGTTTAAATAATTTACCTGTAAGCTGGTTGGTTTGTTGTTTTATAATTGTCATATAAATTGTAAAATTTGTAAATATTTTCATTGCTTCTGTTATTACCAGACTTTGTACTTTATGTGGTCAGTGTATCGAGATCTTCGTATTGCATAGTCATTTCCAAGTCCCATTAAATGATTGGCAAAATTAGAATTATTTTTATTGTATTTAAAAGTACCATCATGTTCTTTACATCTGAAATTAAAGTTTCTTCTCTTTGTTCTAAGATGTTAAGCAGAGCTCGTGCATTTTATACAACCTTCACTAGATTGAATTTTTAGTTTTTAGTATTTATTAAAAAGTATCATATTTTCAGTCTAACAACCTCTGCTAACAATAACAACAAAAGAAACAATAATAATAATAATATTTGTTTAATTTTTCGTTTAATTTATAAAGGAGACGAAAAATAGTAATATATTACTTGACAATTGTGTTTGGAAACGCTAACTGTAAGACGATATCGTGGGTGGGCGATGGAGAAATAGCTTTTAAATTATATTCAATAACGCGTGCACAGTCAGAATCTGTTAAAGCGTGCTCAAACCTAACTCTGTCTAAACAAACACGAATGAAATTTTTAAATGGCTCGAAATAATTATATATTTTGAGGAAGCAGTCAAACTTCTTTTCAAAAAGAAGGGGTGGCATTGACAGAGAAGATTTAAACAAACTGCAAAAAAAAAAGAAAAAGAAAAAAAAAAGATGTTTTTGGTAATTTGATGGCCCGTGGCGAACAGTGGAAGGTGACGTCATTCCCTGGCTTCATGAATATTGTAAACTAACATTTATAGCAGAGATCACTGCTTCCCTAACAGAGCATTTTCTTCAAGACGCTCATCTTCTTACAGTTTTTCATTAGATTTTTTTTTTATTTTTTCACTCATGTTTTGACAAGCGTTTATTCGTCTATTCCTGTTTGGTATCTTGTTCAAAACTCTATATTTTCCTTGTTGGAAATTAATATTTTGTCCAAACTGTCTCTCAGACAGGGCGAAAAAATGTAGATTTTAAGCTTGTGCCACAGCAGGTACCAGTTAATAAATCTCAACGGCAAAATTCGAGTGACGTAAAGTTTGAACTGCTGATGTAGAATCAACAAGTTAATGTAGCTCACTATACATAGCAATGGTGCTGAGTAAAAAAAAAATATAAAAAGATATATTTTCCGTGTTTAGAAGAGCACTGAAGATGAAATCAATAAGTATGGGTCTTCTACGAAACTTAGTGTGTTTGAGGCCTACTTCCGGGATTATAGAGCCATTTTCAGGATTCAGGGACTATTCTTGTATTTGAAAACTATTTCCTGGATCTGAGTGATATTTTCTAGATTTCAGAGATATTCTTAGATTAGGCAGCTATTCCTGGATTTGAGGACTGTTTTTTTTTAATCGAGAGTCTATTCTTTACTAAGAGTGGGATGATTGCAGGCCACTGACTACACCTAACCCTCAATTACTTTTATTAAGGTGGGTGTAGATATAAACATATGCCTTTCATTGTAGGCATTCAATAAACTCTGGTTTAATAAATAAAATAACAAAATAGATATTCAGTCTATATTTTAATTACACTAGTACGCAGTTAACAGAAGCACGCTTAAAACTAATCGGCGTCTGCATCCAAACAAAAAGAACCTTATAAATCATACAAAGTGTTGGGAGCGTGCCAATTATTCTATAATGAGGTATAGGGTTGCGTGGGTGGTGTTGTCTCTAGATGGTGTTTATTTTTGTGATCAGTTGTGTTTGTGCAGTGGTTTACGTTTGACTAACAGTGGGAGTGGAGTGACTAATGTGTTTGACCAGAAGACACCAGTGCAGGCATCACACTGCGAGTGGGCAGGGCAGAGCTTTGGCTTTCTGCATTCACAATAGCCTCTAATGAAGAGGGCCGTGTCACCCGCCTCTCCACTCCTACCTCAATTTGCTCCTACTTCTTTCATCTTCAATGAAGCAATCTCTTTTTATTATACCATTCGTAAAGTATAATAACTAATAATAGTTGTAGAGTTTAATACAGGTTTTTTTTTGTAGTTTTTGACCATAATTTGAACATACAATCTTTATCCAGTGTAAAGAACTTTATTTTATATTTCCGTCCGAGAGACGATGTACTCAGATTTATTCACCCCCTGCGTGAATAAAGCGAGCACCAGACTGGGTATTGAACCCCGGACATACCACTCCAGAAGCGAGCACGTGGCCACTGAGCTAACCTTGCCTTCTAATAGATGCAATAATGTATCCAGTTATTTTCTTGGAAATTTTGTTTTAAACTTAAAAAAAGGAAGGATACAGGAGTTGTGATTTCGAATATCATGCAAACTTCGAAAATTTGAAGTTTAAATGATTCTAGATTTTTCAAGTGAAAGGTTTTGATAATATTAGGAAATTTCAAAAAATTATATCTTCAAACAAGAAACATTTTTTTGAAAACATACAACGCTTTTCGAAAACTTAGTGTTCTCTTTTTGGTTTACATCTAAAAAATATACATATCTGTGACCTTTAAAAACATCAGAGTGAATTATTTGAAATTGAATACAATATATCAATGTTGAATTGAACTATTGAGGTTTTTAATGATGTTTAGTTATGACAGAAATACGTTGATTCTTAGCCTGTAGGATGTGAGATATTTCGTGAAAAGTTTCAACTGAAATAGACTTGAAAAAGGAAAACTTATAAAAAAACAGGCCATTCTAATGAGCACTTGGACCCTGTTACTATGATTTTGGACTGAACCTGTTTTAGTGTCTGCAGACTCAAGGGGGCGCGAGGAAGACGGAGGAATGTTGCTAATGGCGGCTCGGGGGGCCAGTATTCGAGAGCCCAGTACTATGCTATTCGAATCTGAGTACTACTTCCTGGAATTGAGTACCTTTTCCTAGATTAGACACTTTTTTCTGGATTTGAGGGATATTCTTAGATTAGAGAGTTATTCCAGGATTCAAGGATTGTTTCTTAGATTCGAGGACTTTTCTTGGATTTGAAGTCTATTTCCTGAATGTGAGTCCTATTTCTTGAATTTGAGCACTTTTTCCTGGATTTGAAGACCATTTCCTGAATTTAGAGGTATTCTTAGATCAGAAAGCTATTCTTGTATTCTAAGACTTTTCTTAGATTCGAGATCTATTCTTGAATCTGACTGATATTTTTTGGATTGAAGTACTTTTTCCTAATAATTTTTATTATAAAAATGATAATGTGTAGTTATGACACAAATACGTTGATTCTTAGCCTGTAGGATGTGAGATATTTCGTGAAAAGTTTCAACTGAAATAGATTTGAAAAAGGAAAACTTATAAAAAAACAGGCCACCCTAATGAGCGCTTAGGACCCTGTTACTATGATTTTGGACTGAACCTGTTTTGGTGTCTGCAGACTCAAGGGGCGCGAGAAGACGGAGGAATGCTGCTAATGGCGGCTCGGGGGCCCAGTATTCGAGAGCCCAGGTCATTCTGCCTTTACTTTCACAGTACATTCTTTTCTGCTTTGAGATTCCATCCACTTTACGACTCTATCACCCCAACTGCTTTACTTCAATAGGCCCCCGATCAACTTGCAAATTAAGCCCATTTCTTTTCAAAGCCATCAAAAAAAAAAAAAAGATCCTAGTTCTTTAACAGGTTAACTGTTAACTATATGAAAATTACATCCTCCTTTAAACCTAATGAAGTTGTTTCTAATCTTCTCTCCCCGTATTACTGCTATATAACTCCTTATATCGCTTGAGATTTCTTTAGAATTTTTTTTTCTTGAAAAAAAAAAACTAGAACTTTAAACTCAACCTAACACTTACGCTAAGTAGTAAGTTCTATATGGGTAACTTTTTTTTTACATGAAGAGCAGATATAAAATCCTCATTCCCTCCGTAAATGAGACATTCACCAAATCGAGTTTTAAAAAGATATTTCTTGGATCTAAGGCGCTCGTAAAACCGACAGAAAAATGATAAAATCTTTACATCTTTTTTTTATTACATTTGTCTCAACAGTTTGCATCTTATTATTTATATAATAGATTTTACTAAACCAAATTAAGCCATCACATATTTATAAATATTATATCACAAACTTCACTTTCATTTGCACTGGTTTATTTATCTGAATGTCACAAGGCTTTACATTTTTCACGTTAAGTTGAACTTTTATCTTGTATTGATTTGCTCACTTATAGAAAAAATATTTAATGACTGTGTATTAAAAAAAATATTTTCTGTTTTTATTTGCTTGTTTCTTCAATTTCGCCTCTTATACAACATTTTACATCAAATTTAAAGGTAACTATAAAAATGTACATTTTCAGTAAATTAAAAATAATTAATTTTTTTTATTCGTTAAATACTACTTCTAACCATTCATGTAGTCATAGATATAAATACTCCAAATAAATAAGTCCTCAACTGTTGTGATGGTCACTTTTTCAACAACAAAAAGTCACCGCCTTAAAGCTTTAGGTGATTCCAATATCCTTGAAGAACAAGCAAGTAGTTAAATCAATAACGTGTTCAACAAATAATTTACTCTCACTGGGGGGTGTCCCAGACAATAATTTCAACTACTGAATCAACTCTGATTCAGCAGAATTGAAATTTTCATCAACAACAACTAATGTTAAAAAGTACATATCTTTCTTTTCAAAGGATGTCAGTTTGTAAACAAAGCTGCGAATTTTTTGAGTTCCTGTGAAAAGCAAGGCAAGTGCCTTTTAACATTAGTTGTTATTGATGAAAAGTTTTTATTTTGTTAAATCACAGCTGATTAAGTGGTTGAAATTATTATCTCAATACTCTCACTTACCCAGTGAGAGTAAATGATTTGTTGGAACACATTATTGAATTTACTACTTGCTTGTTTTTTAAAGATATTAGAGTCATTTAAAGGTTTAAAATTTTGAATTTTTTTTTGTCTGATGGGTGACCATCACAACAGTATTTATTGGGAGTATAAATTATACTCTATCAAAACATGAGTGGTTACAGGTAGTAGATAGTGAGAGTATGTAAACAAAACTGTGAATTTTGAGTTCCAGTATAAAGCAAAGCAGTAAAAAAACAAGCAAGTCGTAAATTCAATAGTGTTAAAAAAATCATTTATTTTCACAGGGTGTCCCAGAAAATAGTTTAAACGACTAAATCAGCCATGATTTAACACAATTGAATTTTTCATCAACAACAACTAATGTTTTTTTTTTCTTTTTTTTTGATACTTCGACTACAATTTCATGTATTTAGAAGTAATTTTGATTTCAGGGTTACTCCTTTAGCTTTTTGATTGACACTCATTGGTGGCACTCCGTAACTATGATTAAGCTTTATGACGACAGAAAGTCACGTGGCCATTGCCGTTTTAGTCGTCTTTGGGGGTTTGTAGGGATTATTAGTTGGGAAAGATTTTGAGCAAGTGGGTTTGGATGAATTGAGAGTTTACTATGGAATTATTTGTCGCGGTCTTTTGCGTAGTCGAGAACGAAGGGGACTTTAAGATCTCGGTGAATGATTATACTCGTATTTGGTACGTAAAATGGGAGATGTGAGAGTTTTCTGAGTATTTTTGATTGGATGGTTTGTATAGGACGAATATTTGAAGGTTTGGCAGAACCCCAAAGTTCTATAGCATAAGCCCAAGAAGGCTTCAAGATTGTGTTGTATATGTGGAGTCTGTCTGTTAGTGTGAGTTTTGATTTTCTGTCTAATAGTCTTATAAGACGTTTGTAACGTCTGTTCGTTTCAGTCTTGTGTGTGGGTTCCATGTCATGCGTGTGTGTCAAAGTGTAGTCCTAGGTAGTGTACTGTGGTTGCTGGAGGTGTGATCTCATTATTTAGGGATACTAGGGGGCAATAGTTTTGTCGAAGAGTAAAAGTTATTTGAGAGCTTTTCTTCTCATTAATTTTTAGGCACCTGCGGCGAAGCCAAACTTGAATGAGAAGTAGGTGTTGCTGTAACTGGTCTGAAGCTATATTGCGATCATCATGAGTTGATAGTATGGCTTTATCGTCAGCAAACGTTGCCAATAACGTAGAAGAGTGCTCAGGTATGTCTGATGTGTAGAAGTTGTAAAGGACTGGAGAGAGTATAACAACTAATGTTAAAAGACACTTACTTTGCTTTATACAGGAACTCAAAATTCACAGCTTTGTTTACAAACTCTCACTGCCTACTACCTATGACCACCTGTAACCACCTCTAAGTACCTCTAACCACTCATATTACTTTACTATAAGTAAAGTATAGTGATCGTGAAAAAATTCGATCTCGAGATTTTGACGGAATTACATGTTTTGAGGTCCCAGAAGTCGTTTTATGACGTTTTTACGATGATGTCTGTGTGTGTGTGGGTGGGTGGGTGGTTGGGTGGGTGGGTGAGTGTGTTAGCATTGCTTGTTACCACGCTACAGTCCAGAATCTTTGATGGATCAAGTTGATATTTTACACAAAAATGGGCCTCATAAAGACGAAGATCCCTATTGTTTGGGAAGAATTATGCATGATGGGAAAGTCACTTTTTTTGTAAAAAAATGAGATATTTTTTTTTAAAATTACATTCGCTAAAGGGGCGTTACAGTAGGATTTGTGTTTTCAGAAAATGTTTTTTTGACGCTAAACGGCTCGTTAAAAAATAATGAAAATTTGACCAAAAATGGAACAAAAAATTAGCAATTCATAAAAAAAAATCATGAAGTTTCAATTACGGGAAAGAGCAATAACGATATAAAAACTCTTTGTTTATCCTAGACTAAGAGATCACCTGCTATACTTGTCGAATTTTTTGTATTTTTTTACATTGTTTACATTGACTTAGAAATTTTTTGAGTGAATCCACTGATATAAAATTGATATTTATAAAGGAACAATTTAAAATGTTTATTGACTTATATGATATGTAAGAGGAGTAATATGTGCAGGAAAATTATAACACTCACTCAGAAAAAAATCGTATATATGTTATTTGACAAAGGGGAATGAAAATGATGTTGTTAAATACTAAGAAGCCATAAAATTCCCAATATAATAATTCGGTTAAAAACGAAAAATGTAAAAGATAATTCAAAATTGAAATCCTTCGTTTAGAGATTAATAAATGTAATTATCGTACATCTTTAATTAACAAATCACCTTAAAACAACATTTTCTTCGCTCTTTAAGATGTTTTTCAGAGAAAAAAAGGGTATTTTCCTGTTTTAAATTTGAAAATTTTACTTTAATATTCAATGTAGAAGGATGTCAAGTAAACGATGTAAGAAATCTACTGGCTATTTGAACAAAAGTCATGTTCTCTTGTAGGATAATATTTCGTTTCAAGAAATGTTCACTTTGGTTTTTCAAAAATGTTATTACTGCTGTAGTTATACTAATGAAATTATTTGCAAATAATAAATTATTTGTGATGTCCAGAAATAAGCTTATGAATTGATATGTCCTTCAATCACTATCTGTACTACCTCACGAATGAAATGCTAATAATTATATCCCATTTAGATATTTATGTTATGCTTAAATGAGACGTTATGTTTTATATACTCAAGAAATTTGACATTAAGTTACTTATAGTAAAGTAGAGTGTAGGCCACTCCAGATTTTATTGATAGGGTATAATGAATACTCCTCATAAATACGTCCTTAACAGTCATGATGGTCACTTTTTCAAACAACAAAAAGCCACCACCTTAAAGGTTTAAGTGATTCTAATATATTTGAAAAACAAGCAAGTTGTAAATTCAATAATGTGGTCAACAAATTATTGAAATGACTTTGTGAGTTATGATAAGTGTGATATTACAAAGATCTTTGTTTGATCTTTGTGTACTCTTTTTTGAGACTGCCACAGTAACATATCCAAGTCCAAATTTAAGGCTCCCAATTAAGAATGTTCATTTCAGTATTCAAATTTCAAAACTCACATTACAATATTTTGATCATCAAAATGGTGTATGTCTGTGATAGTGTGTGTGATAACGATAGAGTAATCATAAAAACATAGATATGAATCCTTGGTATAACATATAACATCATAGATTTCACTAAACCAAATTAAGCTAACACATATTTATAAATGTTATATCACAAACTTCACTTTCATTTACACTGGTTTATTCATTTTAATGTCACTAATGTAAACGTTAGGAAACATTAAAGTAAATAATTAGGAAAAAGATAAATTATTTTAAAACAATAGCTGAACTGGTTTTTTGTTAAGACCTGTAAAAGAGTTATTTATTTAAAGAATAATTCAACTATTATTCTAAAATTAACATCTTGAACAAAAGTAAAGCAAGTTGACTTTAACAACAGTCTGAGTTTTAGTGGAATCATATAACTCAAAAAAAAAAAAAAAAAAAAAAAGTTCCCTCTATGCAGGTATTAAATCTTACACCAACTCGAACTGGTTTTTCCTTCAACTATTTTTCTTTTTTTTTTGTTTAACAACAATGGCGACACTGAATGGCAAGAAAGATGAATGAGATTACATTCAAAAAGGAAGAGGAAAAAAAAACTGATTCCGCTGACCAGTAGGTAGAAATGATTTACACTTTACTAGCCCTGCACTACCAATATTAATATCCCATCTCACTAGGCGATCAATTTACATAAAATACTATTCCTGCCTATCTTCCATCATTTTCATATTTTCCTCTCTAATTTAATGAGTAATGATTAGGCTTCAACAATCCATTTCATAGACAGGTATGTTTACAGTTTAGAAGAATCTAGTATTTTAAACTGAATTTAACAAAAATTATTTTTATTACAACCTTCTTGTTTTAGAAAGAGCCATATATATATATATTATATATATATTAGCACTTTTTCGTAGTGCTAATTGGAGACGGTCTCCAACCGTCTCTGTACCAGTGCGCTTGGTTTCCCTTCTTTATCTCTCCTGAAGACGGTTCAACCGAAAATTAGAGACTGTAAGTTTGTGTTTTTAATTTCTCTATGTTTCTTTATGTACATTGAACTGTATATATATATATTAGTATATTTTGGGAGCAGACCTTCATTTAGACATGTTCTATTAAAAAGTATGCCAATTTTCATTTTCGTTCTTTTTCTATTTAATTTCTCAAGTTTTCTGAACTTGGTTTTCAACACTTCAGGTAAATTGAACACTTACTCTCCGAATGATTTATTCTTGAATTGCATAATGGTAATCCAATAATATGCTATAAATCTAACAAAAAAAACTCTACACAATAAATTATTCCAACGTTTCAGTCATTGTTATTATAATTAACAACAATAATTATTGTTAGTGTTTTTCTTCACTAACTGAATGACTGATCTACTTCACTAACTCAACTTCAGACTGTTGAGGGATCTTAGTCTTGTTTTCCTATTTCTTATTGTGGTTTGATCATTGATTGTTATTTCACGTATTTATGTGAAATCTTTTTATATACATATATATATGTATGTATATGCATAATTAAATTATAAAATATTTCTTTTTATATAACAGAAAAAATTTTTTCTTGGCATTAATTAATACGATGTAAACTAAGGAATAAGTGAGTTTTAATTAAACTAATCAACACAGGTCTCTATGATAGAGTGAAGAGATCCATAATCTCATTTGGTTTAATCTCTATTCAATTTAAGTTTTTTTCTGTTTAATCATTAAGGTCGGTTCAGATGATCCGCACGCACTTGTGCTTCGCTATAAAGGCGCACACGATATTCAAATCAACCACTTTCTTAGCCAGTCCATGTTTTTCATTTAATTGGCTATCTTGAAAAGTAATTAATAACTACTTGTGATACAAACAGAGAACCCGTTTTAATCATTAAAGTTACACAAATATTTCAAACAACTGTTAAACTTTTTTTTTTATCTAATTGCATTAAAATCAGTGTTGAATGCCAATTATTTTTTTTCGGGGTAATATGTTGAATATTATACTGTTTTATATATTAAATATCTGGATTTAAAGTCAATGTTACATTGTTAGAATAAGGGGAAGAAACACTAGGTTAGGTTAGGTTACAATAGACAGTCCCGCAATGTCTAAACTACACCATGAATGAGAAAATTACTAACATTTTAATTTTAGATCTTAGTTAATTTTAATCAACTACTAACATAGTTCATTAAAATCTCTCCTGGGGTACTTGAAATTAAATAATATATTTATCTTCATCATGCTGTTTGTTTTTTGACCACTCTTTATTCACAGGTTTTGAGATTGTTTGAGGGTTTTGGTCTGGATATCCACGCCAAAACCCTCAATCAATCTCAAAACCTGTGAATATATTTATCAAATTCCGTGCAAATGTGCTATAAAATGTATATTGGTTAGACTGGTAAACCATTAAAAACACATATTAACAACAAGAATACAACGTAATTAAAGGTGAAAAAAGGAGTGCCTTATTTTTGCATATGAATAATGAGAATCATGATATAAATTGGACAGAAGCTAAAATGATTACTTATGAAAAATCAGTGTTCGGATATTATTGAATCCTCTCTTATTAAAGAGGAAACACTCTGGCCCTTTGTGGTAGCACACAAAGAAGATTGAGTCTACATTGGGAGAATGCTAAACTTTGGCTAACTCAAGCGTATTTAGAGTAAGTAGGGTTCTTTAACGAGTACGTGACATCGTACAGTCTCAGGACCGACAGCTTAGCTTTTTATCCGAGGGGAAAACGTGTACAGATTTATTCATGTCATGCTTGAGTAAATTGAGGACCACAATGAGTATTGAACCCTGGATCTATCAGTCCAGAGGCAAGCACGTTGCCACTGACTCCTTCCGTTAAGAATCGCATTGCTCTTGACTGAAAAGTAAAGATATTCTAAAGTAAACTAAAAGTATAGTTTTTCTAAATTTCTTTTATAAAAGTGATGAGCACCTCACATCCTACAGGCCTGGTACATCCGACGTGTTCAGATTTTTCACCTCCTGCGTGAATTAATCGAGGACCAGAGTGGGCACTGAAACCCAAACCAACTAGTCCAGAGATAACAACGTTACCACTGAGCTACCTTCGTCCCTTGAAACAAACCTCCGCACAACAGATAATCATGAGTAATAGCACACAGTAAACCTTTGCATAGCGCGAGAGTTAAATTATACATATTTTGTTAACTGTACTTGTTCAATAATTATTATTTTCTGAAGAATTTTTCTTTTAGGAAAATAAAATCTATATTTAAGTGTTCCGGGATACTTTAACACAGGGGTTCCCAACCCCGGTGTCGGCAAGCGATTTTCTTGGGGTCGCGAAGACATCTAAATTACAAGATAATTTAGTACTTACCAGCCAACTGCTAAATAAAATCGTCTAATTAAAGGAAAAGTTTATCTGAGTATATATAAATCTAAATCCGAAATGACTAAAGACAACCGCTTAAAATGAAAGTACACAAATTGTATTATTCCCTTTTCTAATCCTAGGATTAACTTGAGCGGTTACTTGTACACTATCAGCGACTGTCAAAGATATGCGAGGTGATCGAACATCGTCGGCAATCCGTGCCTGCTCTCATTTCAGGTATAAACAGCATCATCAACCAGAACATCAGTCAGCTCCCAGTTAATCCTTTAATTAACCCAGCAAACCGTTCTGACACTAAACCACGAGATTAATCCTTCATTTACCAATTTGACCCATATGGTCACTATCTGTCAAAGTGCACCTAAATGTCTTATGCCTCTCTGATTGGCCATTGTAACATGATTCTTTTCCGTCCAACTAGCTCCTTAAATATACCCAGTTTAGCGAATAAAAAATTCAGTACATACCAAACATTCGTCTCATTCACAACTCTGCCCCTTCCAACAACTCATACATACCCAGATTCTAAAATTGATGACTGGAGTTCAATCTTCTGCTGATCTGATTGAGCAAATACTTGTGAGCATGGTCCGAGTTTAATTGTAATCAAAATTATATTACATTTAATCAAGTGTTTTTTTTAATGCTTGATGATTAATATTTTGACGACCTATTTGACTTTTGATTTTGTATTATGAAGTTAGATGATGATGAATTTGGTCTCTTTTTCCTGTGGGGTCGCAAAAATTATGGTGAAGTTGAAATGGGGGTCACTAATGGAAAAGGTTGGTAACCACTGCTTAAACATATGTATTATGAAGTACATTCACAACCAATTTAACTACACATTTCTTTAGACTCTATCAATTTGTCAACCTCAATGATTTGTTATGATTGCTGTGAAAAATCTGCTCGGATAATTAATACAATTAATTGGATAATAATATTTAATACGCCTTTTATAGTATAACATTCCCCTCTACAATTGCTAACTTCCTGGAATTTTTATAATAAACATCATGTAAAGAACATATTTCATGGGAATTTAATAACTAGTAGTGTTTTATGCTCTTTTTTATCGACTCTAAAACCGTTAAAATTAATTAACACTATAACTTTAAATGCGCTGTTTAAAAAACATGTTTATTTATCAATAATGACAACCTTGATATTTAGCCTAACTTTAAACAGGGTAACCAACATTAATCTATTGTAACATATCCCCACTTAAGATAGTAAGTTTTTTATTAGAAATAAATATATTTATTAATTTATCATTCCATTAATATAGTTTGTCGTCTTAAGTTTGTGGGATTATAAGGCATTTGATGGTGTTTATTCTTTAAACCTCTCCCCTAGAGGGTTAAAAACGTCAGCCCTTTACGGTCTTTTTGTTTGATCGGTGATTCTACCTTAGGAGGTCTAAATTGTACATAACTGAAGTGTATTTGGAGAAGGGTTCTTTAACGAGTACTTGACATCAGACAGGCTCGGGACCGATAGCTTAATCTCCTCTGCGAGGGACGACGAACTCAGATTTATTCACCTCCAGCGTGAATAAATTGAGAGCGAGGTGGGATCGAACCCCAGACTACAGCCCAGAGGCGAGTACGTTAACCACTGAGCTAACCAGGCCCCTTCCCAGTCTTAGTTTTGTGGTCTTACCCAGAGTGAATGGAGAAATTCCTGGATATAAGCTTGCTCTGGGTAGTAAGTATATACTTCTTAGTTGATTTTACAAGCGGCCATGTTAGCCCAGTAGCAATGTGTTCGCCTCAGGACTGGTAGGTTCGGGGTTCAATACCCACTCTGGCTCTCGATTTATTCACGTGGGAGGTAAATAAATCTGAGCACGTCGTCCCTCTGAGAGAACTTTAGACCGTCCGTCCCGAGCCTGTACGATGTCAAGTACCCGTGAAAGATCCCTTCTCTAAATACACGTGAGTTAGGCGAAATTTAGGACACCCAAAATGTAAAATTTTTATAGTAATCTACATTTTGTATACCCAGGTATCTGTAAATTTGTATACCCAGATATCATGACTGGAGCCCCCAAAAAATACACAGAGCAAGTCCACCATACAGACTTAACCAGAGAAGCGCTTGTAAAAGGAACTAGAATAATAAAAAAAGAACAGGACCAGCATAGACTCAAATTAACAGAAGCCATCCTCATACAGAAAACGAAGCCGTATATTAATATCCAGTTAGAAAATAGTGAGAAAGTGTTAAAACTATTTAGATCAACCCCAGGTCAAGTGTGACCTCTCCAGGTAGAGGTAACAAACTCCTAACCAGGTCACTCAACCCAAAGGATTCAGAAAAACAACTTTAATCCCCCAACCTTCTCAACACATTTCACTTATCTTATATAAAGGAACAATCTATTTCAAACTCAGCTATGTCTTGATAATGGCTGAGGACAGCAGAAACGTGGACTCATGTAACATGTCGACTATAAGAAGCATATTATATACTGTTGATATAGTAACAAGAACTCTATTCAGAAAACTTGAGAAATTTATTCAGAAGCAAGTTTCAGCAAAATATGGTCATATTTTTAACAATATATATATATATATATATATATATATATATATATATATAATATATAGAGGTGTGCTCGGTCTTACATTCTCTTTTCTCTTGAAGACGGATTATCCGAAAATTTAAATCAGTAAGTGTGTCTCTTTCTCTGTGTGTTACTACTGTTCGTTTTGGAACTTATATATATATATCAATGATCAAACCACAAAAAGTTATGTTTTTGACTCTGACGAAGACCACTTGTTACAAAAAACCACTTGTTAAAAGATCTTAATTTTTTTGACATTTCTTATTGTGGTTTAACCATTGATTGTTATTTCACGTGTTTATTGTGAAATCTTGTTATGGATATATATATATATATATATATATATATATATTATGTTTATAAGTTCTCATCAGCCTTTGGAGCGATTCACATCTATTCCTGACGACGAGGACATCGAAATATAGTAGTTAGTTTACTGATTTCTTTTGTGTGTGTTCTTTTGAAAATTCTACTTTATATATATATATATATAATAAAATAAAAAACGAAGGAAACACACAGAAAGACACAGACATAACTCACATCGATATTTCGACAATCGTCGTCATCAGGAGGTGCGAAGAGCGAAGAGTCCCGCAGGAAGACAGGGCGGTACTGAACTCGGAAACCGCAGCCAGTACCCGTCCGCTGGACCGTTTCTTTTAATTGTGTATATATATATATATATATATATATATATATATATATAGTGCTGTAATTTTGCAAACAAAAATTATTTGGAACATATAAATCTTTTTTTGAATATTTGAAAATTAATTTAATTTAATATAGGTTAGATTAGGTTGAAGTGGCTGACACACGATAGAACAAACATAGACTAAAGATTGGCCCTTTGTGATACCACACAATGAACATTCTACATTGAGAGTGCTAAATTTTGCCTAACTCAAGTGTATTTAGAGTAGAGATCTTTAACAAGATTGGGACTAACTGCTTGACGTCCTCTCTGAGGGACGATGTGCACAGATTTGTTTTTCACCTCTCGCGCAAATATATCAAGGACCAGAAAAGACCAGTCAAGAAGCGAGCGCGCAAGCCTCTTGGCAACCTTGGCCCTTTAATTTAACTATTTAGTTTAAAATATTTTGAACTCCTGACTACTGTTGCATCAAAGCATGATAAACTTTTCCACCATAGTCTTAAAAATGCTGTTTATTATCATTATATAAATTCGTTAAAATACATACCAAAAAAAAAATCCTCGTTTTGTCTATCTCTTTGTCTTTCCTGGGGCTATTCATTATTCACTATTTGACTATCGTACGAGTAGTCTCATTTCTAATCATTAGTTCCATAATCAGACAAACTTTGAAGGAATCAGAAACTATTTCAAGTATTTTATCTCTGTCCAATAAATCATCATTTTCCATGATCTGCTGAATAAAGAATATGGTATTATGAAAAACATAAAAAATAAAAATTATTTCTTTTTTTGAGGGATTATATAATTTAAATAGATCTGATGTAAATACGTTTCTAACGATCGCGTTCCCCGTATTCGTTACTCTTTCCCTTATTGGCCAATTATATATTATTTCAGACTACAAATGGTTCATGTTTTTTTAAAACTCCGCTTTTGCCTCAATTATTTAAGACCAACAATTAAAAAGGATACGTATTCAAAAAGTATCCTCACGTATTCAAAATAGCCCACTGCCGATGCCGGCATGTGTCCTTTAATTAAGTTCAATGGGCATTCCAGCAAATAGAGAATAGGGAATTACATTATTTTCTTTTTTTTGCAAAACTATTTTTTAAAAGCTATCTTTTTAATAATTATAGTTTTACTTTTTTAATAAACAGTCATTTAGGTACATTATGTATTACATATAATAAAGAAACGGTCCAAACCTGACAAATAAGTAACTGAAAAAAACAACACAAAAAAGAACAAAACACTCACTAGTATCAATATTTCGAATCAGGAAATCCGCAATTCATCATCAGGAAGAGGAAAAAGAAGTATAGAAGGGAAGAAGAAGAGGTACGTTCGTTACAAACGGACGATGAAAAGTCCGTAATTATACATTAGATAATTAAGTTGTGATTTAATTATTTGATGAAGGTAGGACAGTTGTAGACAGATATCTTGCAAGGTTGTTGGTTATTAGAGTCCTTTTGATCACTGTATGAGTATTCAACCTCAGATGATAAGGTGTGAGTGTCATTAGCGGTGTTTTATTCACACCTAAGGCTGACTCCAGGGCTGCAGTATCAGACTGGTGGTGAGGCTGTTGGCCACTAGGTTTCATTTTATCATAGTACCAGAATGCAACCTCAGATGATAAGGTGTGAGTGCATTAGCGGTGTTTTATTCACACCTAAGGCTGACTCCATGGCTGCAGTATCAGACCGGTGGTGAGGCTGTTGGCCACTAGGTTCCATTTTATCATAGTACCAGAATGCAACCTCAGATGATAAGGTGTGAGTGCATTAGCGGTGTTTTATTCACACCTAAGGCTGACTCCATGGCTGCAGTATCAGACCGGTGGTGAGGCTGTTGGCCACTAGGTTCCATTTTATCATAGTACCAGAATGCAACCTCAGATGATAAGGTGTCAGTACATTATTAATAATAAAAATTTCATCAACATATCCTTGAAAGTGAATTTGATTATTAGGAGTATCCTGAACGTCATCTATAACTTCAAGTCACAGTAATCTATTAGTCACTATTTCACACTATTTTGTTGCAATCTATAATATGAACCTTGCATTAATACATCAATGCCCATGAAGCAGCCTTGGTTATTATTTTGGGTAGGTTGCTGCGGAAGTCCCACAAGATAACACACATAGACCAAACAGTGGCAATATTTTATACCAAACTGTGAATACATATGTAGTCCTAAATTTTTGACAAACTCAAGTGTATTTAGAATAGGGATCTTTAACGAGTACCTGACAAACGTACAAGTTCGGGACCAACATCTTAACATATTCTCTGAGGAATTAATGCTCAGGTTTTTCCGCCTTTGCGTGAAGAAATCGATGGCCTGAGAGAGAATCGAAACCCGGATCTACCAGTCCAGAGGTGAGCACGCAAGCCATTGAACTACTCTGTATCCCATTTCTCCTACTATTCGGTCGTAGTAGTTTAACTTACTTTGTAATTTGAAATCAAAGAAATAGTGAATCTTGCCTGTTACAGATGACAATGAAAGTATTACAACTAGCAATAATCCATTCTAATGCAAATAAAATCTTGACCTTTTTGTTGTTTGATACCTATTCAATACCACTTGACACGAATGACTTTATTTTATCAATATAGGCTAAAGAGATTCATTATGTAGACATTTTCGGTGGGGAATGTGACTCAGGGGTTCTTGAATGAAGAAATCGTTCCAGTCTAACAAAAATCTTGAAAAACACTCTATTAGAGGTTTGTAACTATAAATTTATGATATTACCAAGATTATATATAATTTCCATTTTTACTTCTAGCGGTTTATACAGAATCTTATGATTTTTTTTTTTATCATAATTCTTTTTTTAGGAGCTTTGCAGTAATATTTAATTTAATGCTATTAGTATTTGAAGTACGAATATGAATCTTATTTCTTGGGCTCTAAATGCAATGTTTGATGGAATTAGCATAAATGATAAAATCGGAAAACTGTATGATAATATTTGACTGAAGTGAGAGAAGGAAAAAAAAATTGGGGTTAAGAAGACTTGGCTGGTTGTGAATGTAGAGGAAGGTTATCTGAGATCTGGGACTGTGATCTATCGGTGCTGAACACAGTACTATTAAGGCCGCACAACAACTCTCCAGACTTGTTCTTTTCGTTTAAACATCCATCAACTCTTTTCTCGCTATCAATTGAAAATGTACATTATTCAGCTAGAACAAATACAAAAATGGTTAATCTTTGTGTAACACAACAGCAAGAACTAAAGAGAAAATAATGCTAATGTAGAACGATAAAGGATAACAATAAATAACTCACAAAGAAGATTTTCCAGCTTAATGGGAAACATAAATATGTCATTCCAGTTCGTGATGGGTATCCATGTGTCATCCTTTTATTGTTATCTTTGTTTCATTTTAAGTCAAACTCGAGAATATAATCAAGCGGTCAGTCGGTCGCCAATTCTAAATCTTTGCTTATTTATTACCATCATTTTTATTAATTTTACCATAAATAGGGCTCCAGGCTAGTGTCTTAGAAGAAATGGGTGTTTTAGTTGGTATTCTGGCTTATCTAAGAGCCTAGCACTTTGTGAGTAAATGCATTTCACCTCCTTATTCGACCAAAAAAAACAAAATAAAATAAAAAAATAAATGAAATGTCTTGAAATAACTCAATAGCTAGAGCCCAAGAAATAACATTCATATTCGTACTTCACATACTCACAGCATAAAATTAAATGTTACTGCAAAGCTGCTAAAGAATAATTATGAGAAATAAAAATCTCAAGATTCTGTATTAACCGATGGAAGTAAAAATGGAAATTATATATAATCTTACTAATATAATTAATTTATAGTTACAATCTCAATAACCCAATTCAGTTATTTGCAAAAACAATTTCTATTCATCGAGATAGTAACACGCTCTATTTTCAGGTTACCATTTTACGTATACTGATTACCTCACCGTACAAATCCCATCAGACGTGGATAGTGCAATTTTTAATCGTGACGACACACGATATATAATGTATCCATCCTGTATATAATGATAAATATCCAGCTCAGTCTTCACTACACCAATAAAAGTAATCCTTTCCTCAAACTGTATGCATCTGCAAAACGTTTCTTGAACTTAAATGGAAGAACTGCTGGTACCAATATTTGATAGAACTAAGTGTGGGAACAGTAATTTATCCTTCATTAGGACGAAATGGCTACTAATTTTAAGCCACTTCTTCAGTAATTCAATATCATAAATTTCGTGTTACAGATTGTCTTACTACCAATATTTCATGAATTGTGTTTCCCTTCTACCATTTTTTCATCTGCTGTGAAATATTTGAATTCACTGTTTCAAAGAACATAAGTGGGCGAGGTTAGCACAGTGGCAACAAGCTCGCCTCTGGACTGGTAGATCCAGGGTTCAATACATGCGGGAAGTGAATAAATCTGATCACGTCGTCCCTTGAAGACGATGTAAAGCTTTCGGTCCCGAGCCTCTACGATGTCACGTATTCCTTAAAGATGCCTACTCCAAATACACTTGAGTAAGGTAAAATGTAGTAATCCCAATATAACATCAACAGGTAATGTGGCTCGCCCATTACTAAAATGGGAGCTAAATAATAAATGAGCCACAATGTCCACCTCAGGTGATTTCTAGAATTGACTCAGAGATGGCGTTGTAAGAGAAGTCTTATGTTTTGAAGAGACTTAGAGATGGCGTTATGAGCGCAAACAACACTGAGACAGTGTTGTGAGCTCAGTGTTTTTTTATTGAAAAGGCTCAGAGATGGCCTTTACGTTACGTTACGAGAAAATTAATTTCCTGGATTAATTTAGAGATGGCTTGTGAGTGCAGTGTATTATCTTGAACAGACGCAGAGGTGGCGTTAGAAGCGCAGTTAATTTTTGAAGAGACACAGAAATTGGATTAATATGAATTTTTACAAAGGGAAACAGAATGATTTTTGAAAAAACAATAGCATGCCATAAAATTCCCAGTATTATAATGTTATAACAGATCAAAAATGTAAAACATAGTTCAAAATTGAAAACATTCATTGAAAATAAATGTAATTATTCTACATTTTAAATTAAAAGTTATCTTAAAACGACATATTTTTTACATGTTTCTGACATTTTTGAGACAAAATAGGAATATTTTCAACTTTGAAATGGGAAACATTGTCTTAAATGTTCAATGTAGAAGGAGATCAGATAAACTATGAAACTGACTATTGAAACAAAAGCCATATTCTCCTGTAACACATCATTTCGTAACATGAAATCTATATTTTCTTTTTTAAAAAATGTTAACACTACTGTATTATACTAAGGATATTATATGCATCAGTGGTGTGAAATACCACTGTATTTCACAAGTGGATCAATCACTCTCTGCACTACCTCCAGGAATGGAAGACTAATAGGCATTTCCCATTTAGGTGATTATACTATGTCGAAATGGGACATTACATATTATATACCCAAGAAGATTTGTTTACGAACTATTGTTTACCACAGCACCAAAAACATAGTCAACAGCTCTTGTCACAGATTGCGGCGATAAATGAAACTACTTCCATATACTGTTATAAAAGTGAAGAGATAGCAGGACCTATAAAGTTTTTAAACTTTGAGTTATAGCTGCATAAGTCGGTGGTTGTACAAAGTTAAGAGGTAAGACGGCCTTATATGGTTGTACTTACCAATGTAGTGAAAGGTATTACTTTGATTATTTTTATTACTCTTTGCAAATAAGACCACATTTTCTCATTTATAACTTTAAGTTTATTATAGCTTTATCGATTTCAATATGTCATTGAATTGAAACTAAATATTTCGTAAGCATTGCTACATAATTATTTCACTCATTTTATATAATGAGTAATATAAAAAGGATTTTGTAATCAGCATAACTTTCTTCTAAATATATTTGAAGGAAAGAATCTGGTATAAGTAATATGAAACTGTTAGATGTGAAAAGGTGTGCTGTTTGCAGTATATTATGAAAAACAAATTAAAGGCATAAACCACATGAGTCGGTGCGCAACTTTTGATAGAGCAAAAGCGATTACAGGGTCATTAAAAAAATCAAATCAATACCATATATCAAATACAAGATAAATTCTTATTATCTACAAAGTAGATAAATCTAATTTACAATAAACTGGTGAAATAAAAATCAACGTATAAAACACAATATGGAATCACAAAAATGACAACCATCTTTCAAACAATACAAGTGGTCTTAGTCATAGTTGAATTGATATGACTTGGTATCAGTTTAACTCTGACGAAGACCGCTGTTTTGGTTCACAGATATTAGAGTCATACTAATGTTTGCTGTTTGCCAGCCGAGCAGAACTCATCTTCTTCTTCTCCTTTTCCTGATGACAATGAGGTTGAAATATTGAAGTGAGTTGTGTGTTGTTTTTAGTATTCTTTCCCTGTTATCGTTTGATATATATATATATATATATACCGCCCTGTCTTCCTGCGGGACTCTTCGCTCTTTGCTCTTCACACCTCCTGATGACGACGATGGTCGAAATATCGATGTGAGTTATGTCTGTGTCTTTCTGTGTGTTTCCTTCGTTTTGAATTTATTTTATTATATATATATATTTATATTATGTGTGTGTGTGTGTGTGTGTGTGTGTGTTCAAACCACAATAAGAAATGGGAAAAAAGACTAAGATCTTTCAACCGTAACAAGCGGTCTGTGTCAGAGTCCAAAACTCTGACTCTGTTGAGGTTGTTACCTCAAAACCAAACAGAGACTACTTGTTACTGTTGAAAGAAATTAGTCTTTTTTTTTTCATATTTCTTATTAGTTTGAACATTAATTGTTGTTTCACACGTTTTTGTGAAATCTTGTTATATATATATAATTAAATGAAATGGTCCAGCGGACTTTTAAATAAAAACCAATCAAAAAGAAGGTAGCACACAGATAGCACAAGATTTTTTCTCACTCTTCTCCTCAGTCTTCCAATCCTGACCGTAGAATGAAAAAATGTGAACGCCGTGGTTGTCAAACTTGTTTGATTATAAATCCTAATCCTTCCTTTGATTCCCCTCTCAATAATCATTCTTACCCCATTCATGTCAATACCTCTTGTACCTCTTCCAACTGCGTTTACCGACTGGATTGCCCTCAGTGTGACTCTTTCTATGTTGGCTTAACTTTTAATAAGCTAAGACTTTGTATGAATGGTTATAGGGCTGTTAATTTTTTTTATGAAGTTTTTAATAATTTACATAATTCATCTTTATTGTTATTTTATTCATCTTTTAATTTTTTATGCTGTTATTATATTTGAATAGTCATTATTTTTTAATCGTTTGTTCCTTCTTAATTTGGCTCTTCATTTCCTTCCCCTCCCTTCTCGCTTGGTGGTTGTAGTGGGGGTACTGACTAACTGTTGTACTGTTGCTGATCGTGTTCAGTAGTCGCTCTACCTTCCTGCGAGACTCTTAGCCTCCTGATAACGACTATGGTCGAAATATAGAAGTGAGTTATTCCTTCTCTTTAATTAGTAAGTGTGCTACCCTCATTACAATGTAACAGAACCCAGCCTTCATTTATAGCCCTGAGGATGTCTTGAAATAAAGACGAAACGTTAGCAAAAAGGTGATTCCATATATTTACCCTGACCAAACTCCGAGAAAAAGAAAAAGTGTTTGTTAATATTTTGTGGTCAAGAAAACAGTACCGTATATATATATATATATATATATATATACGGAAAGACGATCTAAACTGGACACAAGACAAGTTCAAAATCGAAGACGAGTAACACACAGAGTAAAGAAACACACAAACTCAAATATATATATATATAATAACTTTTCATGAAACTACTTAAAAAAAAAAAATAACGAAATGGAAATGAGTCTTGAATTATCTGTGAATCCGTGATTTGGGACTTATAAAAATTAGGAAAATGAAAAAAAAAAATGCAGTCATGGAGATGGATAGATCTAAGAGTTGGCCTTTTGAGTAATGGTGAGTGTTTTTTCATTGGGAGCCGAGAGATACCAGAGTTTGTAACAAGACCACACCACTCCGACAAGACGATAATTGGCCTCTCTGAGACCCCCCCCCCCCCTCTCCAAGCCTACCACACTGCCTCCTAGGTAATTCATTTTTAAATTACTCTCCTATTCACTCAGCTGATTAGAATCAAATAACTCACAATTCCAACTTGGGATCCGCCAATTTTAACAATCGCATAAGGAAATAATTCGTTCCAGCTAGAACACCGTTCTTCAAAAAGAAAAAAAAAAGCTTATTTGGTAAGTTGATATCATCAATTCAACAGTTTTTATAAGTGGATAGAATTATTTGAGTAAAAGCAGCTTATTCATGGCTCTTCTGAAAATATTTACTGTTTTTCTATTCAAACGGAATCAGTTCGTTTGATTAAAAAGAAAAGTGAAAAAAAAGTTTGCTTAATCAAAACCTTATTAAAATTGATATATTTAATTAATGAATATTTAAAATTCATTAATAACTTTGTAAAATAACTTTTATTTAAACCCATTTAAATAAAATGATATTGTTGTTAGTGCCACAGAGGTTATTAAGAAAATACCTCTTTACCTTATATTTATATATGTTACATACGTCTTCAACCGGTTTTGGATGTAGTCCATCGTCAAGAGGAAACTGAATGGATTGCTTTATTTATATGAATGTTATTTTCTGTTCAGTATTTTGTTATGACTGTTTTTTGTTAATGTTATTTTCTTTTTATTACCTACAAAGTTTATTTCATGTTGCTTTAGTTACGTAAGAATGTTATTTTGTGTCCTTTTTATTTTTTTGTTATTTTAAGAATGTTGTTAGTTTGTGCTTGATCTTTAACTGCATCTAGAACAGAGTGGCCTACTACAAACAACACAAACATTAGCAATATTTAACGCATAAAACAGTTAATTAAAGGGGACCCCAAACTTTTCATCACGTCAAGGTCTTCCAAAAATATTTTCCTTTTTATAGACCCCCTAGAAAAACATTATTGAAAACAACATATATTTTCGCCTTGATGAAAACAATATATTTTTTCCTCATCAGTAAGGTCAAGAAATAAGATAATCTGCATTGAATTCAAATCAAAGAACTTTTGTTTTCCACATAAAATGAAGTTCCTGAATGACTGTACAAAGCAGATCTACGAGTATGACAGTTTATCTGGGACTGATATACAGTGGTACCTCGAGATACGAGCTTAATTCGTTCCGTAACCTTGCTCATATGTCAATTTACTCGTATCTCAAAGCAATTTTGATTTCCCCCATTGAAATCAGTTGAATTGCCATTAATCCGTTCCAGCCCCAAAAATATTTACCGCTAATTGTTTTTGTTACGTGATTTTGAATAAGAAAAATGTATTTATAAATGACAAATATTGTATAAAAACATAATAAAAGAGAATGTAGAAGTGGTCAGAAAAACTGGTTTTATTAAGTTTACGTACATTTGTAATTAGTATTTTGTTTATTTAAATTTAACTTAGACATAACTGAAATTCTACTGTATGCTTCATTTTAGTTACTGCTTTTCTCTTCACTGGTCTTTGCCTTTTTCGCAGGATTATAAAAAAAAACTGTCCAAGGGGTTTGTTTCTACCTCTCTTTCAGAATGCTACAGAAATGATTTAGGCAAGTTTCATTAAATAGATCCGATGCACGACCAGTTGCAACTTTTTTGGGGTGTTTCTTTGCCACGAACTATGAAACTCTCTCCCACATGCCCATGATCTTCCAATTGAATTGATCTTCCAATTTTCAAAGGTAAATTGAGAACTGAGTGGGCCGTAGGCAGCATCGTAGAAAAAAGAAATGTACGTATTTATAAATGACCAGATACTACAATTGACTGTTCCTCGTATCTCAAATTTCACTCGTATTTCAAAACAAAATTTCGCTCATTTGTCAGCTCAAATAACTCGTATGTTGGGGCACTCGTTTCCTGAGGTACCACTGTATCATATTGTGGGTCAAATACAACAAATATCTTTTAAAATGTAGCAAGAATGATACTAATGAAAATGATTTAGCTGTCAGATTGCTACTGTAGAATAACAAGAATATTAAACAGGTATATGACATTACCTCTTTAATCAAAATGGATGACATCATTATTACAGATGAGAAGAATGTCCTTGGAGAATATTCAAATTGGGTGAATGTCCTGCCATTGGCTTTAAATTCAGAGAGTCTTAGCCTCAAATCACTATTTTTCTCTCAGTTTAGTCTCTTCCTCTATTTTGTCATAATTGCGTTTGAATACGAAAAACCAACTTGAACCATGCATCTATCACTTAATATTACTTAACCCCTCTTTCGTCACTATGGACTTATCGACCTCTAATTATACATCAACCAATAGAGTTGACTGTTGAATATATAGTACAATTATAAACAATATAATATGAATTATAAATTACTATAATGAGTCAACATTCATTTATTATTCATTTATATTCTTTATATTCATTTTATAAGTTGACTTATAATATGAATATAAAGTTGATTTATCGACCCCCTGGGAGTTGATATAGGTCGCTTTGAAGACCCCTGGTATATTAAAACATAAACGACAGACGAACCGTCGAAAGGTGACTCATTTTAAACTATTTACATATTAATTGACGTAAACGAACTGCAAAAGGGACAGACAAAGGACTATAAATAAAAACAAGTGACAGGAGAAATTAATTATGAATTAAATCTAACTTCATAAAAAGAGTACTTAAAAGAAATAAAAAAAACTACTTAATTATTTAATTTTGTAGCACAGAATAAAAGAAAATAATCTAATTACGGTAAGCCTATAAACATCAATAGGATCTGAAGTGGCCTACACTCAACTTTACTATAAGTGAGTATAACATCAAACTAGTTGGCAATCAACGTTTTTAGTTTTGCCTTAAACTGGTTATTGTGTAGATATCATATAAAAACCCCTGCTCTCATATAAACAGGCTTGTTTACATTGATTTAGAAGTTAATTAAATTTTGAAATAACCTTATTTCAGTACAGTGTCACGTGTTCATTTAGACTACAGTTGTTGTTAAAATCCACATACTTATTTCTTTGTAAAATAATTTGTAATGTAATACTTAGTTTTTCTGTTTCAAAATTTATATTTCTGCCTATGAAAAAGGTTTTAAATAAAGACCGAAACGTTGGCAATGAGGGTTTAATTTGAACCTGAAGAACTGACCGAGTACCGATAAACAATAGTTTGTTTATTGTTTCTATTCGTGGAATCTATTCCATGGTCGATACTTTTATCAATATATATATATATATATATATATATATATATATATAAAAAGATTTCACATAAACACGTGAAACAACAATCAATGATCAAACCACAATAAGAAATGGGAAAACAAGACTAAGATCTTTCAACCGTAACAAGCGGTCTTCGTCAGAGTCAAAAACCCAGTTGGGACTCTGACGAAGACCGCTTGTTACGGTTGAAAGATCTTAGTCTTGTTTTCCCATTTCTTATTGTGGTTTGATCATTGATATATATATATATATATATATATATATATATATATATATATATATATATATATGTATATATAGTTCAAAATTCAAGAAGAGTAACACATAGGGTAAGGAAACACACTTACAGAAACAAATTTTCGGGTAATCCGTCTTCAGGAGAAAAGAGAAAGGGAGACCAAGCACGTTGAAAACGCAACGGCAAGTAATATATATATATATAAATAAAGAATTCACCTAAGCACGTGAAATAACAATCAATGATCAAACCACAATATGAAAGGGGAAAACTAGAATAAGATTCTCATATTGTTGTTTGATCATATACGAGTATATATATATAAGTTGGAAGCAGTCCTTCATTTAAACATATATTGTTAAATAACGCCCCATATTTGGCTTGTATTTGTTTTTTACAGAATTTCTCAAATTTCTGAAATTCCTTCCTCGTCTCTTCGTTAAAACAGTAAATCTTATCACCTATATTACTAGTCGACATGTTTCGAATGTACCACATTCATCATCAGGACAATAATGAGTGAATAGTGGGTTAGTCAGTTTATATATACAAGGTGGAGTTGTACAGGAATGTTGACGTAGTCGTCAGGGAGCATTTTGGGGGATTAGGATAGGTGGTTGAACTTACTTTCTCTCTGGCTAATCCGGGTCGGTCTGTTGGAAAACAATTATAAGATTGTTTACCGACCCCGATTAGCCAAGTAGAAGGTGGCGTTTTAATGAGTCCTTGAGTGTCAAAAAAACATTGTCTGAAAACAGGCCTCTATGGTAAATGAAATTTTGAAAAAAATTATATCAATTCATTTCCACATAAAGTTCTCTTTTTAGATGTAGTTTCATTTTGATCCCTTAAACGGTATGGCTTGCATTACTCTCAAAAGCTTTCAGATTGAATTATAAGTCAAAATTTTTACATTTTATTGAAAAAAAAATATTTCCTGTTGATTTAAAAATTTGAGGATATTTCTATTTGATTGTCTTTGTAGTCTCAAAGATAATGCCAGAATTCCAAGACTCTAGAATTAGCAGTGTAGGTGAAAAAACTGTTGTCCCAAATTATATAAATATTGATAAAAGTATACAAAACAGAGGAAATATAACAAATAATTCAATCATTCAAAAATCAAACATGCATAAAAGTGCAATTAGTTACAATTAAGAAATTACAATAGAAATTTTGACTATAGGTTAGTAAGAAAACTTACAGAAGTATAAATTTTGAAACAAAAAAACTAAATATTACATTACAAATTATTTTACAAAGAAAAATAGTCTGTGGATTTCAACAACAACTGTAGTTTGAATGAACACGTGACACTGAACTGAAATAAACAAGCAAGGTTACCAAATTTCACCAGACAACAAAAAAGTCACCAACACAATTTTTTCATCTATCAACATTGTTTAACTTAACACACCCGAATAACTATGAAAAATGTTTTAAATAAAGACCGAAACGTTGGGAAAAGAGTTTAATTCGAACCTGAAGAACTGACCAAGTTCCGATTAACTTTAGTGTTGTATAGGTATATATATATATATATTTGCTATATATATAATATTAAGGAATATAACAAAAAAAAACAACACTAAAATGCAAGATAACTTTTGAAAAAGTTCTTCATCAGAGCAATCAGAGGTAAAAGAAGAATAATGAATATTTTCAATTGAAATGGGTATGATGCCTTCGTTATCATATATTTAAATATATATATGTATATATTGTTTGAATGTTTAATAGAATAGGACTTTTAAATGCTGAAGGATCGGTGTTGCAGATTCAAATCGAACCCTCCTTTGACTTTCCGCTCTTTGAGTCATGTCTTAGTTGAGACATTTGTGGCGGTCAGACGTCATGGCATGTTAGCGAGTAGATGCTAATAATTGATAACGACTTGTTTTCAGCATGCAGATAGCATTAAGCCCATTGACCGGCCACTATTCATTATCACTAAAAGAGTGATCCTATAACTCTCAACACTCTTATATGTTCGGGAATAGTGGCGTAGCAAGGGGGGGGGGGGGTGGTCCTGCCCCCGGCAGCACGTGCCAGGGGGCGCCATTTTGAGGGGGTAAAATAGAAAATAGGAAAAAAATTAAAATACAAAAAATCTGTAATATTATACCTAAATGAGTTTTTAAGGTCGTAATTTTATTTTTGTTATACTGTTTTTAAATGGATTTGTCAACGGTAATATTTGCAACTTAAAGTTTTTCAAAATTCTTCAAAAACTAGTTTTTTAAAGAGGTTGAAGATTTATTATATTTATTAGCAAAGCCAGTTAATTTAATTTATCAATTTTTTTTATGATTTGAATTATACGGTTTTTTTAAACATCTTTGGTTTTTTATTGATGACAGCTGTATATGTATACAAGGACTGTAATAAGATGAAAGTCTGGGACTAATAACAGCTGTTTAATATTAGATCGTTTACTGTAATTCCATGAATATAAATATTTTCAAGATGTACTTTAGTTTTGAATGTTAACAGATTATCAATGGCCAACGGAGAGGCGGCAAATCTTACGATAAAAATAGTTGCTACGCCCCTATAGTACTTGCATACTGCCTAATTAACAAAATAAACGGCCATCACGTTATGGTTTTTGCTGACAGCTGAAGTTCGGTAGACTGGCCCGACAAAGAATTGGCGCAGTCAAGCCTGGACTCCTGCCCAGGTGACATGACCGGCTCACTGACGTCATGACCAGTTCGTCAAGTCCCTCCCAGGAATGCTGCCAGATCCTCAACACTGATAGCTAAATGAACCCAATTTGAAACATTACGTGTCGACATATGTAATTCTTTTTTTTTTTCTTGAAAAGTTCTAATGGATCTGGATACACTTGTTCATCTTATCGTTTAATTAAAAAAAAAAAAACTGATTTACTTTTTCTTTCTATGGAAAATAAATTACTTTTTTTTTTCTTCAAAAATCAATAACCGCCATCTTAAAAGCAAATTAATACCACCTGTTCTCTCATGCCTATATACTTATATTAATCGGAGAAAACGCCATACTACCCAGTATTGCTTTCTAAACAGAATTGTACAAACTCAAAATAAGTATCTGTATCAGAATATTTTTATTTACTTATAACAGTGAACATATTTACTATCCTGTTTATCGGGATGGCATCGTACTAAAGATGATGCAACATTGAAAATATCCTTTTGCCTGTATAGGTATTCTTAAATGTTCGCTTTTAACATACATGCGTCAAAATAATTCTACATCGTAATGAAGTCATAAAGCTAGAACATCGGATAGAAAACTTATTCTGATCTATAAAGCATTTTAGTATACTTTCATTTCAATTCTATGTTCACTTTTATTGTAGTTTATATATATTATTGAAAATGACACCAAATTTAGCTGATACCTGTTTCTTAACAAGTTTCTCAATTTTTCTAAATAACACTCTCGTTATTTCGTCTACACAATAAAGTAGATCTCCTATGGTCGACATGTTTCGAATGATCAACATTCATCATCAGGACGTGAATAAGGTCTAAGGTGAATTATCTGGTTTATATATACATGGAGAAGGTAGAAGGGGTTGTTTTCCATAAAGTTTAAGAAATGGTGGGCCTTAATCCTGTGGGGTGAGTGGCCTCTCGGCCTGATCATTTTCAATAATGTGTGTGTCAAGGAAGGACTGCTACAAAAATTTACGAATATATATATATATATATATATATATATATATATATATATGATCAAACCACTTTTCTGCATATAGTTGGGTTTTTGACTCTGACGAAGACCGCTTGTTACGGTTGAAAGATCTTAGTCTTGTTTTCCCATTTCATTTTGTGGTTTGATCATTGATTGTTATTTCAGGTGTTTATGTGAAATCTTTTTATATATATAAATGAAAATTGATATATAAATAAAACACTTACGTAAGTGTTCTCGTTCTTTAGGTGTTGTTTTTTTCAGTTATGTATATACTCGTATTTGTAAATTTTTGTAGCAGTCCTTCCTTAAAATATACATTATTGAAAATCATACCAAACTTAGCTATGCTTCTTTCTTAACAATTTTCTCATTTTTCTAAATACCACTCTCATTATTTTGTCTACACAATAAAATACATCTTCTATCGTCGACATGTTTCGAATAATAAACATACATCTTCAGGACGAGAATGACTACTTGGGTGACTTTTCTGGTTTATTATATATGCAAAGCGAAGACAGTAGGGGTTGTTTTTCTTCAAGATTAAGATGGTCGTTAATCCTTTGGGTGAGTGGCCTCTCGGCCTTAGTCACTACCTGCAAGGGTTTTTGGATGCCCTTGATGTGAATTAATGAGCTTTAAAATTTTTCGATCCAAATATTTAGAAGTGGCTTTAGTTTTTGAATTAAAAGAGCCTCTAAAGTTCTTAGTTTATGGTGGTTACATTCTCTTTTTATTATTTTAGTATTTTTAACCGGTCAATTTAACGTTGTGTTTGTCTTGCATATGTTTTTTGGGTGCTCCTGCAATTAAGTACATCCTGAGCCTTCTTGATAGGGAAGTGGTAGTCATACCAATGTACGAGTGTTTTTGGGTTTCACAGTCCCCATTAGTACATGTACCCTCGTACACTAGATTTGTTTCCTTTATTGGCAAATTTTTGACTTGGTCATTATTTTGATGAACTTGGTCATTATAAATAGGGAACAGGTGGGATTTTATTACTATAAAGTGACCACGGTTACTTTTTCATTCAAGTTTTTGCACCTGACATTATTTCTTACAATCTCTTTTAATACTCTTTCATCAAGCTTGTGTTGTTTCGAATACTGGTTTTTGTAATAAACTTTATGCACTATTGTTAGTCTATCTTAATTAATTTGCTTCTCTTTTCTTATATGAAGGTCTTCTTTCAAAATGCGATCAAAATTATCATTAGAATAACCATTATTTACAAACGCTTGCTTAGTTTGGTTAGTGTTGCCGTTGAATTCGACGCTATCTTGAATGATCTATGAATTAAGCCTGCTCCATCTAACGTAGTGGTGAGGGCATTCGCTACGGACATTTAGGCAAGAGGTTGTATTTGATTGGTTCTTGAATACTGAAGTTTCAATTTTGTCATGAAACACGCTAATACTGACATCAAGCAAGTTAATTCTGTTTTCTATTAAAACAGAACTGACTTTTTCTAAAGTGAATTTCAGGCATGATTCTTTCTCAAATGTATTTTTCAGTGCGTCCGTTTGGTTTCTGTTTCTTGCTACAACAAAGGAGTTTTCAACATATCGGCAGTATATGGTAGGTTTGATGCGATCTCTTTTGTTCAATACGTTATTTTTAAGGTGACACATGTAATAGTTAGCAAAAGTCACGCCAACAGGTGAGCCCATAGCGACACCATCAAGGTGTATATACATTGATCCATCTGTGTAGGTAAAAGGGTTTTCCATTGTGCATGCTTGTAATAATTTATTCCACTGTCTTTTTTAATTACTGGTGGTTGTGCATCACGGTTAGAATAGACGGAGTTACATATTATTTCAATAGTTTCCTTAACTGAAACATTGTTGGACAATGAACCCCATATTACCTTCCGGTTTGATTTCTTTTATCATATTCAGGAATTCATCTGTAGAACGAATCATGTATTTCGCTGGCATATAGGGTGATATTATTTTATTAAGTTCTTTGGTTTACTGGTAGGTGGGACAGATTACTTCAGAAATGATGAGGTAAAGAGGATTTCCAGGTTTGTGATTTTTCACAGTTCCATACAAGTATAGAGGACTAAATTCACCTATTATGGATTGGAGGATATAATATTATATATATATATATATATATATAAACACAACGGTTTCTTGCCGTTGTGTTTCCGGCGTGCTTGGTCGCCCATTCTATTTTCTCCTGAAGACGGATAATCCAAAAATTTGAGTTTGTAAGAGTGTCTCTTTCTCTGGTGTGTGTGTGTGTGTAAACTATTATCACAAAAAAGAACACACACACAAATGAAATCATAGAAACTCACTGCTATATTTCGATGGCCTCGTCATCAGGAAGATATATTTCAGTCGCTCCGAAGACTGGCTGGTGTCCTTGAAGAAGCACTCAAACAGTTTAGCCAACTTACGGAGGGAGAGGGAGAGAAGGCTAGATAAAGAAATAAAAGAAAAATAAAAAATAAATTAATGAAAACAGTTAAATAAAAACTATTAACACATTGTAAAACGAAATGAAAAATACAAATATTAAGTAACAAAAGATTAATTAAGATAGTAAAATAAATAAAAGAAACAATTAACGATTGGGGTTAAGCCCCAGAGCAGATCTACCACACAGAAGGCTAATAAGTGCTTCTTCTGAAGCTCTTAGAGTGACTTTTGATTAAGAAGAGCTATCAGGGAGAGACCAGGAGGGGGAGGGAGAGTAAGAGAGAGAGAGGGAAGCATATATAAGAATGACAAATGGTTTATATTTCTAAACAGAATATCATGATTATTAAATCAGAATAAAACCCGCAACAGTATATTTATAGATTTATTTTTTCTTATAGAAAAAATAAGACCACATTTTTGGAAAATTATCTGTCAAACTGGTAGTTATAAAAGTTCTCTCGCTCTCTCTCTTTCTTCCTTCTTTGCAAAATACGTAAGCCAATTCACGTTAATTGGCTATTTTAATTACCTAATTCAGTCAACATAACTAACAAATATCCAACAAAACTGATTAATTGATGCGAAAAAAAAGATGAAATAATAGTAAAACTTGTTTGGTTTTTTTATGGTAATTGGGTTAATTTTTGACGAAAGTAAACAATTAGGCTGGAGAGGCGAGCTGGAAGGTAATGGCAGGAGGCAGAGGGGGCTAATGCCTATAATTTTCGAGTTTACCCACTCTGGGCAACCGGCGTCTTTTCTAACTATTTATTCCCGTCAACTGGACCGAATCGCCTTTTTTTTTTCAACAGTACACCTTGCAGACCCAAATCTGCTAAGCTAGCCGCTTGCCTAACCATTATGCATGCACACTCCTCCTATACACCCAACAGAGATTCATTTTGTTTAATAACACTCTATGAAATAGCCTTATAAATAGAAATGAGCTGAGCAAGCAGGCAAAATATGAATAAAAATAACATTTTCAAAATAACTGCAGAAATAAACTGTTTTTTTTATTATATCAAGTTGAACTATAAAATTAAGAGAAATGGTTTTTTTATGTCGTTAAATTTGCATCAACCCCTGCATTTATAGTACATTAGCCTACATCATAGCCAGCGATTGATCCAAATTTTTAGACAAATTATATGTTCATCATATGTCGCAAGAGTATTTTTTTGTCAGTATAAGCAGATAACAGCACATTTTTTAATCAATATTCATCAAATTTTACGAAACTCTACGCATTCACCATCTTATAACAGCTATTATTCAACTTAGGTTAGGTAAGATTCCAGTGGCAGTCCCACAAGACAACGACATACGTAGGCCAAATATCGGCCTTTTGTGATGCCACACTATGAAGATTGATTCTGCATTATGAGTCCCAGACTTTGCCTAACTCAAATTTATTTATAGTAGGAATCTTTAACGAGTACCTGACGTCGTACAGGATAGGGACTGACGACTTAACGTCTTCTCTGAGAGACAAAGTGCTTAGATTTATGCACATCCCAAGAGAATAACTCGAGGGCCAGAGTGGGTACTGAGCCCCGCACCAGAGGCGAGCACTGGGCTAACCTCAACCCCACACTCTTCTTCCTCATGACTTAGTTTATTTTTATTTATAAATAGATTGGTATAGATAGATAGGTGAACAAATAGGTAAATAGGAAAAGAGAGAGAAAATAAAAAACATGAACATCTTTTTTTTTTAGAGTTTAAAACATAAAAATCCATCAAAAATCGAAATCGATTATTTTCATCATAATTAAAATTCAGAAAGTTTTCTTTATTCTTAAATGCTACAGAGTTCTAAAAAGTTTTTTTCTAGTAAACTCAAAACTAATTTTAAATTTGTTTGAACTCTACAATCAATCATAATGCCCTCAAAACTTCAAATATGTTTAAAGAAAGATTCTAATGAAATGCTTATTTAAAATAATTTAATCAATTATTAAACTGATGACCCAGTAGATGATCATCTGATTTCTGCTAATCGATACCGACTTATTTGTAAAGAGCTGAAGTTCTAGACACTTCATACATACGAGTAGAAGTTAGCAAAAAAAAATAAGTATTTTATTAAAACAGTGAAATGTAAAGGTCAGGTTTCAAAAGTTAATAATTTGGAAAACAAATAATATGTACAACACTGATCTGAGTAATTGTATCAAAACAACCAAACAAACAAAAAGACCTTAAGGGCTGACGTTTTTTACCCTCAAGGGGATCGGTTTCTTATAGAAACACTAAATATTTGTTAAGAAAATGTCTTAGTGTTTGTAACTACAATAATATAACAGTTGAAATAATAAAAAAATCTGGAGTGGCCTACACTCTACTTTACTATAAGTAACTCAATGTCAAATTTCTTGAGTATATAAAACATAACGTATTATTTAAGCATAACGTAAACATCTAAATGGGATATAATTATTAGCCTTTCATTCGTGAGAAAGTACACATAGTGATTGAAGGACATATCAATTTATAAGCTTATTTTTGTACATCACAAATAATTTATTATTTTCAAATAATTTCATTAGTATAATTACAGCAGTAATAACATTTTTGAAAAACCATGTGAACATTTCTTGAAACGAAATATCATCCTACAAGAGAACATGGCTATTGTTCAAATCGTTTACTTGACATCCTTCTACATTGAATATTAATGTAAAATTTTCAAATTTGAAACCGTAAAATACCCTTTTTTTCTCTGAAAAACATCTTAAACAGCGAAGAAAATGTTGTTTTAAGGTGATTTGTTAATTAAAGATGTACGATAATTACAGTTATTAATCTCTAAACGAAAGATTTATATTTTGAATTATCTTTTACATTTTTGGTTTTTAACAGAATTATTATACTGGGAATTTTATGGCTTCTTAGTATTTAATAAGATCATTTTCCTTCCCCTTTGTCAAATAACATATATACGATTTTTTTTTTAATGAGTGTTATCATTTACCTGCACAATATTATTCCTCTTACATCTCTTATAAGTCAATAATATATTTTCATTTTTCCATTAGAAACATCAATTTTATCTCAGTGGATTCGCTCAAAAAATTTCTAAGTCAATATAAACAATGTAAAAAAATACAAAAAATTCGACAAGTATAGCAGGTGATCTCTTAGTCTAGAATAAACAAACAGTTTTTATATCGTTATTGCTCTTTTCCGTAATTGAAACTTCATGATTTTTTTTTTATGAATTGCTAATTTTTTGTTCCATTTTTGGTCAAATTTTCATAATTTTTTAACGAGCCGTTTAGCGTCAAAAAAACATTTTCTGAAAACACAAATCGTACTCTAACGCCCCTTTAGCGAATGTAATTTTAGAAAAAAATATCTCAACTCATTGTCCATATAATGTTCTATTTATAGGCATAGGTTCATTCTTGTCCGTCAAACAGTATGGCTTGTATCGCTCTCACAAGGTTTGAGATTGATTTATAAGTCAAAATTTGTACATTTTATTGAAAAAAAAATATTTCCTGTTGATATAAAATTTTGAATATATTTTTCGTTTGTTCCATTTGTAACCTCAAAGATAATGTCAAAATCTCAAAACTCTAGGGTTAGTAGTTTAGGAGAATTAAATGTTTTAAAAAAAAACGGTTTTTGGCAAAAAAAGTGACTTTCCCATCATGCATAATTCTTCCCAAACAATAGGGGTCTTCGTCTAAATGGGGCCCATTTTTGTGTAAAATATCAATTTGATCCATCAAAGATTCTGGACCGTAGCGTGGTAACAAGCAATGCTAACACACGCACCCACCCACGCACCCACCCACCCACGCACCCACCCACCCACCCACCCACCCACACACACACAGACATCATCGTAAAAACTTCATAAAACGACTTCTGGGACCTCAAAACATGTAATTCCGTCAAAATCTCGAGATCGAATTTTTTCACGATCACTATACTTTACTTATAGTAAAGTAAAAAATAAAACATTATTCCTATACAGTAAAATGACAAGATTGTTTATTATTCATCAAAAACAATTTAGTAAATTACAAAGTTAATGTTCTTATTCATTTAACAAGAGGAATAAATAAAGCGTATGATTAAGATACGTAAATTACTACGCCATAAATAATAAGCGTTTAAAGATATGTGAAAAGATATGAAACGTAAAAGGAATAGGTGTGATAAAAACATAATATTTATTCATTTTCGCGAGCTGAATCTAGATTAAATTTTAATTACATTGATAGCGGAATTTCTTTTCTCTGTTAGAATGTTCAGATTAATTATTTCAGATAAATATAAAGCCAACTAAACTCGAATTCTAAGAATATCATTTAATTTCTACTACTGCTTATTACAGAATAAACATCTTTGTTTCAGAAAGTCACTCATTATTTATTGAAACATTTTAGAAGGGTAATGTGAGATTCAAGGGTCGTGTACCAGGGGAAGGAGAGTGTTTTTATGGATGAAGAGCAGATTAAATTTGATTGATAATGAGAATAATAATTTTTGTTTGTTTGGGTAAGGAAGTGAAGTCCATTTTACGATGCAGTGTTGGACTCCCTGTTAAGCCAGACTACCAACTAAGGTAGCTCCTTTTCTCCAAGGATACTATCCTAGAACCGTTTTCCAGATTACATCAGGCTAGGCCATTCCTTTCCTTAGGTAAGACAGCCTTCCTTTAGAATTGCTTATTCCAACTCATTCAAGTATCGCTTTTTAGTTGTTAATATAATTGTGACAGTCAATCTACCATATTCCACACCTTAGTACTCCGTATCACCTTATCAGTAAGTGTTCTCAGAAGAATATGCCGATTCTATATACCAAGTTTTTCCTCTAGCTATTTGGGACAAAAGAAGAACATCGTCTACCGATGAGTAATATCGGCACTCTCATGTCTGGAGCTTTCTTATCTTGTATAGCTAGGCGCAGAAGTATCCATGTACGCTGAGAAATTGTATAAGGTAATTCTCCATCTCTCCATGACCTCTTTCAAGCCATAATCGGGCACATCTAATTAGCTTGAAGGTCCACTGTCCTCTAGTCTCAATAATAATAATAAAAGTCAATTCTATAAGAATGGTTTTCAGCTATATAATTTACATTTTATTTAATTATAAAATGAAACTTAAAAAAACTGATCTTAAAAGAGCACTGGTGAAGCAAACATGAGAAGAAGCACGTTTCAGTGGGTTGGTATTTTGAGGCAGTAAAATATAGAAAATAGATGCAAACAACAATATAATTTCGGGTATTAATCCTTGGGTTTTAGAGAGGAGAGGAGAGGAGAGAGAGAGAGAGAGAGAGAGAGAGAGAGAGAGAGAGAGAGAGAGAGAGAGAGAGAGAGAGAGAGAGAGAGAGAGAGAGAGGGAGAGAGAGAGAACAAATGCCATATAATACTGCAAGTACAACTTGAAACTGAGCAAACACTTTGCACTCACAGTCTCACACTATGAAGCAACTAACTGAGACGCAGTTTAAGATATGAGCTAGCGCCGCTGGCCCACTGCTTTGCACCTTTCAACTGAACCATACGCCTTCAGGACTGAAGGTGTTACGTAGACAAACGAGATGTCAAGAGTTCGAAGTACTGTAAAACGATTGAACATGTTTAGTTTCATTTTCTATAATATGTTACATTCGTAATGTTTAATTCATCAAGTCAGAGAATTGGCCATAATTAGCCAAAAGACAGGTGACTAATTTCCGGGAAATATTTTTAGCAACATAGCTACCAAATTAGCCACTTCGGCTAAAATTAGTCACACCTGGCAACCCTTCTCTGAACTAGTAGGTCCGGAGTTCGATACCTACCTGGACCTTGATTTATTCACGCGGGAGGTGAATAAATATGAGGACGCCCTCCTTCGGAGAGGACGTTAAACCGTCGGACCCGGGCCTGTACGATGTCAGGTACTCGTTAAACACCTCAACTCTAAATACCCTTGAGTTAGGCAAACTTGAGTACTCCCAATGTAGAATCAACAAGTATTTTGGGTCGCCCATTAATATAATGGGTGCCAAATAATAAATGAGCCTCAATTTCCATCCCTAGAACATTAAAAAGTGAAAACTTTATACGTGTTGGTGATAGAGAACTAATAAACAAACAAACAAGATCAAAATTCTCATTGAGAACTTCAGAAAAGTCGTTTAGAACTATTGCGCATTTTATTTTGTAAATCAATGACAGTTTTACCTGGTATCTAAAACTTTTATACTGATTTCAAGGTAATATCGAAGTTTAAAAGAAATATCAATCATTTTGACTGGCTTGTAAGGCAAATATTTTCGTTTTTAAACTATTTTTCATAAGAACTGTTTCAATAGGCCGGGAAGTTCAAACGATGTGCTCAACAGATATTGGAATTCGTTAAACCCCAATGTTAACAAGCTTACCGAGAGCTGGAGGAGGACCGTAAATCATACGACCGCTCCGGGCGGCAAAAGGCTGAAAATCAATGATATTTGTAAGCTGAAACTAACGTTTTATTTGACATGGTAACAACTTCTTTAAAATCATTTAACATAAGCTGCATTTTCACGCGTCTGACACTATTGTGTGAGCGGATTCTCAGAACGACAATTCATTCATTGCATATTGTTAGTATTATACAGGGTAGTCCAGAGGCAACGTGCTTGACTTAGTGTGGTAGATCCGGGAATCAATTACCAATCTGGCTCTCGTTTTATTCACGCCAGTTGTGAAAAAATATGAGCACGTCGTCTCTTAGAGAAGGACTACCTCTAAACTGGTAGGTCCTGGGTTCAATATGCACTCTGACCCTTGGAGAGGACATTAAGCTGCTTTGATTTATTCATGTACTTTAGTCTTTAGGCAATATAATGATAAACCAGAATAGGTTGCTGTTTTTTAACGTGGAGCTTTTTATGTAACGAGAAACCAACCGCTCCTTCACGAATGAAAAAAAGAAGAGAGTCCAAGTGGAGTGCTCAAGGTGGATCTTGCGGTGGCGGCTTCCACGAACTACATCAACAAAAGGTATAAACATTAGGTCTTAGCTTAGGTCTTGTAGTGTCTGTAAGACTAATGGTTACTTGTGTAAGGAATCTTCAAGACACAGATGAATAATGAACAGCAAAAAAACAAGATTAATAGTTAATAGGGAGTTGAGATATAGGAAAGAATAGGTAAGGAATGGAAAGAATTAGGCATATACAAGCAAAGGTTCAGGAGAAAGGAAGGAGAAACGCTAATATCATCGCTAACATCCAGACGCTAACAGCATCGCGAACGACCAGGTAAACCTAGTCAGAAAACAACCAGCACCGCCTGAATAAACGTTAGGCTTGTTAAGCAAACAAAGTTGCCGAATTCACTGAGGGGCGGGAAAAAGTTTAGAAAAAGAAAAGCGCAAAACCGGAAGAAGAAAAGAGGACTTTGGGACCAACCTCTGAGCAAACCAGTGAGCGACTGAGGGGACTTTCCACCCGCGGACACCATACCAAGTCGATGGGATTTAGCAGCTAAATCCGCTCTTGTGCCACCACACTGAGAATGAAGCACTCAACCAAAAAAAAAAAAATTACTTTTTTTGAAAAAGAGAGGCTTTTGTTGTACGAGGTCGAAAGGATGGGTAATCCTACAGACCAGGGCTCGCCGAGCAGACCTACCACCTGCGAACTCCGGTCCAATGACACTAACACCTATCAAAGCAACAAGAGAAAAGTCTACAAAAAGATAGACGTTAGCCTCGTCTGACTTATAGGAAGGGCTGCCAGCGGCTTTTCACCCCTGGACTCCGCGCCAGTCTAACTCTATGCCAAGGTTGTGCCTTTCTTAGTTCACGCCATGAGGAAACAACCCCCCACGCGTGTTAAGCCCCCCCACCACGACAAGGTGAAGGCACATTGGAGGGGAGAAGACGTTAAGCCATCGGTCCCGAGCCTGTATGATGCTAGGCTCGGGATCGATAACATCATAACTTTGACGAGTACTACTCGTCAAAGGTTCTTACTCTAAATACACTTAAGTTAGGCAAAACTTAAAGCTCCTAATGTGGAATCAACGTTTACTGTGTGTAATCACAAAGGTCCAATGCTCAGCCTATATGTGTTCCCTTGAGGGACTGCCAGTAACTAACCTAACCTAAGAGCGGGCAAACAAAGCTATTCTTATTAAATCGAATTGCAAATGAAACTGTATTAATTCATCATTACGAAGTTGTTATAAGCCGTTAAAGAGTTAATTTAAATAGAGGCATCACTCAATGAACATTAATACATTCTCGCTGCTTTTGTTTTTCTCAGGTCAGTCGAGTGTTTCAAAATTATTCCCATTCATCAAGTCTACATTATTTATACGATTCCCTTTTAATACTTAAACAAGTGAATTCATTAGTAGGAAAACTTAATCACCTTAATGACTAAAGAGTTAATAAATGCATCTGTTATATAGTTGATTATTGTTGTATAAATGAAGCTACCGTTATGACTTGCAAAACAATGTTCCACAATGCGCTTGATTCACTCCAACAGTTGTGTGAACGTAGCTAACAAGGACAATCGTACTGGTGCATCCCAACTGTTTTATTTCTCAGAGATTCGCGTATTTTTTTTATTTCCTTATATGATTTTAAGTTGCTTTTCTAAAAACCATGACAGGTTTTGAGTAACTTTGCTGATACATTAAGTGTGAAAATTTCATGAACAACTTCTTTTTCTTGACCTTGACTCAGTTCATAAAGAAAATAAACCTCTTTCTTGAATAGGGTATTCTCAGACCTCTAGTATTTCATCCTTCCTTCATCTCCTAACACAATGAGCTATTCTTAGCTAAATCGTTTACCTAAGATACCTTCTTAGGTATAATACATACCTAGATATATCAATTCAAACGTACCATTTGTCCTGTCATAATTTATAAATTATTAATAATAAATAAATATTAAGTCAAGCTTATTTGGTCCTTCATCAACCAATCAGATATATATATAATATATATATATATATATATATATATATATATATATATATATATATGCATATTAATTAAACAATGCAATATAATTACTTTTCATGTTATTGTAATTAAATTCTGTATTGATGTAATAATGAAGAACTATTGAAGATAAAAAAGAAAAATAGTGTATACTATAAAAATAAATGAATAGACAATTGTTATGAAAAACAGCAAAATAATCAATTTTTTGCGCATGCATACATGACAACTAGAAAAAGAAATAAGAAATATATAAGTTAAAATTAAGTCATTTTTAAAATAATAAATTAAATTAATAAATAATGAAAAAATCAATTATTAAAAACATTGCGAGGCAAACATTTAAAGAGTGCTTAAACTCTGCCACCCCCTTCCCTTACTATGTAATTAATGGATAAAATATTTTTCTTGCAATTCATTACACTAATTAACAACAAATTAACTGAAAAATAATATTGTTTATAAATTAATGCCCACAAAAAACGTTGTCTTTCTTCTAACTAGTTTGTCTAATATATTTGTTAATATATATGTATAATATAATATCTTAGTTGAATTTCATACATAATTCTCAGTTTTATTGAGACTCTGACAAAGAATAGTAGTTTTGGTTGAAAGATGTAAGTCAATTTTCTATATCTGTATATACATATAAAAACCAATACAAAAGAAGATAGCACACAGATAGACACAGCAATAACTCACTTCTAATTTCGACCATCGTGGTCATCAGGAGGCGAAGAGTCTCGCAGGAAGGCAGAGCGGTGACATACATATATTATCAATGTATATATATTCAAACCACAATATGAAATGGGAAAACAAGACTAAGATCTTTCAACCGTAACATTAAATTCATGATTTTGGATGTTAAAGCTCAGATTAATATCTTTAATGTGTAGGGATTCCAAGATGGCTAATCGTTTCTTGTCATTGTTGTATTGAAGTGCTACAGCTCCTTCGACTAACATGCCTCTGGTGAGCTTGATACCATGGGTTTTCTCGGTATATTTTTTGGGGGCTCCTGTCGAGAGATGCATGGTCAAACGTCTTGAGAGTTTCGTTGCAGTCGTCCCAATATATCTAGAATTCAGGGTTGCACTCTTATCGACCTCTTATAAAATATTATTGAAAGCAATATATTTCCACATTGATGACAACATATATTTTTTCTATATTAGTAATGACAAGAAATTAGATAACTCCCATAGAAATTTAATCAAAAGTATTTTCATTTAGCCACATAAAAAGAAATTCCTGAATGACTGTACGATGCTAAAGTTATAGATTTATGGTAGTCTGGTTGGGATTGTTACATTATATTGGCCATAATGTCTTAAATAAAACAAATATCTTTTAAAATATAATAATATTATCAAGAATGACGTGATGAAAACTTGGAGATTCCTTCTTTAACGATACATTTTTATCTAATTTCCTTCAAGGTTTTAAAGCAATCTTATTTGCAGCATTCCTTGATTAAATTATAAAATGTATAACATTTTCTTGGGATTAAGTTTCTTTAAAATTAATTCTACATTTTAACCTTATCATTTTTTTTTATAAACTAATCATTAAAATTATAAATTATTTAATAATAAAAATAAAAAAATTGGCAACCAATGAAGCTAGCTGCATTCAAAGAATTGTTCAAAATGTGTTAAGTCACTGCTGAAAGAAGTATATATATGTAAGAGGAGGAACCGAATTTTAGAATCATTTTAGCATAAAATACAGGAAAAAAAACTGGACCATCTAGCTGAAGGTAATGACAAAGCTAGCTCGTCTAACTAGTTCTAAGCAACAAGTATGCTTTTAATTAAATAAAGTGGATTCATGTATTTCCTGCAGGAGGAATTGCGCTTGTTTGTTTACAAAGTAACCCGCAATAATTGCAACTATCTGTAAAATAATTGGAAAGGAGGGGATTGTGAAATTGATCAAGTTAAATGAGATAAACTGTAGAATCAAGTTTGCTATTTTTTTCTTTTTTTTTTTTTTGTATTAATTCGAGCCGCTTGTAAAACTAGAAGAAAATAAATTGAAGTTAGATTTACATTAATTTAGCATGAGTTGTTAGAAAATAGGGAGAGAAGATATTTTGCAAAGAGGAGGGAGAGAGTCTGATAGGGTGGTGTGTGTGTGTGTGTGTGTGTGTGTAGTGGAGGGGATGAAGTGAAAAGAACCAGTTAGCCATCGACTTCCATCCTTAAAGCCTCAACCACTTGCCAGCTTTACTTTTAAGTCCCCCTCTCTTTCTCTTTCCGTAACTAACTCATCCGAAACCATCTTATCCAGTTTATCGTGTTCACTTTAGAAATTATTCCCTCGACCCCTCCCAGATTCTATTATTTTTTTCCCTTCCATAACTTTAAATTTTTATAATTGATTCTGGTGACTTTAACGCCAACGAACAGTAGTCGAAATAATTTAGTTCTGGAGACTTCAACGTTTCGAAAGGACAGTAACGTTTAAAGGACAAAGAAGGAATGAAAATACAATTCATCTTTTACAACTAAACGGTACGTCCATTAAAACTATTTCATTCTAATTTTTTTTTAAAAAGTAATTTACAGCATGAAATGTTTACTATATTAAAACAAAGACATGTATCCTTATAATCTTATATCAAGATACCTACAGCATTTCTTTTAAATTGAAAATATTTTTTGCTTGATTATCTAAGTTATTTATTTCACATACCCATTTTTATATTTTTATTTAGTAAACAACACCTATTATTTTCCTCTCCTATTTCGTACCAGTAAAAATTTAATAGACTAAGCAACCAATCTTGCTGGGCTTTTTGAGTGTAACTAAACCCTATCTATTATACCAACTTTCCTCCTAAGCTCTCATTCATTATCATTTTTTTTCTTTGCTTTAACCCTTTTTTTGCGGGGTTATCAATAGTATATTATATACTTTTTTGTACTGACGAAAATGAAAATAAAAATTTTCGAAACGTTTGAATACACATTTCAGTTTTTTGACTAGATAACGCTGAAGCAGTCCAGAACCCAGAAAAACAAAGAAAAGAAAAGCATACATTTTTTACTAGTTACTCCTTAGAAGATTGCATTATTTTAGAGCATTATAAGATAAGGCTCCTAATCTTTTATTAAGAGAAAGGACAATAGAAAAGTGGAAGAAAACCCTTGTGGAACACTACAAAGGGTTGCGCTTAATTCATTATAAATATTTATTTCAATAAATTGTGATTATCTATCAATAAAAGGGTATTTTCAACCATTTTGTATATAAAGCAAGATAATTTATAAAGCTACGAGCAAACTTACCCGTCTTTGACGGGTACTTTTTCAAAAATTCGTAGATGATACATGGTATTTCAAAATATTATTATTAATTATAGAATAGTAGAAAATATCATTATTATTTAAGAATAGTGGAAAATATCATTATTAGTACAGTGTTAAGTAAATGCCTCTGTATACACCATATTAGCTGTCTTTCCAAGGAAGAACAATGACTTGGAACCTCTGACTCTTAAGCAAGCAAACTACAGTTGACCATGTGAGAAAAACTTGGTCTCACTCACTTCAAGACATACGGTAGATAGAGTTTCCCCTTGCGACTTAGTAACCATCATTGCAAAACGGACGCTGACGGGACATTGCAATCCTTTGTATGGAAACGGATAGTGGCTTGGAATCAATGGTATGCGTAGTATACACACGGACTCCCCAGTACCACACCCAGGACAGATATCCGCCTATATGGCGTATCTGTACAGAGCACGAACTCAGAGTCGTGTCCCGTTGCACTGTTTTTGGAACACTCAAGTCAAAAAATTCAGTTAGATAATGAACTCCTTCCTCATCACTAATCACTCGCTTTACTGACTTGTAAGTTCTTTCCTCGGCTTGATATCGCATAAGAACTTGTTTGTTGATTTTTCCTGCCTGTTCATTAGTAGGGGTTGAGCATTGTTCGTTCACAAAGTCATGTATTCTGAATAGATAGTAGATCTTGAACTCTGGGAAACACCTTGTCAATAAGCTCTTGTTGGGAGCTTAAACGGAAATAAAATTAAAATCAAATAACAATACCTACTTGATACAACTGAATATTTTCAAAATAAACATTTCTGTGTAGATAGCCAAACACGGCTTAAAAGATCATAACTTCGCTTCTACATTGAATTTTCACTCCATTCGGAGCTTAGATTTTTAGTTAGACGTACACAAATCTACTGCCAAAGTTTGAGCTTGCTGCTATATCTTACGGTGGCTGAGTTTATTTACGACAAAATTTTGCGGACAAATCAACAGACGGACAGACATTTTCTAAGAGTGGATTCGGTTTCTCTAGGGTATAAAACGTAAAGCAATCTACTGACAAAACCTTTCTTTTATTTATATAGTAAGTGGAATGGATTTAGATTTGTTTACATTATCATTTCATCTGTCCACCTCTCAAGGTCCAAGTGAACTTCATTTATAAAATTATGTTAAATACATGGGAGTTACATTTATATTATAAAATATCAAATTTATATGCTTTATCATATATGTTTTAATATCATATATGCTTTATGGTTTTTAATATCCGTATCAACGAGATCCGTACCTTTTAAAACATTGTTTAATTATATTTTCTAAACTTTTAACTCTGATAGTTCAATTTCTACGAGTTTACATGTTTAATGTTTGCTAAAAAGTCAAAACTAGGACAATTTTAATCAAAAAGTGAGTTCACCATTTTTATGAAATCATAAAAAATTTTTAAACTTTATAAGAAAGATTAGAGATTTCTATAGTCTCAGAGCTAACATAACATAAATATAAAATTGTGTGATTATAATTCGATCAAAACGTGACATCACTATATGTATGACATTAAAATATATGTAAATTTCATACAGGAAGTCCATGAATGTAATATATACAAATATATACATATTAGTTCATTAAAGTAAGTTATATGTATAAATATTATAAAGAATATATATATATATATATATATACATTTCACGATGAATCACAAACACAGAACTAAAGAACAAACACACTTACTGTCTCTAATTTTCGGTTCGGTCTCCAACCGTCGCTTCACAAGTGCGCTTGGTGTCCCTTTCTCAACTCTCCTGATGACGGTTCAACCGAAAATTAGAGATAGTAAGTGTGCTTGTTCTTTAGTTCTGTGTTTGTGATTCATCGTGAAACGTTTGTTGTCCTTTTGGATCGTTTTCCTATTTACAATATATGTATATATAACAAGACTTCACAAATAACTCGTGAAATAAAAAAAAGTCAACTAAACCACAGTTAGAAATCAGAAAAAAGACAAATATCATTCAATCAAAACAACTGATACTGATCATTTGTCTCAATATGAGTTAGACTCTGACGAAGATCACTAACTAGTTTTGGTTGAAAGATCTTAGTCATTTTTATAATTTGTTTACTGTGGTTTAGAGGTTGTTATATATATATTAGTGTATATTGGCAGCAGATTTTCTTGTAAACATATTTTATTAAAGTAGACGGCAGCTTCCGCATTTACGACTTTTTTGCTCGTTTTCTCTAGTTTTCTTACTAGTTTTTTCTGGTAGGGAGTGATTTCATGGAGGAGTTGTCCCAGAGACATCAAAGAAATAATTTTTTAGCTTAATCAATAATATTATATTTCTTTACACTTACAAGCTTTCGATTTTCTCAGAAACCATCTTCAGGTATATATCATTATTAAACAGATTAAATCACACAATAACAATTTTTCAAATGTTAAACAGACATTAAAAGGAATAAAAATTTAGATGTTAATAGAACTAGATAAACTTTGTGAAAAAATAAAACAAGTTTTTTCACAAAGTTTATCTAGTTCTATTAACATCTAAATTTTTATTCCTTTTAATGTCTGTTTAACATTTGAAAAATTGTAATTGTGTGATTTAATCTGTTTAATAATGATATATACCTGAAGATGATTTCTGAGAAAATCGAAAGCTTGTAAGTGTAAAGAAATATAATATTATTGATTAAGCTAAAAAAATATTTCTTTGATGTCTCTGGGACAACTCCTCCATGAAATCACTCCCTACCAGAAAAAAACTAGTAAGAAAACTAGAGAAAACGAGCAAAAAAGTCGTAAATGCGGAAGCTGCCGTCTACTTTAATAATATATATATATATATATATATATATTTGTAAATTTAGGGAGCAATCCTTCTTTTATGCATGTTTTGTTGAACGACCTTTGTACTGTGGCATGAATCAATTTTATTTACAATAAAATTGATTTATGCCACAGTACAAAGGTCGTTCAACAAAACATATATATATATATTTAATGTTTTCTTACCCCGACCATATATATTCAATCCTTATTATTCTTTTTTTATCGAGTTTTGACTATTTTCAAACTGTAAAACATCTTTAAGCCAACGTTTCATATATATTTGTAGACATCTGCAGGCCCACATCAATACAGATGTTAATTACAGTAACATAAACAAGTTACATTATTTATATGAATATATATTATGACCTCGGTATATATTTTTTCTATAAATTATATAATATATAGTTTTTCTACATTGTAAGTCTCTAACGTTATACTTGACTTAGTTTTAGAGAGTACTGATCTTTAACGAGAATCTGTCATCGTCCAGACGCGAGTCGATCAGCATTAAGTCTTTGTAGACGGACATGGTTTACAAGACTTTCCGCCTCCCACATGAAAAACTGCTAACCTTAATGTAGTTGGCCTATATTGAATGGGTGCCTAGTGAAAAATGAGCCACACAATCACATTTTGGATAGCACATAATGTGTAAAGCAGGGGTCCTCAATACGCCGATTGCTAACTGTTAATCTAGAACATCTGATCACTAAATTTGAAACTATCCGGACATTTGAAACTATCCCCGCCCATTATTACAAATAATAATTAGCTGACTATTAAATTATTTTGTTATATTTAGCCTGTTTATAAAGAATTTTATCATGATAAAAATCTAAAGCTTAATGGATTCATAAGCACTAATAAGTTGCAAACTTCATTGAGTATATTTCATATAATTTATTTTATATGTATCGGAGTTGGTAACTTTATTTAGTAGATAAACTTCAAAAAATTTGTAACTGAAACTCATTGAAAGTACCAAGTGGAACTTATTTTATCTTAAATAACTTATGAATTAGTTCATGATACCATAAGAGATAAAAAGAAACACTAAGTCCTCCCCCACAGAACGTGTTTTAAACGCGTAGTGTGCATCGTCAAGTTACATCTACAATTCAAACAAAAATAGGTATAAAAATTTATTACATTCAATAATGGAAAACAATCAATAAATATTTTTGTTTGAATTTTAGATGAAAGCTAATGAACACTAAGTGTTCGAAATGCGTTGTGAGATTAAATCCTTTTTTTTGTAGGTAGACTTAGTGTTTCTTTTCCTCTCTAATTAGGAGTAAATTCCACGCAAGACCTGCTTACATATGTTGTGAGTTAAGAATCAGTTATATTCTAGTGGCAGTTTACTTGCATTCAGCATTGTAAATTTAAATATTTGGCATGAAATGAAATTTCTTATATGGTAGATGAAACATTTTATACTCTGTCCATCGGGGAAGATGTTGTCAGTTGTGCGCCTGTACTATGCCATCTTCTTAACAAACTAGAGTAGGACAAACATTGCTATGTAGGATGGACGCGATAATGTAACTTCTCAATCACAACTAAAATAGGTTGCTAAATAAAGAAATAAACAAAAGGTCAAAGCTAGGTCAGCACTGAAACCGAAAGCCTCATGTCAGTCATCTTAACCGCATAAAGTGACCGTATTCAGATTAGATTTATTCTCAGCGTTTTTATTTTCACTAATGGTATCATATTTTATCAAACTACTAAAATATGTTTCAAAATATTCATTTATAAGCGATATCTTTAATAAATAGATTGACCCAAGTCAGAAAATAGTATATTATTCAAAAAAGAAACCAGTGCGCTGAACAACTATTTTTGCCGCCGGAGGCAGTCGTAGGATTTGTGTAATATCATTGAAGCTGTTGATAATCTGTTAACGATCAAAATTCCAGAAAATCTTCAAAATATTTATTTCTATGAAATTACAATCAAGGATCTAATTTTAGACAGCTGTTATTAGTCCTAGACTTTCATTTTATTACAGTACTTGTATACAGGTATAATCGTCATCAGAGAAAACAAAAAATTTTTCAAAACAAAAACGTATAATTTTATTAATAATAAAAAAAAGTTGTTGTATTAAATTAACTGGCTACACAAACAGATATAATAAACTTTCAACTCCCTTTAGTTTTGAAAAAAATTAAAATAATTTATTTTTAATTTACAAATAACAATTGATAAAACCGTTTAAAAACAGTATTACAAACATAAAAAAAAAATTACAACCTTAAAAACTCATGTTAGTATAAAAATTCAGATTTTTTGTTAGCTTTTTATTTTTTAAGTTTTTTCTATTTCCTATTTTTACTCCCTTAAAATGCCGCCACTCCCACTCTAACGTACCACTGGGGGCAAACCACCCCCTCCCCCTGAAATTTCTATTGAAAGATACTCTTGAAGACTTGATTGTTTGAAAAGTTATTTAATCATGTAATAGATAAAATACTATAAACATATGACCATTGGTAATGATTTAGTCATGTTAAGCTCATTATTAAGAGAGGTTTTTTTTTTTAAATTAACTATAGAAAAAATAGCTTTGTTTACAAGGGTTAGCAGCTAGCTGATAACTTTTGCTTATTTCTTCTTGAGCTCCTTTGTTTCGTCTGATTTGTTTTTTCCAGCCCTTTGTTTTATTTTCTTGCACTTCTGGCCTCCCTGCCTTTTCAATACCACACCAGATGTCTTATATCGCTTGTTTCAGTATGGGTGAGTCTCTCACAAAGACCAGATGATTTAGTTGAAAGATCATAGTCGCATTTTAAATAGCTATAATTACTAAATGACTAAACCTAAAAGCCTTTCAACTAGTAAGTTAGAAACTAAAAATATGAAATAAATGTTCTCTAACATAATATAAAGCATTTATTTATTTCATACTGGGGTACAAAGTCTCCACACACAAAAAGAAGCCTTGTTATTCTACGCAGTGTTAAGTAACGAACACAAAGTGTGAAAGGCTTCTTTCTTGTGTGTAGAGACTGTTTTATCCATTTACCTCAGTATGAGTAAATACCACACATTACGGATTACACAACAAATTGACATATATGTTCAATATTAAAACGAACAAATTGGTGTGTATATATTGTACGAAATGATAGTGTAAATAACAAAATAAATAATGAGTAGAAGGAGTGATATACTACAGAGACTATATAAAAGTCAGGGCTTTTATGAATTGTTTACAAAAAAAAAATTGAAAAACTTAAAATTCGGGAAAATAGACCTATATTCTTCATTTAATATAGAGTATTTACTTTATTCGTTTAATATGACTGCATATAAGATTCTTGAACGTGTTTACACTATGCTAAAAAATAGTGTAAAAAACAAAATAAATAGTCAACAGCAAGTGTGATTTTTTTTGTAGAAGTCTGAGTACTGACAAAGCCAGTTCTCTCCGATGCCCGATTCCTGGAGGGAATATTGCATCTTCCTAGTTAGGTTGATACCGTGGAAGGACAGTGTACACATGTCAGCGTTTACTGGAATTGTATTTACAAGAAAAAAAAAAACTAAAAACAGGATAAAGGACCGGAAGTTAAATAGAATAAAGTTAAACGATTTTGACCAATTGTTTACTGAAATTTAACAATTGTTTAAATGTTTGATGTACGTGTCATTTATAAACAAAAGCACTTTAAAATCAATTACGTGAATCTAAAAAGTAAATAAATAAACTAATAATAATAAATTAAAATGTAATCAAGAACTAAGAAATCAAAGTTTTACATTCAACTTGATCCTTTATATAGGCAAGTTGTCAGGTTGTTATTACCACAGAGTTCAGTTGAAATCATACTATCATACATAGTATAAAGTATGGTGATACTAATGTAACCACTTCGTTAATTAAAAAAATAACGAACTTCGTTCTATATAAATAAAACAATGATTTTTTCTGTACATTTCTTAGAACTGACTCATTTCAAGTTTTCTTTACGTTTCATATATTGGAGAAAACTTGAAATGATTCAGTTCTAAGCAATGTACAGACAAAATCATTATTTTATTTATATAGACATTTTATTTTATTAATTAAGTGAAATTAATGCTAATATTCTCTGTGTTTATTTTTTTGGTTTAGAAAACCATTTTTCAATTATTTATTATTACAAAGTAACTAACATTGAAGTTTAGGTTGTATCAATCCAAGTATCAATTAAAATGTTAAAATAATTAAAACTTACTATAATATAACGGTTCTACATGAATTCAGTTTTAAATCTAAAAATACAAAAACACCAAAGAATTTGTAATTTATCAGTATCTTTACACTATATCTTATATTTGTACAGTATTGCTAAATTATAAATACTGGTATTATTGTATTTTTGATTTAAACCTGAAGAAGAACAGGATGTGTTTAACTCGTTAAACATGAGCAGTATCTTTATATTATATCTTATCTTTATGCTACACTGTTAAATTATAAAATCTTATTATAGAGCCAAGATTATTGTATCTTTGGATTTAAACCAGGAGAAGAACAGGACGTGCTCGAAACGTTTTGTTTAATTGGTTAAACATGAGCAATATCTTTATACTATATCACATCGTTCTATTACAATACCAAATTACAAACTCTTTTGTGTTATTATTTAACTTGAAGAAGAACACTATGAGATCGAAACTATTTAATTAATTTAACATATGTTTCAATTCATTAATTAACTTTTTAATTCATTAAACATATGTATGAGAAGACTATTCGATTAGCTTTTTTACCCAATTAAATATTAAACTATACAAATTTTCTTGTTGGTTGAGTCATGTTAAAAGAAATGTTTGTCGCGAAAGGTCACACTTTAGGGTCTTTTCCGCTTCAGCTTGACTCTTGAGCTGTGGAGTCGGAAAGTGTGGCTTATTTGGTTTATTCCAGCTGTTTTAGTCAAAGGCTTGCCGAGCCACATTACCAAGTCAATTCTACGACGGGAGTCCTAATTGTAACTTGCAAACCTTGATTACAGAATGGATCTTTTTAACAAGTACCTAGCATCATTTACATCTTCTAAGAGGATGTATTTCCGTTTCCCGCATTAAAAATCCAGAGTTATAATCGAATCTTCAGTTGAAGAAAAATGCGCTACTCGTACAAGAGCCTCGAATCTTCAGTTGAAGACAAGTACGCTAATCGTACTCCAGCCAAGATTAGAGCCTCGAATCTTCAGTTGAAGAAAAGTACACTACTCGTACAAGAGCCTGGAATCTTCAGTTGAAGAAAAATACGCTACTCGTATTCCAGCCAAGATTAGAGCCTCAAATCTTCAGTTGAAGAAAAGTATGCTACTCGTACAAGATCCTCGAATCTTCAGTTGAAGAAAATTACGCTACTCGTACAAGAGCCTCGAATCTTCAGTTGAAGACAAGTACGCTACTCGCACAAGAGCCTCGAATCTTCAGTTGAAGAAAAGTAAGCTACTCAAACCACTGCCAAGATTAGAGCCTCGAATTTTGAGTTGAAGAAAAATGCGTTACTCCATAGGCGATACACGAGCATTTATTTTCAAACTCTATCAAAAGTATCCAACTAAAACTTTAAGGAAAAAAAATTAAGTCTAAATTTTTAGAAATTAAAAAAACAAATACTAAAAAACTATCGCATAAAAGATTTTTTCAATCACACTACAAAAAAAACTTTTTTTGCAATAATAATTCTTTGTAACACCGGATCATAGTGAAATTTTCACTTTTACAGCTGTAGTGTAATAATATAGTGTAATTGTCCTATTGTAATAACATTCCTTTTTGTGTCAAAAACTGTTGGGAAGTTTCTATCAAAACACATACTAATCCTCCCTCCTCCTCTTCTAGTTATTTCAAAGATTTGATATTTTAGTGAGGAAAATACATATATTACATTTTCACCTCAAGGAATTTATGTTACGACGCGTTTCAAACTATTAGTGTTCATCATCAGGAATATCTGCCTCAGCAGGGATGTTCAGTGTTTGAAGAGTTAACAAACCCTACTTGAAGAACTAGTTTTCACACCCCTTCTGAGGCAAATGTGCCTGATAATCAACACTATATACTCGAAATGCGTTCTAATATAAATTCCTTGTGGTGAAGACATAATGTCACTGACATTAGTAAATACTACAAAATAACTGCTTGCATAGCTCGTGTATTTAGTGTCGTCTTTAAGTTGGTACGAACATATCATGATAACATTTCGGGTCATTTTAATGAGCAATGAACGATTTAAAGGAGAACTATTCAGTTCTGCTGTACTCTCATCTCGGATTACCTTAGTATTATTAACATTTTAAATTCATTATAATGTGATGTACTATAACAAAAATGCTTTTTCAAAATAGCTTATTAACTATTGAATTGAATTGAAATTATTAATATTTCATATGTTAATACATCAACTGACATAAACTGTAAAATAAACTGAAGGCACTGTAAAATGTATGTTTTGTACTTCAGAAATTTAAAATTCATATCTTTTTCACTTATTTGTATGCCAGATACTAAACTCTCTGGTATTAAACTTTAAAATAAACTGCAGCTACTATAATAGCTGTATGGTGAAACGAAATAATTCTTAAAAAAATTTAAACCTATTATATTGTTTCTAGAATCACTTTCAAATGAATACAAAAGCAAATTGATGGTATTATTAACCGACTAATCTTTACCTGATACATTGAGAATCCATCCAATGATATCACTAATTTCTATCACTATATTTAGTGACTTGAATAGTCACTAATATGAAACGATTTTAATGATTAATAACTCATTTAATATATCATTAACTGAGTGTTAGAAACTTAGCACATTCACTACGGTTTTTTATCTTTTGGCCTGATTTCATGATCAGCCATTTCATTTACCTGTTTCTTTTCATTATTCATAAACATCATACCTTCCAATCTTTTAACCAATCGTTGTAAGTAGTCATTATTAAAAATATTTAGCAGCCATTTTCAAATAAACCTATTAAGTAAATTAACTGGTAATTATTTAAGTTATGAGTTTAGATTCAGTAAAAAATGAGTGTGGAGCACTCCTAAATTTTTAAAATTAAATAAATGACAATACAATACACTTTTCTCAATACATAAGCTTTGTACGATAGAACTGCTAAATTTCTCCATATATTAATAAATTAAATATATTTATACATAAAATATATTTATATTGGTTATTTTTGTTCATTGAGATGAAAAGATAATGAAAACTTAATTGATGATGAAGCATTCGTTTTAAGGACAAAAAGTCGTTTGGGAGTGTTTTTAAACTCAATATATGGTAATTGTTCATAAATAGAAATTACTTTAAACAATACATGTAACTTTCAGTTACTGGTTAAGGGATGGAGTAGGCGGTCTGAAATTGTCAAAGGCTATAGGGATTTTATTATTTTTTTTAAGACATAATTTAAGTATATTCTATAAAATATTGAATAATGTTGCAAAAACTAATATTTTTTTAGTTAGGCATTTATGAGAAATTTAATTCAGTAGTTATAAACCCATATCAGAAAGTTCAATAAACGATTACAACCTGATGATAATGGCATATACAGAAATGGTATATCTTGGAATTATCTAGAAAATAATGACTGCACCTCTATTCTACAGATCTTTATAATGTAATGCTACTGCGCATTATAATATAATAAATAGTCATAATTTATGAATTCCGTTTCAGTTAAAATATATTCTAATTCCAAAATCTTCAAGAATACTCTGTAAATATACGATAGCAATCAATGCACTACAGTTGAAATTTCAGCAATATTTTATATAATTTATTTCTTTTATCAAGTGTAGTTAAATTAATAAGCTAGTCGTTAAATTGCCTCTCAAAGTTTACTTTTAATTTTTTATGTTAAAATTATGGAAGGATATAAAAATGAGTTGGGAGACTGGATGGGGAAAGAAAAAAAATGTACCATTTTTATATGAAATGGGAAGAGGTTTTGTTTTACGATGAAATATTACATAAGACATCACAAATTGTAAGAATTCTCTCTCTCTCTATATATATATATATATTACTAAATAAATACAGTGGGTAGGTCACTGTGACTTGTTCGTTTAATAAATAGCTGGCATGCGGAAAATCTATGAACACAACTCGTCTGGAGATTCAACACCTGGGGCAGTCCAAAGACTCACGACCTTTTTTAAACGACACAACTGATTATTCACATTTGCTGAACATAAAATACTCTTTATATTTATTTACTATTTAAATTGCAAGATATCAGCTTTTAAATTCATAAGCGTAACTTTTTTTTGTTGGGCTTTTTGATAAAAGTTTAAGAGCAGACTTCTGCGTCAAAATTAACAGTTTATGAACTTGAAAGGGTTCAAAGACGCATATAATTCAAATGTATCTTATTTGTTTTACTTCCTGTTGTAGTAGGTGTTTTGGACGTTTCAATGCTCGTTTGGAAGGTGTCTTCCTCAGCCATAGAGACATGGTTAAGGAAGGATCTCTTTGGCATGGGTCATGTGCTTCTTCCTCAAATCACTCAACCCCTTTTGGTTTCTGTTGACCAGATTTTGTAAGATGAACTTATTGAAGTGACATTAATACCTTTATAAGTTAATGCGTTTGTTTAAAGAGAAAAAAACCTACATGTTTTAATATACACTTAAGTATCTTTATTGTTGAATTACTTATTTTATTTATCATGCTATAAAATGTTGTCCTTCCTTAACAATAAAAATTAAAAAATCTATATCCTCAAAAAAAATCTTCAATATACATAAAACACAAAAATAAATATACCGGTTAAGAGAACTTGTGGACCAGCAAAACCATAAAAAGTAACCGCGATATAGTAGTAGTAGTAGGGTTGACTGAGCATAGAAACTGATTGAGTATGATAATTCGATCTTTCTCTCCCCTAGTGATTTGAAGAATCCAGTCGAAGAAGATTACACAATCTTCAAATAATGAAATTTATACGAGTAGAATACATCTCAGAAAATGTACATTTCTTTTCTTCTTTCATTAAATTTATACAAGTTACTTTTTAACATAATAACAAATGATAAATTAATGACTTTAATTTTTTTCCATATAACATAAAAAATATCAAACTTTCGCTTGTTATTACACACACACACACACACACACACACACACACACACACACACACACATATATATATATATATATATATATATATATATATACGAGTTCGAGATTAACGAAGAGCAACACACAAAGTAGGGAAACACACTTACAGACTCAAATTTTCGGGTAATCCGTCTTCAGGAGAAAAGAGAATGGGAGACCAAGCACGTTGTATAACAAGCGGTCTTCGTCAGAGTCAAAAACCCAACTCTTCTGACGAAGACCGCTTGTTACGGTTGAAAGATCTTAGTCTTGTTTTCCCATTTCTTATTGTGGTTTGATCATTGATTGTTGTTTCACGTGTTTATGTGAAATCTTTTATATATATATATATAATATATATTATATATATATATATATATATATATAACAAGATTTCACAATAAACACGTAAAATAACAATCAATGTTCAAACCACAATAAGAAATAAGATAAAAGTCTAAGATCTTTCAACCGCTTGTAGACCGCTTGTTACGGTTGAAAGATATTAGTCTTGTTTTCCCATTTCACATTGTGGTTTGATCATTGATTGTTATTTCCCGTGTTTATGTGAAATCTTTATATATATATATATATATTTCGTATAGAGTTTCGCGCTCCGTTCTTCGACGTGGGGAAATCTTTCTCACTTCGTTCTCTCTTCTAGTCTACTCCTGATGACGAACAACAGTTCAAAATATTGAATTCTGAAAGTGTTCTTTTTATTCTTTTTTCTGTGTCGTGCTTTGTGTAATTTAAAGATATATATATATATGTGTGTGTGTGTATGTCAAAGTGATGCTGATGGAAGTGCTAGTCATTTATAGAACCATTTCTATAGTATAGCCTAGTTGTTGAGGGTATTCCAGTGGCTTGCGTGCTCACTTCAAGACCTGTACATCCCTGGTTCGAATCTCATTCCGGCCTTCGATTTTTTTACGCGAAAGGTGAACATTTTGAATACACTCATGCCTCAACTTTCGCGATATACCACATCAACAAATCTTTTAGCCATAATAAATAAAAAAAAAATCAAGTTACCCCAAAACAACTTCAACCCTAATACTACGACATCTCAGAGAGGACAGAGAGGACAGGAACAGTTAATAGGGAGTTGAGATATAAGAATGACTAGGTAAATAAGGGAAGGTGTCAGAGATTACTGAAAATATATAAGGGGAAGGAAGGAAAAGCATTCAGACGATGAACACATCACGACCTCAGTCCTCAGTCCGCCACAACCGGCCATAAACAGTTTCGTCCGAATAAAACTTAAGCTTAATATGCAAACAAAGTTGCTGGACTTCACTGGGGGAGAGAAGAATGGCTTAAAAAAGGATAGGCGTAAGCCGAAAGAAGAAAAGAAGACTTGGGATGTGCTCCAGAGCCAGGGCGCGACTGAGGGGACTTTAAACCTGCGGCACCAGTCCAACACCAGGCAAAACTGCCGTAGAGCACCATCATGATTGAGAACAGTAAGGGCGGACCGTCATCCAACCCAGGCTGTGCCTTTCTTACCAAAGCGCCATTCAGGCGTCTTAAGCCCCTGCTCCAGAGCCAGGGCGCGACTGAGGGGACTTTAAACCTGCGGCACCAGCCCAACACCAGGCAAAACTGCCGTAGAGCACCATCGTGATTGAGAACAGTAAGGGCGGACCGTCATCCAACCCAGGCTGTGCCTTTCTTACCAAAGCGCCATTCAGGCGTCTTAAGCCCCTGCTCCAGAGCCAGGGCGCGACTGAGGGGACTTTAAACCTGCGGCACCAGTCCAACACCAGGCAAAACTGCCGTAGAGCACCATCGTGATTGAGACCAGTAAGGGCGGACCGTCATCCAACCCAGGCTGTGCCTTTCTTACCAAAGTGCCATTCAGGCGTCTTAAGCCCCCCCTCCATGAGAAGGCGAAGGCACATCAAGGGGGGGGGGGATGATAAGCCGTCGGTCCTAACACTGTATAATGTCAGACACTCGTTAATGATCCTCACCCAACAACATTTGAGTTTAGCAAATTTTAAGACTCCCAATGCAGAATCAACCAGGAAATGTGGCTCGCCCATTACTAAAATGGATATCACATAGTAAATGAGCCACACTTCTCGCCCCCAGAATAGCACTAAGCATATAGTGTGGCCATTGGAAAAATGATATACAAATTTCTTTAAAATAACTATACAAAGTTAAATATATGCAAATATTTATGAAAATAATCTGATTGAACTTGATTTTCGACCCAACTTAAAGTTAAAGTCAGTATTTTACTGTGGAAAATTTATGCATAATGCAGTGTAGCGTAAATGCCTTTGATATTAAAGTAACAACTTAAATAGTATATATTCTAAATGACGTATGATTTGCTATAATTATAAAGCAGGAGAGTTGATGATTACCTTTATGTTGGGATAATCATTTCTTAAAGGTACGGATCATCAATTTTTAAAACAATTAAAATAACTATTAAAGTTTTAAGGAAGCCATTAATAAGATTACTTTGTGGTTTCTTTACAAGTATTTATCTTACTTCAGGAAGTTGAATGCACTTTTCTATAAAATAAATATTGCAAGCAAATAATTATTCATTCTTTTTTGTAACAGAGTTTGGTTAAAGGAAAATTTAAACAACACCAGAACAAAATTCTGTTCTTTCCTGAAATAAAACTTAAAAGTTGTTTAAAAAAACAACTTTCATATCATTGGAAATGAGAGTTTAATTTGAACCTGAAGAACTGACCGAGTCCTGATAAACTTTAATTTTGTAAAAATTAAATTATTTTAATTGTGACCAAATTTACCACAATGGAAATATATCTCTAGAGCATAGTTCTCAATATATTTTCATCATGGTAAATTTAATACATCTATTATATCAAGTGTTATGCTGATTATCTTTCATATATATATATTTGAGGGTTAAGGTCCAATGATTTTAAACTAGTCCTTTTGCCGACGTTTCGACATATATTTATGTCATCTTCAGGGCTACAACATGATTGTTTTACAATTAGCACTACTATTACTACTATATGGTAATTTATTACATTTTAATAAGTACAGTAACAAAGAAGAATTTATTGATAAATCAGTTATTTCGACTATGGATTTTTTTATTATGTAAAATATTATTACATATATTAATATATATTATTACGTAATAAAAAAATCCATAGTCGAAATAACTGATTTATCAATAAATTCCTCTTTGTTACTGTACTTATTAAAATGTAAAAAATTACCATATAGTAGTAATAGTAGTGCTAATTGTAAAACAATCATGTTGTAGTCCTGAAGATGACATAAATATATGTCGAAACGTCGGCAAAAGGACTAGTTTAAAATCATTGGACCTCAAACTTCAAAAAAATTACATCATATAAATATTGGGTCAAGAAAACAAATCATTATATATATATGACAAGAATTTACAATAAACACGTGAAATAACAATCAATGTTCAAACCACAAAACAAATGAGAAGAAACGATCTTCGTTTTTTTTTTCTCATTTCTTATTGTGGTTTGAACATTTATATATATATATGCTTGGTCTTTTCCTCAATTGTTAATTGATGTTTTTATTTATTTTAGTTAATTAATTAATCTTTTGTTTACTTACTTATTTATATTTTTAGTGTAGTTTTTTCAAATTGTCAACAGTTTTTACTTTAATTATAGTGATTTACTTTAAGCTATAAGTAAAGTATAGTGCCCGTGAAAAAATTCGATCTCAAGTTTTTGACGGATTACTTGTTTTGAGGTCCCAGAAGTCGTTTTATGAAGTTTCTTAGGTGATATCTGTGTGTGAGCGGGTAGGTGGGAGGGTGAGTACGTACCCAAAGTTTGTGCCCACGCTACGGTCCACAATCTTTGATGGACCAAATCGATAGTTTTATATAAAAATGAGCCTCATAGTGTAGATGTGCTGTATGATTTGCGAGCAATTACGAGTATGCATGATGGAAAAGTCACTTTTTTTGACAAAACTTGTTTTTAGACATTTTTTTCTCCTAAACTACTAATTATAGAGTCTTGAAATTTTGGGATTATCTTTGAGGCTACAAAAACAATAAACCAAAAATATCCTCAGATTTTTAATAATACAGGAAATATTTTGTTTCAAAAAAATGTAAAAATTTTGACTTATAATTCGATTTGGAAGCTTATGAGAACGATATAAGGCATACCATTTATCTGATAAAATTGAAACTACACCGAAATTTGTCAAAAAATGCATGCAATTTCAATTATGGTAAAGTGAAATAAAGCTATAAAAACTGAATATTGATCCTGAACTGATAGTCTACTTGCAATACTGTACTTTTTTTAATATGTTTATATTGACTTAGAAATTTTTTGAGAGAATCACCTAAAATAAAACTGGTGTTTATAGGTTTAAAAATTTCACGTGAAATAGAAAACCCGTAGTTCACTTAGCGATGTTTGAAGCTCCCTCCTACCATCAGCATAGAATTCGAGCCACTTTGTATTGGGCTGCTAGAAAGGAAATGGTGGAAATCTAATATTCCAATTAGATAAGAAAACAAAAATAGGTTGTTCAATGAATATGCAAAATAAAAATCAACTTCTAAACTACAGTAAGAAATTCAGAAATGGTACTAAATCTTTCGATTAAACTACTTGCTTTTTATTTGCATATACTTTCTAGTCAATTAAAAATTGAACTAAAAAGTACTCAACAACTTCAAAATTAACTAATAAGGCACACAGGGACAAATTTCAATGTAGAAGAAGAAACATAGAGAAAATTAAAACACACACTTAGTCTCTAATTTTCCTTTTGAACCGTAATAAGGAAAGATAAGAGAGGGAAACCAAGCGCACTGGTAGTCTTTTCAGACGGGTCTCCAACCGTCTCTCTCTCTCTCTCTCTATCTCTCTCTCTATCTCTCTCTCTCTCTCTCTCTCTCTCTATCTCTCTCTCTCTCTCTCTCTCTCTCTATATATATATATATATATATATATATATATATATACAAGATTTTACATAAACACGTGAAATAAGAATCAATGATCAAACCACAATGTGGTTTGTAAATTTCATTTATTTATTTTTGTGGAATTTCATTTATTTATGAATGATGCAACGGTTTAAAATAACTATGGTTTTTGCACTATGTAGTATACAAGAAATCTGGAATGAAGAACATTTAATATTACATTTTGCGGTACATTTGTAAGTCGGCTGCTTTACTCGAAGACAATAAATGGCAATACAGTCACTGTGCACTATGAGCATCACGTCGAGGAAGCCACTTTTTTTTGAATCACGACGTGACAAATGCCGATGTGGAGGTTTTTAGAGGGTGGTACGACGGCCCACACAGTTAGACCTGAGTCATTACGAGGGCTAAAAACAATTTATTGTGAATAGGTAATATTATAAATAACTAGGGAAAAGTATCAATGCATCTCTGGTAATGCTGAATAATGTTCGGCGAAACGTGGACTGTTATTATTTTCGACCATATCCTGGAGAACCAATTTGGTGCTTTAGACGTTCAGCGGCTGAGGAACTATATCAATTATATATAAAACAAGTTGTCACAATAAACACGTGATATAAAAATCAACGTCTAATCACAGTAAGAAAACAGAAGAATCACTAAGATGTTTCAGCCAAACGAAGCGGTCTTCGTCAGTATCGTATTTACTTCTATTTGGGGGATTTCAAAAATTACCTCTCCACACAAAAGAAGTTTAAATTGAAAACTAACAACGCGTTTCGAACACTTAGTGTTCTTCTTCAGGTTTATATCTGAACTCTTGAGATTTTGAGATTTTTTTGTGTGGAGACGAAATTTTTGAAATCCCTCAATATGATTAAACACCACACTATAACAGATATTGCACTAGTAATGAATATTTACTTCTATTTCATCTGATGGTTAATACATTATTTATAACATATATATATATAATAAATATTATTGGATATGTTAATCATAGCAATATAAATTGACGTTGAGAAGTACGATCTTTGTTTATGTTTCAAGAAATCGATAATCTTGATTATTAGACCTGATTGATTTTTAGTTAAGGCGAGAGTGTCAAAATTCAACAGGTAAAAGATTGAATTTTTGGTGACCGGACAGGTGGTTTGGTACCACAAAAAAATGTCGATTAGAGGGGCAGATCAAAAACCGGTTAAAGAGGATAGAAAGAGGGCTATTAGAAGGGGTCAGTGGCACTGGGGGCTAGAAGACTGTTATATGCAGCTTCGTCCATCTTATTAGTGCCCCTTGAGGAATGCCACTGTCTTCGCCGTGTGGCCTCCTTTCCTCTCGGCCCCTACTTCTTTCCACTTCTACCTACAAACCTTTCTTTACGTCATTTTCATCTCTTAATAAATGACTGCAGGCCTTCACTTATTTTCACTGCTGTATTCATTTAGCTGAAATGAACGAAATACTATTAATAACAATATGCTAACTCTTTAATCATATTAGTTTTATATATATCAAACCCGTAGAAACAATACACAAATCAGTTCAAAATCTTGACTTAATCGTCATCAGGAGAAAGAGGAGAAGAAGATGAGACTTGCTCGGCTGGCCAACAGTATCTCATCTTTTTATACAAATCATATGTTTATATCTATTTTTAACCTGAATTGTTTGTTGAATACAACCTTTATATAAAAGCGAGTATTTAAACATAAAAATATATTTTGAGCAGTATTCTTTTTTTTAATCATATTGTTCGTGTTTTTATATCTATTTGTAATTTAAATTTGCTTCCTAAATTACAAATTTATACAAAATTGCAACTATATATTTTTCGAGTATTTAATTTTAAAACTAAATTTCGAAGAGTATTCTTCTTTCACCTTGATGTTTGTTGTGTTCTTAGCCCACTTTTCACACTTTTTAAGATTTTCTTCAGGGTTTTAGTCTAGATTCAAAATACTTCTTTCGCCAATGTTTTGGACATATATTTTACGTCCATGTAAGCAATAGACCAAATTGTTATAGCATTAGCGCCAATTGTTTAAACATGGTTTTTTTTATATCCGAGAAAGACATAAATATATGTCGAAATGTTGGTGAAAGAAGTGTTTTGAATCCAGACCTAAACCCTCAAGAAAATCTTAAATGTATTATTCTTTATTATTTCTAAATAACGGCGTTAGACAATTTATTTGTTATCAGACAGGCTACATTGATCCATCGAGGCCATGTAGTTAAGACAGTAACAGTCCTCAACCACATAGAACATAGATGTAACCACATACATATAACAGTCCTTGAGGACCAGACTGAATCCTTTAATAGCCGGTTCCTATCCTCTTTTAAACCGGTTCGTAAACCTTCCAATAGAAATTTCTTGTAACATCAACCACCTGTCAAGTTATCAAAATTAAATCTCTTATCTGCTGAATTTTGAACTATATGTAAAAAAAGGATAGCATCATATAGCGTTAATATTGTTTGATTTGAGCACTCCTTAGAAAGAATCACTATTACAAAGAATTACTGCAGCCCACAAAAAACTTTACTGTAGGTAAGCGTATTATCAAACTCGTTAAAAATCATTCTAATTTTGTTACAACAAAAATTGAATAATTTTTCTAGAAGAATCCGCCAAGTTACTGTAAATGGAATTTAATAGTTGTTAAATAAGTTACTGAAGTTCCATATATATCAATGTCTAACTTCATGAAATTTTTAACACGATAACATATATACAGAGTAAGGAAATATTTCATACACACTTAAATGATTATTGAATAACCAGATGATGAGGTTTGAACCCTTTTTGTCACAAAGAACAATAATGTACTTTTCCCTATTTTTAAAGGCCAAGGTAGCCCAGTGGTAACGTACATTCCCCTGGACTGGTAGATTCGTGGTTCATTACCAAGTCTAGCCTTCGACTCATTCACTTATTAACTCGGAGGGGACGTTAAGCCGTCGGTCCCGCGCCTGTACGATATCAGCTACTCATTAAAGATAGCTGCTCTAAGTGCATAAAGGCACATTCCTTTAATTAATGTTATTGTATGTTGGGTAAATAAATTAAATATTTCAGTGTACAAGTTTTGTTCGTTCTAAATATATTTGATTGTGTATATAACTTCAGTTAATGTTTTTTTTATTTATGTTATAAAAAAATGATTTTTTTACTTATAAATGATTTTTATATTGCTAAATATACTTACTGTGTATATATATCTTGAATCATGTTAACAATACTATATCAAAAGCTTGGGCTATATAGGATTGTGTGCACTATTATATAATAATATTAATAATATAATATTATTAATAATATAATATATTATTAATAATATATTATTAATTAATATATTATTAATATATAATATATTATTAATAATATAATATAATAATATTATAATAATTATAGGTTTCTGTGCCTTAATTACAAGAAACAACAATTAAAATGATCCCTGTCAATCATGTTCAGTGAAATTATTTCAATAACGATTACTATAACTCCTGAGTGACACAAAGGGTTACGGGTAGTCTAGTATTTACATAAGTAAATACATTAAAAGGTAATATAACGGCAGAACTGTGAGAACGTTGATTTTCTCAACAAAACAAAAAAAAAAATTTCAAATTAAGATTTTCTGTTTTTAATTTGCCTTTAATCGTGGAAAACTGGAGTGGCTGCCACTACTTCTATAAAAATTCTTTGTATTTTCCCTTTAAAAAGACAGGGTTGTTTAAAAAAATCTTTGAAACATAAATTAGCATGATTTTATCTAATTGGTAGAATTAAACAGTAAATATCACTAAATTAGTATAATTTTTGTTTAAACTAAGGTCGTATTTATTTCTTTAAATAGTTTTCAGAATATATATATATATATTTACTAATGACATATGCATTAGACATAGAACTAACATTGTATCCAAAATCATAAATGTAATTATTAACTCTGTTTATTAACTATTTTTCACTATTAATTAATTGCTTTTAAGTTATTTGAGTATATCATTCAGAATGAAGTAACTGTTATTGTAAGAGGAAACCTATTAACAATTTGAACAACTTTGTAAAAAAAAAAAGAATGAAATAGGTATATACTTGAATAAGAGTGAATGAGATAGCGACTTTCTCACAGCTGATCTCAAACTGTTGATTTAGATAAGAACTTTGTAATTAGAGAAGGAAAGAGAGAGACGGGGAGTGAGAGAGGGAAAGAGATGTGTATCGTATCACATTTGTATTAAGAGACCATCTCAAATAGAAGACTTCTTTTTTCTGTTATCAAAACAAATTACGCCCTACTGAATCCGTCTAGCAATTACAACACTTTTACAGATAATAACACGACGCTAATTAACAAAAATTAACAGTGATAATTAAAACTAGATTGTCATCTCAAATGTATTGTAATTTTTCCATTTTATAGTTCAACATGGATGTTTTTTTTTCTTAACACCTGCACTTTTCTGAAATAACTGTATCTAGTTAAAAAAGGTTTAAGATCATCTTTGACTTTTTTTTAATTAAAAAAAAAGTCATATGTTAAAAATGTTAACGGCGATGAAAATAGTAATATTCGCAACGGATGAACCCACAGAATTTACACATTTTAAGATAGTTATTGGAAACATAGAAACCGTCATACCTCGTATAGTGCTGTTGGTTCGTTCCGACAGGTTTCATACGTTACCCATCTTCGAAAGGAACTTCGGTAACTCCCGAAACCGGTTTGGAAAACTCCAAAACCACTATACCAGGTATGACGGTTTATTCTTTATCTAATATCAATCATACTAACCTCAGTGGTAGGGGGCCAGGTTAGCTCAGTGGTTAAAGTACTTGCCTCTGAAGTGATAGGTCCGGTGTTCGATCCTCCCACCTGGCCCTCGATTTATTCACGCGGGAGCTGAATAAATCTGAGATTGTCGTCCCTCGGAGAGTACGTTACGCCGTCGATCCCGAGTCTGTACGATGTCAGAGCCCCCAATGTAGAATCTGTAGAATCCACCTATCAAAGAAAAAGCCGGTAAACGGCTGACGTTATCATCTGCTAAGGCATAGGTTTAATCAGTAATAAAAAAAACCTCAGTAGTACTAACAATATGCATGAATTTTATGAATGTATATAGACTAGACACATTAATAAAATAAAAAAAGGGTGTGGTTTCTAAATTCAATAGAAAAGCTTACAATAGAAATATTTGAATCGAAAGAGGAATTTTATGGAAAGATCTATAACTGTTACTCGTAACAGTCAGTTAATTCAGACCTGGGGCCTGGTTAGCACATTGGCAACATTTTCTTCTTTGGATACGGAGATCTAAGGTTCAATACCTTCTCTGGCCCTCGATTTATTCATATAGAAGGTGACTAAATCTCAGCACGTCCTCCCTCGGAGAGTTTGTTAAGCAGTCGGCCCTAACCCTGTACAATTTCAGCAACTTGTTAAAGGTCCCTACTCTATATATCCGTCAGTTAGACAATATTTTAGGACTCCCAATGTAGAATGTTCATTATGTGTTATCACAAAACACATTATGTGTTTATCTTCTGTGTATTCTCTTGTGTGACTGCAACCTTATATAGGGTAGGATATATGTTATATAATAATATACACACACACACACACACACACACACACACACACACACACACACACACACACACACATACATACATACATATATATATATATCGGTAGCACACAGATAGACAAAGGTATAACACTTTTATATTTCGAAGATCTTCGAAATATAAAAGTGTTATCCCTTTGTCTATCTGTGTGTTACCCTCATTTTAATTCGTTTATATATGTATTTTATCCAAATTATATGTTTATTTCATCAAGGCAAACTGAAATGTGTGTTCAAAAATAATCATTATCTGTTTCGCTATTAATAATATATTCTTTTGACTATTAACATAATAATATTAAATTTAAACTAGTATAATAAAAGAGAACTAAAAATGAACATAAAGCCTAATGAAGAATGGTGCATAATGAGGATTTCATTAGTCCTGTTTGAGGGTAAGTCTGTGGCAGGTGGAGTAGGAGACAAAGCTGTGTGTGTGATGGGGGGGGGTCTGACAAATAAGAAGATCAGAGTGGGCTGTAATGTCTTTTTGACCATCATTTTCGCCAGATGAAAGAAGAAGAAAAAGGAAAGATGAATATGACGGTAATTATAGAGCGGAAGAGTAGACATTTGATTGCGCAGATTGGACAAGCTAAAGCCTTTGAATGATTTGTTTTACCTTAGTTTTTAGTCTATTATTAAAAAAAAAAAAAAAAAAAAAAAAGAAATAAAACCAGTCACGTTCATTAAGCTGAAGTAGAATTTTTTAGAATTACCGTCGATATCTGTCGCACAGGAAAAGTATTGAGCCTCTTAAGTCGTTATAATAAAACGGACGTTATGTCAAAACAACCAATTATATAGAAAGATTTCCAAATTAATTTCAGCACGAATTTCAATGGTAGTTATTAATTGACCTCTAATAATTTTGATAGATGTAAATTTCTATCATGTTTGTTATTATTTCTTGAAGTTTGTTGTCCGTATTTATAAATTGTTTATTTAATTAGTTAATTAACAAATAACAAAAGACAATAATGCCGTTCTAGTAAAAGAAACTCGTTTTCATTTTTATATCTCTAACGTTTACGTTTATCATATACTATGTAATTTGTTTGTGGTTAACACTGTAAATTTAGTCGATTATTGAAAGCAGTCTCTATGACAGCTGAAGAGGGCTTTGAAGATCGGGATTAACCGCTCTTCAAATTAAGACAAAAAAGTTTATATCAATGTATTTAAAAAAAAATATATAAAAGCATTTTAATAACGAGTCTTGCTAAAATGATATTTTGCTTATACATATATATATGATCAAATCACAATATGAAATGGGAATACAAGACTAAGATCTTTCAATCGTAACGAGCGGTCTTCGTCAGAGTCAAAACCCCAACTCAGTGGGGTTTTTGACTCTGACGAAGAACGCTTGTTTGATTGTTATTTCGCGTGTTTATGTGAAATCTTTATATATATATATATAATTTTTACTCGCGTACCTTCCTTCGACATGTAAAGATCTCTCTCACTTCGTACTTTCTTCTAGTCCCTGATGACGAACAACAGTTCGAAATATTGAATTACTTAAGTGTGTTTTTTCTCTATTTTCTGTTTCGTGTTTTGTTTTATACATATATGTATATATATTTTATGTGAAATATTTCACATAAACACGTGAAATAACAATCAATGATCAAATAACAATATGAAATGGGAAAACAAGACTAAGATCTTTCAACCGTAACAAGTGGTCTTCGTCAGAGTCAAAAACCCAACAGAGTCCCGCTTGTTACGGTTGAAAGATCTTAGTCTTGTTTTCCTTTCATATTGTGGTTTGATCATATATGTATATATTTATTTATAAAGGTATTGAACGTGAAGTAGAAATAAAATAATATTCCATCAGGACTCTGTGAGTTCTTGAGGTTCAAATTAAACTCTTATTGTCAACGTTTCGGTTTTTAATTGAAACCTTTTTCATAGACTCATATCAAATCCATATGTTCTTCTTATACGCTCATAGAAACCCATAATTATTATCCAAAATATATGAATAATTATGGGTTTCTAAAAGGATATAAGAAAGATATATGACTTTGATATGAGTCTGTGAAAAAAGGTTTTAAATAAAAACCGAAATGTTTGCAATGAGAGTTTTATTTGAACCTACAAATCTGACCATTTGAGTCCTGGTAAAATTTTATTATATATATATATATATATATATATATATATATATATATATTCGATGAAAACATGATCCAAAATAGCAAATAAAGTTCAATACAGATGAAAAAACATAGAGAAAAATAAAAAACAGATACTTACAGTCTCTAATTTTTGGCTTCAAGCGTCTTCAGGAGAGACCAACCGTCTCTGTACTAGTGCGTTTGGTTTCTCTTATCTCTCCTGAAGACAGCTCAAAACGATAATTGGAGACTGTAAGTGAATGTTTTTAATTTCTCTATATTTCTTTATCTACATTGAATTTTATATATACATATAGTGTGAATCTGTGGTGTGGAGATCTTTGCTTTGTTTCAGGGATAGCGGGAACCTAACGTGAAATTAGCTGTTTTTGGCTAGTTTGGTTTTTGAGATATCCCTCTCACATACACGTATGCATAGAGATATACACAAATACTTACACAAAGATAGAACAATTTACAAAACTTATTCTATTAGACTCAAAGAACCTCGAACACATGTATTTCAGTTGTGAACTGGATTTCGAAATTTTTGTCCCAAATTCACTATACTTTCATTGACCTCCAATTCATATAGAAAGTAAAAATTATAATATTAAACTTTCTCACTAAGAACAGCTTTATTGCTAACCAGGAGATGTCAAAATGTAAATATCTTGCTTTACATTTAAAATTCTAATTTTATGATTATAAAAAAAAATTTAAAAAAAAAAATTTGATACCTTATGTGGCGTCATGGAGAAAAGTGTACCAAGTCAAGTTATTGAGGATGAAAGTTTTAATCAACTATATGTTTTTACATACCTTTTAAGGTCATTTGTTTAAGCATATGAAAAAGGTTTTAAATAAAAACCGAAAAGTTCGCAATGAGATTTTAATTTGTATCTGAAGAACTGACCGAGTCCTGACAAACTTTCATTTTGTGTATATATATATATATATATTAGTAAAGGTAGTAAGCAGACCTTCTTTTATACAAGTTGCACTAAAATCAATTGACTTTATTGCACGTACCTTTTTCTTATTGAGCTTTTCAAATCTACTAGCTAATTTTCTTTCTTCAAGGTTGAGTTTATGTATAATATGAGCAAAGCTACTGTTAGACATCACTAACAGTTAGTGATGTCTAACAGTAGCTTTGCTATCACATCACTAACTGTTAGTGATGTCTAACAGTAGCTTTGCTATCACATCACTAACTGTTAGTGATGTCTAACAGTAGCTTTGCTATCACATCACTAACTGTTAGTGATGTCTAACAGTAGCTTTGCTATCACATCACTAACTGTTAGTGATGTCTAACAGTAGCTTTGCTCATATTATACATGAACTCAACCTTGAAGAAAGAAAATTTGCTAGGAGATTTGAAAAGCTCAATAAGAAAAAGGTACGTGCAATCAAGTCAATTGATTTTAATACAACATATATATATATATATAATAAAATAATGCTATAAAATAATTTATATTACAATTATTGTGATTCTATACCTGTTATGGCCCTTCATTTATTCATATGGGAGATGAATAAATCTGAACACGTTTACTATAAATCTGAATCACTTCAGTGCTATTCTAGGGGAGGAAATTTGCCTCATTCCTTATTTCTTACCTATTTTATTTATAAAGCACGTTATATTCGTAGTAGAGTTGAAATCACAAAAAAAAATATTATTTTTCAAATTCATGTATATAACCATGAATAAGATTTCATACCACAGTAAAAATTCAGAAAAAAAGACTAAGATCTTTCAATGGTAACAAGCCGTTTTTGTCAGAGTCCAATAGTACGATTCTGACTTCCATTTGATTCTGACGAAGTCCAGTTTGTTACGGTTGAAAGATTTTAAGTATTTTTTCTGTTTTTACTGTGGTTTGGACGTTGATTTGTATTTCAAGTATTAATTGTGAAATGTTGTTATATAACCATAATTTATAGACCATCTTTTATTTATTTGTATGAGTTAAAATAGCTTTGATTTAATAAATTAATTTAAACGAATTTTGATTCACTCATCGGAATATTGTGGTTTGGAGGTCATTTAAGATATTTGGGTCTACAAGTCTTTAACACAGGTTGATTTTTTTTCTTAATTAAGGGTTAGTACATTTTTTCCAATATTTCAGATATTAGCTTGTTCTCAATAAATTCCACAAAAAAGTTAATTAAACTACTATAGTATTAATTATGTAATAAATTTCTTTTCCTATGAAGTTTATAGCTTTTAGAATATCTAATTAAAGATTACACGGATTTTAGCTAAAGTAATATGAACTACAAAAATCAGTCGTTTGAACTGCTTTAATTCGAACTTCCAGATTGTTTATGATCTAGTAAATTACTTTACTATGCGAAGTAAAAACTACTCTGAGAGGATTAATAATTTCCAATAGTCATTTACTTTGAAAATCGTCAAGAATTTTAATTATTTTTTTAGAGTAATTAGTCTTGGAGATTTTTGAACAAAATTATACAGGTTTATCGTGAACATAATATTTAAATGATGCCATGGTGATTCTTTACCATCATTGACTTATTTCTCTTTTTTTATCTCCTTGTGAAGATGTAAATATTTTGAAGTTGCATGTCATTGATGATATATTTTCAATGTTATAAAATTTATAAAAATCATTAAAAAAATATGTTATGTGAAAATCATTTAAAGAAAAATAACAAATAAATAAATAGAATCTTCCTTCAGTTTTCTCTCATTTCTTTTTAAATAGAAGATCAGGCTTCAGAATGGAATATTTGGCCCCCTTCATCTTGATTTTTAACTTCTTCTGATTATAAACTCTTGTTCGAAATATGTATCATAGTAAATATTATAAATAAATACATACTTATGTAAATTTAATTACAATATAATGTAATTATTTTGGTTTTGTGTTATTCGGAATTTTTTGTTTTATACCGGTACATCATTCGTTGGCACTTTCATTATTTGTGTTTAGAATCAAGTAAAATACATATTATCTTATATTACGTAAACTATTTATAGAGTATATTCATAGATTAATGTATGAAAAAATAAATATCAAAAACGATGCAAGCAAATATTTAAACAGATAAATGAAATCATATAAGTGTAGAAGTAAATTGGGTTTCAGAAAATTAAAATCAAACTCTTGTTGCCGACGTTTCGGTTTTATTTTAAAACCTTTTCCACAGTCCTACAAAGTATAATAAGAAATTATATATAAAGAGAAACAAATAAAGTGGATTATAACAGCTTCTGGAATATTACAAGTAGAAGTATTTCAGAAATAACTAAAAAAAAAATTTCATAAGTAAAAGTTTTACATTTCTCTGAAATACTTCTTCTTGTAATATACCACAAGCTGTTATAATTTACTTTTATATTCTTTATTTGTTGATGTTTATATATGATATCATGTTATTCTTTGTTTGTAGGCCCATGGAAAAGGTATTAAAATAAAACCGAAACGTCGGCAACGAGAGATTGATTTGGACCTAGAATATTGACCAAATCCCGATTACATAATACACATATTTTATCAAATAGTTGATATATGATTAAACTTATAACAATAAAAACAAAGACCTTAATATTCATTATTTGAGCAATCTGTTATAGCATGGTATTTACTCATATTGAGGAATTTCAAAAAATACATCATCACTGAACAAAAAGTTAATTTCAAAAGTTCTTGATCGAAAGTTGTTGTTTTGTTCGAAACAACGCGTTTCGAACACTTAGTGTTTTTCTTCAGGTTTATATATAAAAAATATACTTATCTGTGAACTTTAAAAAAATCAGAGTGAATTATTTGAAATTGAATACAATATATTAATGTAGAATTGCACTATTGAAGTTTTGAACAAGGAAATCAGTACGAAAAATGATTTATTAAGGTTCATGATTAATTAAGTCAATTTTCATACTAATTCCCTTGTTAAAAACCTCAATAGTGCAATTCAACAAGATCATATTCTTATTTATGTATATATATTAAGATATGTATATTTTTACTTTACTATAAGTAAAGTATAGTGATCGTGAAAAAATTCGATCTCGAGATTTTGACGGAATTACATGTTTTGAGGTCCCAGAAGTCGTTTTATGACATTTTTACGATGATGTCTGTGTGTGTGTGTGTGGGTGGGTGGGTGGGTGGGTGGGTGGGTGGGTGAGTGTGTTAGCATTGCTTGTTACCACGCCACGGTCCAGAATCTTTGATGGATCAAGTTGATATTTACACAAAAATGGGCCTCATAAAGACGAAGGTCCCTATTGTTTGGGAAGAATTATGAATGGTGGGAAAGTGACTTTTTTTGCCAAAAACCGTTTTTTTTAAAACATTTATTTCTCCTAAACTGATAACCCTAGAGTTTTGAAATTTTGACATTATCTTTGAGGTTTCAAATGCAACAAACGAAAAATATATTCAGAATTTTAAAACAACGGGAAATATTTTTTTTCAATAAAATGTACAAATTTTGACTTATAATTCAATCTCACACCTTGTGAGAGCGATACAAGCCATACTGTTTGACGGAAAAGAATGAAACTATGCCTATAAATAGAACATTATATGGAGAATGAGTTGAGATATTTTTTTCTAAAATTACATTCGCTAAAGGGGCGTGACAGTACGATTTGTGTTTTCAGAAAATGTTTTTTTGACGCTCAACGGCTCGTTAAAAAATAATGAACATTTGACCAAAAATGGAACAAAAAATTATCAATTCATAAAAAAAAAAATCATGAAGTTTCAATTACGGGAAAGAGCAATAACGATATAAAAACTCTTTGTTTATCTTAGACCAAGAGATCACCTGCTATACTTGTCGAATTTTTGTATTTTTTTACATTGTTTACATTGACTTAGAAATTTTTTGAGCGAATCCACTGAGATAAAATTGATGTTTCTAATGGAAAAATGAAAATATATTATTGACGTATAAGAGATGTAAGAGGAATAATATTGTGCAGGTAAATGATAACACTCATTAAAAAAAAATTCGTATATATGTTATTTGACAAAGGGGAAGGAAAATGGTCTTATTAAATACTAAGAAGCCATAAAATTCCCAGTATAATAATTCTGTTAAAAACCAAAAATGTAAAAGATAATTCAAAATATAAATCTTTCGTTTAGAGATTAATAACTGTAATTATCGTACATCTTTAATTAACAAATCACCTTAAAACAACATTTTCTTCGCTGTTTAAGATGTTTTTCAGAGAAAAAAAGGGTATTTTACTGATTCAAATTTGAAAATTTTACATTAATATTCAATGTAGAAGGATGTCAAGTATACGATGTAAGAAATCTACTGGCTATTTGAACAGTAGCCATGTTCTCTTGTAGGATAATATTTCGTTTCAAGAAATGTTCACATTGGTTTTTCAAAAATGTTATTACTGCTGTAGTTATACTAATGAAATTATTTGCAAATAATAAATTATTTGGGTTGTACAAAAATAAGCTTATAAATTCATATGTCCTTCAATCACTATCTGTACTACCTCACGAATGCAATGCTAATAATTATATCCCATTTAGATATTTATGTTATGCTTAAATGAGACGTTATGTTTTATATATTCAAGAAATTTGACATTGAGTTACTTATAGTAAAGTAGAGTGTAGGCCACTCCAGATTTTTTAAAACATTTATTTCTCCTATACTGATAACCCTAGAGTTATGAAATTTTGACATTATCTTTGACATTTTAAATGCAACAAACGAAAAATATATTCAGAATTTTAAAACAACAGGAATTATTTTTTTTTCAATGAAATGTAAAAATTTTGACTTATAATTCAATCTCAAACCTTGTGAGAGCAATATAAGCCATACTGTTTGACAGATCAAAATGAAACTATGCCTAAAAATAGAACATTATGTGGAAAATGAGTTAAACTACTTTTTTTTAAAATTACATTCGCTAAAGGGGCGTTACAGTACGATTTCCGTTTTCAGAAAATGTTTTTTTGACGCTAAACAGCATGTTAAAAAAATAATGAAAATTTCACCAAAAATGGAACAAAAAATTAGCAATTCATAAAAAAAAAATCATGAAGTTTCAATTACGGGAAAGAGCAATAACGATATAAAAACCCTTTGTTTATCCTAGACTAAGAGATCACCTGCTATACTTGTCGAATTTTTTGTATTTTTTTACATTGACTTAGAAATTTTTTGAGCGAATCCACTGAGATAAAATTGATTTTATGAAGGAACAGTTTAAATTGTTTATTGAATTGTATGAGATGTAAGAGGAATAATATTGTGCAGGAAAATGATAACACTCACTCAGAAAAAATTCGTATATATGTTATTTGACAAAGGGGAAGGAAAATGATCTTATTAAATACTAAGAAGCTTATTATTATTATTATTTTAAAGATTAAAATTCCCAGTATGATAATTCTATAAAAGACCAAAAATGTAAATGATAATTGATAATCTGAATCTTTCGTTTAGAGATTAATAAATGTAATTATCGTACATTTTTAATTATAAATCACCTTAAAACAACGTTTTCTTCGCTGTTTATGATGTTTTTCAGAAAAAAAGGGTATTTTTCTGTTTTAAATTTGAAAATTTTACTTTAATATTCAATGTAGAAGGATGTCAAGTAAAAGATGTAAGAAATCCACTGACTATTTGAACAAAAGCCATGTTCTCTTGTAGGAGAATATTTCGTATCAAGAAATGTTCACTTTGGTTTTTCAAAAATGTTATTACTGCTGTAGTTATACTAATGAAATTATTTGCATCAGCTCTGTGATGTACAAAAATATGCTTGTATATTGATATGTCCTTCAATCACTATCTGTACTACCTCAGGAATGAAAGACTAATAATCATATCCCATTTAGATGTTTACGTTATGCTTAAATGAGACGTTATGTGTTATATACTCAAGAAATTTGATATTTAGTTACTTATAGTAAAGTTGAGTGTAGGCCAGATTTTTTTAGATGTAATGCCAAAGAAAAACACTAAGTGTTTGAAATGCGTTGTTAGTTTCTATATTAAACTCCTTTTTTTTGTGTGGAAACGTAATTTTTGAAATCTCTCAATACGACTTAAATATGTTAGGGAGGCAGGTGTAGCTCATATTGCCGTTTAAGATTACTCTTCATTGAGTTACCTGTGTTGACCTATACGCGTGCCTGAGCCTCCCGGCCATACCACAGTCATTGAGTTACCTACGTGCAAGTACAAGCACTATAGCTCAGAGCTCATACGTGCTGAACGATGCCTACATGGTAGAGGCATTGGTGTTCTGTTGCTCTCCAGCAACATAAGAGATGTAACCCCTTCTCACATAACGATAGGAGAAACCTGACAAACTCAAGGTTTACTCTGAAGTCTACCCATTCTTAGGTTTGGAACCACAACGACCGCAAGATCGACACCGCTGTGTAGGCCCAGGCGCCCAAGTACTGGGTGTCATGCACCACCCTTCAGTACTGATAAATGTTAGCGTGAGCCATTTGTTAACGTTGCTGTTCTAGCTCAGGGTTTCCCAAACTTGAGGACACCGTGGAGCCCTTGAGCAGGGCCGAGGCTTTTCACGGAGCACTAACTAGACATGGACTAAAATAATTAAATAAAAAAACATTCATTTCAAATTTTAACACTAACTAATGATTTGTGGGTTTAAAAAAGATCAATAATTAAATGTCTGTCACCATTTAATTTTTGCATAAAAAGCTTTTGGTCCTCCTTAAGAAAGGTCTTCGGGAGCCTCTCAGTCTTATTTACGGAGCCCCAGGGCTCCGTGGAGTCCATTATGGGAAACCCTATAGAGAAACTATAATTAGAATTAGTGGGCCAGTCACACATTAAAACACCATCAACGCCTACTTGTGCAAAGCAAAGGCAAATAAACAAGCATAATTAAATGAATACATATTAATTAAATAAGGAAAATTTAGTCACAAAGAATAAGCATAAAAATACAGGGAAAATAATAAATAACCTTAGACATAAAGAGATAAGAGTGATCTTTAAAAAATAATTTCAACCCATCACGAAAAGGCAGTGATAGATCTAAAAAGTTAACTTTATTTGAGTCCATGCAAACCTGAATATATCTTATAACTTTACGCCAAAATAAACTACCAAAAACAACACAAAGCAAAGCTATATTTAAAAAAAAAATAAAATTAAAAATACTATTCATAAAAACATTTACGTAAATAAATTCTAATTTATTACACTAATCTGCTAAAAACAGTTAATTTTAATAAAAAATAAATAATTCGCATAATTAATCCTTTAGTACCGAAATATGCAAATGTTAAAGATAGAAAACGACCTGCCTCACGGTGGTCTATACTCGATCATGTAAGAAATTAAAGGTCCAAGAGACCTAGAATTAAAGATGCCGCTCCTTAATTAAGATTAGATTACCGTTGACTGGGTCACAAGTATATCGAAAAACACTCTCGTTATTTAGGGTAATTATAAAAGCTTGTTAAAAAATATATTCTCCAAGTTTGCTGTTATTTTTAACAATGTATGTCTAGTAAAAGGGTCGAAATATTGAATGTGAGTCCTAGTATTTCTTTTCCATTTGTGTTTCTTTAAGTTTTCAAAGCAAATATATATAATTAAATATACAGATATTTAAATATACATATATTAAAATGTATTTGTATATATACATATGTATATATATATTGACGGTATAAAATTGTCTGGATCTGATATATCATTGGCTATTTGTAGACTAAATGATTTGAACCTAGAAAATTGACTGAATTCCGATTACATAATACATCTATATATACCTGATAAACGAAATGCGGTCCAGCAGGACAGATTACACTTAAAATAAACTGTGACACATTGAAAGAAGCATAAGAAAGACTCACTTTTCAATATTTCGACCGGTATGGTGGTCGTCCTCAGGAGGAGAAGTGAATTGACGGAGAGACGACATTCAACTAAAGAACTCAGTAGGTGAGGGGTAAAGCAGTGCTGATGCCAAGGAGAATAATAAAAAAACCAAGGAGTCAAGATCAAAGAAAAATTAAAGAAGACTAAAGGTGAAGAAAACAAAAAATGGAAAACTTTTTTTATATATTTCCTTCATTTTTTGTTTTCTTTACCTTTATTCTTCTTTAATTTTTTCTTTGATCCTTGATTCCTTTTTTATTTTTCTCCTCTGCGGCAGCACTGCTTTAGCCCTCACCCAGTGAGTTCTTTAGTTGACACATTGTCTAATGTTTCATTATGAAACATTAATTAATGTTTCATTAATGACTGTCCTCCCTCCGTCAATTCACTTCTTCTCCTGAGACGACCGCTACAACGGTCGAAATATTGAAAAGTGAGTGTTTGTTATGTTTCTTTCAATGTGTCACAGTTTATATATATAAAGATACCTGCATCCTGTTCATGAGGTTTTGCAAATAATCAAATTGTATTTTGTTCTACTACTCCTATCAGGGTTTGGCGGAAATGTTTGAACACGGGATGCAGTTAACTTAAGTCGGTTGGGTGAAAGCAGAGGTAATGAACTGGCGTCCTTTCTTGGATGGGTTGGCGCCAATGGAATTTATTCGATCCACTCTGGTAGCTGCCGTCTGCCTAGCGGAAAGCCGATCGTCCCGTCTTATACTTATTAAACAAGCCCTCCCCCCCCCCCCCTGATCGTTGTCTTTATTTTGAGAAAAGCTATGCTAAGTTTACCATCATTATAACCCCCTCGCTTGGATAGCGTTAGGTTAAGGCTAACGAACTAAATCAATTGAGTGTTCAACACTTTTAAAACAAATCTCTAGCGAATTAACAACAACAGAACTTTTGATTCCACATTAGTTTATCTATCAGTTCAGATATATATACAATAATATAATTTACGGAAGTAAGAATTCTTTGAATAATAAAGTGAAATTTACGGTATTTAAACGGACTAATGATCTTAACTGGTCAAAACCTAAATGAAGGTTATTTTTTTATTTCATTCCATTATTATTCAATGATAATTCCATTCTTCTTTTTAATCAATCATTAAAGCTGATTTTTTATTGGCTTACCAACGCAAAACTACAATCAAATACAGGTTAAATCTTCCCAACCCGGTAACTACCGGACCTTAGACTTACCAGGCAATGAAAAATTCCGATCTACCATATAAGTGGCTCCCAAACAATCTCTTAAACATGCACTTACCCTGCCATTATGTTGTAAAAGTAAATTTGTTCTTATATATGATAATTGTATTACATAAAAATGTACACACATAAGTATATAGAAAAACATGTTAAAAAAACTTATGAATTTATTTTTAAAGTTAGGCAAGTAGATAAACTGTAAAGAATTTTTACGACCAGCCCTGAGAATATTCAGAATTATGTTGTAAATTAACTTCAGTATGGATAATTTTTGCCTGCGCTACTGCATCTCACCGGACACAGCGGCTCTACCAGCGAGCAGAAGCGGTTTGAAAACAAACATCTTGCCGGATTACAGGTGTTGCCGTATGAAATAATACCGGATTAAGGCGGTTCAACTTGTATAACATAAACAGAATAAAAAAAATAGATATTTATGCACCTAGGGAACAATGAGCTCTATTATTTCCCCAGTGTTTTAGTTGGCATAATTAGCAATACAGTTGGGATTTAAAAATCAGGCTTGCCACCCTACTCTTCCAAATCTCATTTCACTTCATATCTAAAAATCAATGTCAACAAAATATTTAAGTTGGACAATCTGGATTACATCCCTGTTTTTTAATTATTTCCCGTTTTTAAGTACCGGGATTAAATGCCTTACAAATTACCTGAAAATTAGACGTAAAAAGTTTTTTCGTCCCTTCTAGAAATAAAAAAATATTTATAGTTGTTTGAAAGAAAAAAAAACTCACACATCATTGGTATACGAAAACATTAATAAACAACTTTTATAAATTAAACCCCGCTAAAATGTTTAATGAATTATTTATATACTTCTTCCGGATTCATCAGCAGGTCTTAATTGACAACATAAATTAAATTAGGGTCAGTTTTTATTTTCATTTTGGTTTTTAAAATGTATGACATTCCTACCTGAAGAGAGAACTACTTTAATCTAATAAGAATTGAACACAAGGCAATGGGTTTGAAAGGTCTTTGGATGTTATCAGTAGTGACTTTCAAGGATATCATTAGTGAATTGTAAAGGTGCTTATATGTATCACCATGGCAGATACATTAAAAAACATATATTTTTCATACTTCCTATTTCATTATTTATTATACATTTATAAGCCAAGGATCTCAATATATTTCAAATTCCTTTAATCTTATTAATTCAACTTTATATTCATTCTATTTTTCGCTATTTACTGCTGAAATTCTATTTAAAGCTAAAAAATGAATTAAAAATACGACGGTTTCTTAAAAACTTTACCTTATCCTTTTAAAATGTTTTGCTATTTCTTTCAGTCACTAATGTAGAATTCAAAGATACCTCAGGTTGGAATCAATTGACTAATTCACTAAAAGACTGGTGTCGAATGAGGGCACAGAAATCTCAACCCATCCAAACCCCATTGTTCAGAGCCTATCCCTAAGAATTCCCTAATCACATGAATCGTAGAGGATGTTGTTAAAATAGAAATTCCAAACCCTTCCCAGATTGACAAAATCTTTTGGGACTCAAGAAGACCAGACGGCCACGAAATAATGTAAAAAGAAACCCAAAAAGAGTACAGACATTTAGATACTGACTCCACAGTTACAGCGGTGCTACAATTCAGCAGCATTAGGTCCGTGACACGCAGCCTCTCGTTCCCTTTTCTTGTGCACACCCCCTCTAGCACACACGCACCCTTTACAACAGCATACCAGATGTTCTTTTGTTTCAGTATCGCTTCTTCACTGACCAAAGAGAAAAAAAGTTTTTGGCGGAAAGATCTTTAGTAATTTTTCTTATTTCTTACTATAGTTTAGACTTTGATTTTTATTTCACGTATTTATTGTAAAATATTTTTCTATGCATATAAATAAGAATATTTTACAATAAACATGTCATATAAAAATTGAAGTATAAACCACAGGAAGAAATTAAAAAAATGTGAAACACTAGTCAACACTAAGTATGACTTTTACCAGTTCCTGTTATTTTATTTGAAAGTTCTTTCGGAATTTCTTGCTGTGGTTTGCACGTTGTCATATACAGGGTAAGGCAAAGAGATATGATACATTTGCAGGTTTAATAAAAAGCAAATAAAGTAAAAAAAACACAAAAAAGTGTTGTTATTTTCGAAAAGTACATATAATGTCATTATGGTTTGTGTAGCAGGATTAGGTATATGGGGGGCCGTACTTTTCAAAGAAGACAACGTTACAGTGACTGTGGACTCTGATCGATATTATGATATGTTAAGAGACATTTTTCAAAACCAAAATTGAATATGCTTCACGATATCGACAATGTTTGGCTTCAACAGGTAAGGGTAATAGCCCACACTTCTCGACGTGCAATGGGGATTTTAAGGGAGATTCGCTGGGCATTTGATCTGATTGCGTGGTGACATCGGTTGGGCCGTCTGTTCACCTGATTTAAATACGTGCGATTTTCTTCACTGGGAATACCTCAAGTCAAAGGTCTAATGTAAACCGAGAAAACCAAATAAATACATTAATCACGCTCAATCTATTGAACAACTTAAAGATGAAATCCGTCAAGAAATCACTATCTTTCCCTATGAAATGACCCGCCGAGTTATAGACAACTATCGTGAACGCCTTCAAAATCGTGTGGACAATAACGGATTCCATTTGACTGATTTTATTTTTAAAACCAAATAAAACACAATGACATTATATATATATAATAAAAAAAACTTTCAAAAATAAAAAAAACACATTATTTGGCTTTTATTAAACTTACAAATGTGTCACATAATTTTGCCTGACCTTTTTATATAATGCTTTAATCGCTTTATCGTTTTTATGTCTATCTATAAGCTGATTATATATACATATATAACCAGAGAATTAGTCAATAATTAAAGCAAATTATTTCTTATATATAAACCAAATAACAGTGATCAAATAAAATTTACAGTAAATAATTGGTCATTTTCCGAATAGATAAATATTGTTGAGTCAGTAATTATTATTTGTGACAATTTGCATACACAGAATGCATATTCAGAATTAGGGCGAAGGTAAATGATACTTGATTTAAATGCCACGTGTGAAATGTCAAAGTGTTTTGGCTCACAGATTCAATCTCTCTATTACTGTCAAATTTGCTTAAAAGTTATCAATCATCGTGACCTTTATGTCGATTGCTATTGATTAGTCAGCTAGTGAACTTTTCCATTGTGAATGGAACCCATTGACGACTTTACAAAATTATTATTTATTTGAAAATTGAATTAGGAAACAATATTTAAAAATGATATTGACTCAAATCCATTGTGTTTGAAGGATTTTATTTCAATCTTGGTTGCTAGAATGCTTGACTTTTGTATATAATATTGTGTATAAATACTGTATCAGGTGTGGTGGTGAGTTTGTTGTTAGTAATAAAGATTTGAGGAACCTATACTACAGTTGGTATCCAATTTCCGACATGCGCGACTTTCGATGACCCGTGTCACGACGGGTAAGCATTCTTCGCCGGTGCTAAAATATTAAGCGTGTTATTCACTAGTAGTAGTAGACAGTGCAATTACTCATTAACAATGGTTAATGGTGACCATGACTCAAGTCACCGTTATTTTTATTATTTGAGGGTGACTGTAGCAAAGTGTCTTAAAAAAAACTATTGTACTTCCCCTCTTCTGTACTGAAGTACCCCAGCAGTTAGCCTCAACGCCTCCAAGAAGCTCAGCACTTTTGCTGGTTCCAGCGGTAAAAGTTTTCTATGGTTTGTTGAGTGTCCCGAAGCACCTGCCTCTCTGCAGCAAAGTTGCCTTACAAGTTATCAGCAGGTGCAACGGTGTTTCTTCCTCTTTGCAGAATCTGCACAAACCATCATTGATAATATCCATTCAGGCTCCCTATGTTTTGGGAGAAAGTACTTCCTTTCTCCTTCTTCAGGATGGTCTTCTTCGGGTCCTCAGGTGCACTTGTGAGAGGTTCCCACTAGTTGTCGCTTTTGGACCCTCTGCGCTTCCGGAGAATGGTCTCCAGACATCCTTCTCCTTACAAGGGAAAATCCCTGAAGCTCTATCGGTGGTATTTTGTCCGCTCCGGCAGAGCACCGCGTACCGGAGTAAGGCTATTTACTCAAGTGAGTCGCCTGGTGCCCTTGAGACTTCGTTCATAATACTGAAACCCCTGTATCATCCATCCTTCGGCACGGATCGCATAACACCTTAGACTGGGGCTGGGATAAAAGGAGGGGATTTGGGGATTAGGAAGGATGGGAAACGAAGGTGGTCAGGCCCAGCCCCTGATCACCTTCTCCTCCTCTGTCCCTGCATATAGCAGGTTAACAGGTTAACATACGTGCTGTACTGTTATGAGGATGCTGAAAAAGTATATTGAAAAAATATATTAGTATTAGCCACTTTTGCATACTCAAATCAAATTAAAAGCTGAATTTTCAGTATAAATTAAAACTTTTAAACCTTTACAGCTGGAAGCTAGGAAATTTTGAAAACAATAGATATGAACTATTAGACTAGAATAGTGAAAAAACTGGATATTTTTCAAACTAATAGGAAATAGTCCATTACTCACACTGCAACATTAGTCAAAGTTAATATGATTAGTAAACACAAAAAAAATTCATCTCAAATTAAGTTTTGTTCTTTGAGTGCAACATAGAGATTAATTAGAGCATTTTGTGAGACAAATCCATCATACCATGAAAGCATCAGAAATTATATGCCTGATTGGATTTGATTTTTTGCATGAAAGAATTTTATTTGTATACATCTCATATAAAGTTCTTGAATTATTTAATAATTTTTCCTTAAACCTGTAAAAATCAATTATATTTCATTGGATTCACTCAAAAAAATTCTAAGTCAATGTAAACAATGTAAATAAATATCAATAAATTCGACAAGTATAACAGGTGATCCTCAGTCTAGGATAAACAATCTGTTTTTATAGCACTTTTGCTCTTTGCCGTAATTGAAATGTCATTAGTTTTTTTTTATAATTTGTTAATTTTTAGTCCAATTTGTTGGCAAAATTTCATGGTTCTTTAATGAGTTCTTTGGCGTCAAAAAAATATTTTCTGAAAACAGAAAATGAACTGTAACGCCCCTTGAGTGAATGAAATTTTGAATAAAATTATCTAACTCATTTTCCACAGAATGTTCCATTTATAAGTATAATTTCATTTTGGTTCGTTAAACGGTATAAATTAAGTCTTAGTATTGCACATAATAGCTTGTATTGTTCACACAAGCTTTCAAATTGAAATACAAGACAAATTTTTTAAATTTTATAAAAAAAAATATTTCTGTTGTTTTAAAAATCTGAAAATATTTTTGTTTATTGTATTCATACCCTCAAAAGTTAATGACAAAATTTCAAGACCCTAGAAATAGTAGTTTAGGAGAAAAACAATTGTTATCTAAAAACAGGTTTTTGGCAAAAATAGTGACTTTGCCATCATGTCCAAATTGCTCCCAAACAATAGGGATCATCTACACTATGAGGCCCTTTTTGTGTAAAATATCAACTTGATCCATCAAAGATTCTGGACCGTAGCGTGGTAACAAGCAACGCTAACACACTCACCCACCCACACACACTCACAGACATCATCGAAAAAACATCATAAAACGATTTCTGGGACCTCAAAACAAGTAATTCCGTCAAAATCTCAAGATCAAATTTTTTCACTATCACTGTACTTAACTCACAGTAAAGTAAAATCAAATATTTTTTAATTATGATAAAAATTCTGTGAAATTTAAAATATAGATACATTTTATTTTAGTTTTGAATAAGCCTTTACACGTTTCTCTCTCACGAGCTATGCAAGCAGTTATTGTGTGGGATGACTCAGTGTTTCCTTTACTCTCGAGCTCTTTACTCTTAGTAACTATAACCTCCTCTTTAGACATTAGACTGCAAAGAACAAATAAGTAAGTAACTTTCAAATACAAGATGAAATATTATTCTAATTAGCTTTTGTGTTTTATGAATGTCAAGTGTCCGATTAGGTATTTAATCATGTTGGCATTACCTTAAGCCCACTTAGTCTGCTAAGCCTTCCATAATAACTTGCCTAGTATTATCTTGGCAGGGATTCTAGAAATCCTCTTAGACAGCTAGTCAGCTTTATTCCTATCAATATGACAAGATCTTACGTAATAATAGTCACAAACGTCACATTCTCTAGATTTATAAATTACAAAAAAACCTACATTATAATATAAGGATAAGGGATATCCCATAATTAAAAATAGATAAATTAAAATAAAAAAATTGAGATTAAATGTAGCAAAAATATGGTAAGCCTTTCATTAGTGCATTTAAAAAGTGCAGTCATTATTACATTATTATTATTATTAATGGTACAAAATATAAAACGGTTAGGACGTATCAAACGATTACAAAAAAGGTCATGTAGAAACAATACACAACTCATTTCAAATATTTCGATCTCGCAGTCAATGAAGCTCTACATGCAGCAATTAAAAATATTAGTAATCCTTAGGAGGTATGAGTCTCGATATTACTATCTTACACATATTTTAAAGAAATAATTATTTTCTGTTAAGTGTAATGGTTTTTGTTACATATTACATATGTTTGATTTTTTTGTTATATTATCCTTGATCTCAATAAAAATCTAAAGGGTTGTGATGTTCTAGTGAAATTTATCAAGGTGTAATGGGTGAAGGAAAGTTTGATAACCACAGTCATTTATCACTCATAACAATCAACTTAACCTGAAGAAGGACTGTTCGAAATGGCTTAGTTATGTAAGATATTTAGAAATTTCAAAAATTAATACTGAGCAAAAATGAACTGGAGGCCAGTTATACCCAATTGTTAAGCTGAATACCATAAATTTATGTCGCTCTTTGTCTAGAATTGGACAGCTTAAACAGTATGTGGTCCCAAGTCTGGGGTGATACACCATCACCTGTCACTGTCAATGATATGAACCTATTCAGGTAGGATTTAGTTCCCACCATGGCCTGTAAGAGCTTGTGTTAGTTTGTATGTAACATCTACCATATATTGCAATTTTCCCTTTCTTTGACTGCAGGAAAGAACGTCTTTGTATGCGATCCTACTATTTTTAGTTCGGAAAATATCTTTCTGTTGGGAAAAATAATTACATTTTCTATATCAACGATATATTTTTTAAAAATACAAGTAGCTCAATTTCTGATAAAAGAAAGTAACTTTAATTCTGCCCGGTGGCAGAGGTAGTTGAACTTGAATTTAAAGCTTAAAGAATGAAAGAACATTATGAAGGAAAAAGGTTTTTTTTTTTTAATAAACATTTCCGAGTTTAATAAGTTGTGATGACGTTTTGGATAGAAAGGTTATCGGTAAGGTGATTAGATGCCTAAAGTGATTAGAGTGAAGGAGGAGGAGAGATGTAGATATTATGCATGGTAATGAGCGGGGGGGTGCCTGCTGCTCATGGCTTGGGCAATGGGCCATTAGCTGATTTATTCGACCTGGCGAGGGTGACAATGAAACGCCTACGGGTTCCGGGAGCAGTCCATTGGCCCGCGGACGGCGGCCAGTCGACCATTGGAGGGGCTGCTGCCAGACGCCCTCAGGCAAGTCCTGGCATTCCAGTTCCCCAGCAAGCCCTACCTACTATTCTTCGGGGTTACCCTGTCTCCTTTGCAATATTTGCACATCGTAAAAACGACAATCAGATTTTTCTTTTCCCACTCATCTCTACACTTATACTCCCAAACTGATAAAATAAAAAAAAAGACTTTTTCATTAGTGAAAATATTGAAAATATTTATTTAAGATTTTTAATGTTCTTATAAAAACACATTACATAAGACATTATATCAGCGTTTTTCAACTTTGTCTGTGAAAAACACTGATACAATGGCTTATTTTTCTCATATGAAAACACATCAGTATTTCATATATAAAATATAGAACACTTCATACTATATATGAAGTTATACGAAGGCATGCTTTTGTCCCTAAAAACTTTCAAAACGCACTATCAATCAAAAGTTATAACTGAAACTCTCATTAAAAAACATTAAAATTAATTCATCGTTGTTTAATTTTTTAAACAAATAAATTTACTTCAGTTGTACCACAGACACTCATCCTTCGTTTTATGCCGAAGGATACACGTATATATTATTAAACATCTATATGTGGAGACTCTTTCATTAGCTTTTTCACCCTACAATAAATAAATTTACTAAATACATGTATAATAAGTCGATAAGTTGTGAATCTTTAGTAGAAGTTCTTATCTTCTAGGGTTTGTCGGTTTTTTCGAGAAAATTATGAAATTCGAACACCGGTTTTTTAGTAGAAAATATCGGTTTTCAATGTATGAATAACATTTAAAAAAAATTTGAAATGACAAATATAGCCAAATGTACCAGATTGATGAAAACACTGCTGCAAGCGGTTTGGTTCTTGGATAATATCGGTCCGATTTAATAATATGGTTATTATAAATATAATATGGTTAATAATACGGTTATTATAACAATATTAAAATATATTGTTTTTATTTATTCGAACCCTTTGCTGAACAACTCGTTTCACTATTATAAAAATATTTACATTCTTACATGTGAAATTATGCATAAACAACGAATAATTATTTTTAAAGTTATTTAATCGTGGTCAACTATTATTTCTCTGTTCCACTAAATTGTATAAAAAAATTTTACTATCAATAAAATTGAACAGTAAATAATTTCAGTTAAAAACTGCTTTTAATCACTCTAAATTTTCTGTTAAATTTTTTTGTTCAAATTACAGAATATTCGAGCAAAAAATTTTTTTATAAAAATTTATACCGGTTAAAACCGGATTTCTAAAATGTCGGTTTTTGTATAAACCCTATTATCTTCCATTTCATTAACCAAATTTTATTTTAAATTTGTTTTAGATAATTAGAATTGACATGTAAGCAAGCTTATCTTTGCTGTTTACACAGAGGTTTTATTAATTTTTATTTAGATTCTACAATTTTTTAATTTATCTCATTAAGAAAATAATCATCTTTTAAAATTTACGAGTTTATTTAAATTGAAGAAATTTATTTCGCTGACAAACTAGAGATAAATTTTTAATAAAATTTCCATTCCAACCAAATCGATCATTTAGCTTTTAAGTTGTTCCAGTCAAAACTGAATTTACATCAACTAATTGGATACATCGTCCTCTTAAATCACAAAAGTATTCAATTTATTTCTTACTAACATAGCTTAATTACATAAATATTCATTTAGTTTGCGTATAATTTCAAAGTTAGGACGCTAGTCGAAGGAGGAGTCCAAACATGCAAGTCTCAATTTAAGCACGCTATTTTTAACTAATTAATATAACCTAGTAGATGATCACAATTTTTTTTTTTATAAATAAACATCAGTCAACTGTTGAAAGGTAAATTAACTGTTATCAACCTAACTGGAGATGTTAACATGGTTATTAATGAGCTTTTGACTACAGCGGTGGGGGGTCTGCGAAAGATAAAAAAACATTGGAAAGAAATCGGATCAGGTTAAATAAATTATCTTAAAATATATTATGACGTACAATTTAAATTACCTTATTAGTATAAATAAATTATTTGTTCGACTTTTTAAAATAAAAAACAAAAGCAGAGATACTTTACATATGCTATGTTTCGGAATGTTATTGATGAAATAAAACAAATTTGCTTCTAAAGTACGACATTTTTTTGTCTAGGAATCAGGTCCCTGATAATAATAATTATTAACAACGTTCCGCTGAAAATTGTTTCATATTAATCAGGGCCAAATATAATTAGTAATAATATAAAACAATACTGGAAAAGTAACTCCACAGAATAATAACGACTGGAAAAAGAATCAAACAATACGCAGCAGAAAGAAAAATAAATAACATTGAAACCGTAAATGTTATTAGCCTAATGTAAGGAAGTATATATAAGATTATTTTTATTGTTATAATTATTACTCTCAGGACTAACAACGAATTTATGAAGATTAATAGTAATATAAATAACTCTAGAAGAGTACATCACGGAAAAACAAAGACCAGAAGCAAAGAACACAATATGCAAAACGTAAAACAATTCAATTCAATTCAATACAATGCAATTCAAAATGTATAGTGTTATTATCTTATGGATGGCGGGGCTTCTACGGTTTTTTTTCTAGACCAATCAGTTTTTTTTATTATATATATATAGCTCAATAACAAAGTGAAAAACCTAAATAAAGGCATACAAAACTCACTACTATATTTCGACTGAGCAATCATCAGGTAGAAGTACCTCTAGGAACAGACACGGCTGACTGAGCGAATCCCTCTTACTATTATTGTGTATATATGTAACCAGACAGTTCTTCAGTTGAATGTCGTCCTTCCATCAATTCACTTCTTCTTCTGAAGACGACCGCCGTAAGGTCTAAATAAGTGTTTCCCAAAGTGGGCGGTACCGCCTCCCTGGGGGCGGTGATTTGATATCGGGGGCGTAATGCAAAAAGGAGAGGGGATTCTGTTTTCATAAATTGAAAATGTTCATGCAATATAATTTCTAAATTTTAGTGAAAACACAACATGTAAACTTCTAGGAAACAGTTTCTTAAAATTATTTGTTTTGATAATTCATTTTTATGTTAAAAGTATATTCTCACCTAAGTTTCTTTTATTGTGTATTCTTTTGCATAAATATGCTATGAAACAATACATCTATTGGATTCTAATTATTTATTTAATTTAATTTAATTTTTTATTTAATTTAATTATTAAAATGTTACTCATTTGGTTATTTAGTCTAGGAATCTGATTATTATTCAAGGGTTTTGAGTTATAGGTTTATGGACCCAAGGGGGCGGTCACTCGAAAAAGTTTGGGAAACACTGGTCTAAATATTGAAAAGTTACGTTTCTTTCTATGTGCCTCATTATATTTTAAGTTATATATCCATACATATAACAAAGTTACAGAAATAACACAGACATAAGAGACCATATTTCGACTGAATTGTCATCAGGTAGAAAGTTGATAGTCACTCCAAACACAAGCGCGGACTGTATATATGTATCCTATTTGACATATCCTGAAAGTGAGGTAAAATCTATACAATAACTGAAATTTAAATGATACATAATGACGGTATGCATAAATGATACACTGTGGATGCAAAGCGGTTAAAACAAATATATTTTTGTCCTTTGTTAAATTATTTGAAAATACACTATATGTATCTTGCTTCTGCCAAGTAGTTGTCAAATGCTTTTGTTTAGTGTCTTCACGTATCATTATATTGCCTTCTTAAAATATATTTTGCCTGCAAGAAGGTAAATCGTTTATGATTGAAATTCAACTGCTGCAATCTATCTATGCGTAACTTTAACTATTTGTCAACTGTGACAGGTCATTATAACAATAATTTCCATTATTATATTAGATTTTAATTTATATTGAAAATACAGAATATATCTTTTTCGATTCAAAATGTATAATGTTAACTTCTTATATAATTTCCAAGCAAAAAAAAATGTTTTGTCAAAAAAATACTTGAAGGACGATATCTATTCAGATTTGTTCATCTACTGTGAATAAATCGAGGACTACAATGGCTACTGAGCCCCAGACCTAATAGTCCAGAGGTGAGTGCGTTGTTACTGGAAAACGAAAAACTTCGTGGAAAAATAAAATCAATAAATATTTTTTTAATTACCCTAAAAACGAATAAATTGTCTTACCTCGTATATTGCTATTGGAGTTATTTGACTGGTTTTAAAAGTTGTACTTCTTCAAGAGGAAGTCCTTTTTGTTCCATTTGAAGATGGATAACATCTGAATACGGTGATACTCCAATACGAGAATACCAGGAAAAATTGCTTATTAATTTCTTAATGTAAGTTATACTAATCTCTGTATGTAATATGCATGTGTAGTGGCACCTCAGTGTTTGAATGTCTTTGGATTCGAACAAATTGGAGTTCGAAAAGAGATGTCGAGAACATTACATCCGAGAATTCGAACATAGTTTTGGAACTCGAACAGCGTATGACCCGAATATAGTCGAACGTAGTTTATACAGACTTTTTATATAGAGAACCTACAATATTTAAACAAATAATAATGCCTGTATATGATCTAACTGAACGATTATCCCATTTCTTAAAATTAGTTTGAAAATTAGTTTTGGTATTCGACCAAAGCAGTTGTCGACCAAAACTGCTGAACGAATTACAGTCGGGAACCAAGTTTTAGATTGTACGTAAAACGTTTTTAGCCTACACTCATTGATGGTTGAACTCAAATTATATTGCTAATAATATATGATATTTGAGGAATGAAAGGTTTCTTTATTCTATCATTAGTCTTTCCATTTGCATTTTTTTTTTCATACGACATTTGTTGAACTGGGATGTCCTATTTAAACCAGTTGTAATCACATCATGTTCCAGAGGAGAATAGGCTGATACTGTCAGTTGGGAGACATTAAGTTGATACATAGCAAGCCAGGAGCTGCAGAAGCACAAAGATAATAAATATTTCACGACTCCCGCTGCCAGGTCACCACAAACCATAAATAACCTGCACCGCAGCTATTACACGCCCCGCCATACCTAATTCCTTTAATCAATCAACTATTTGACCTCATCCCTTATTACATCCAACCCACTTAGTCTTTTTATTCTTCTTTGTTTTTTCTACATTCTTTGCAATTTTTTTTTTTAACTTAACTTGATTTGATTATATGGACCCACGCTAACCAAGAAGTGAGCATAAATGCAAAAAAACCCTGTATTATTGCAATTCACTATTGAAAATCAAATTAATTAAATTCCAAAATGTCTTTAACCTTAGAATAGAAGACTGATATAGATTATACAAATAGGAAACTGAATGGACATATATATATATATATATGATCAAACCACAATAAGAAATGGGAAAACAAGACTAAGATCTTTCAACCGTAACAAGCGGTCTTCGTCAGAGTCAAAAACTCAACTGGGTTTTACTTTTTATTTTATGTCCTATGGACCGTTTCATTTGATCATGTACGAGTATATATATATATCAATGATCAAACCACAATAAGAAAATGGGAAAGCAAGACTAAGATCTTTCAACCGTAACAAGCGGTCTTCGTCAGAGTCAAAAACTCAACTGAGAGGGTTGTTACGGTTGGAAGATCTTAGTCTTGCTTTCCCATTTTCTTATTGTGGTTTGATCATTGATTGTTATTTCACGTGTTTATGTGAAATCTTTATATATATATATATATATATATATATATATATATATATATATATATATAATAGAAGTTTAACAGGACTCGGTCAGTTCTTCAGGTTCAAATTAAACTTTGATTGCCAACATTTCGGTGTTTATTTAACGCTTTTTTGACAGGCAGAAGTATACAATTTTTCAAAAGAGAAAAAATTAGTATTACATTAGAGATTTTTTTTACAAAGAAAGCCCTTAGCGGATTTTAGCAACAACTGTCTATTTTGAATAAACACGTGACACTGATTCAATGTTGAGTCTTAACAGACCGTTATTATATATATATATATATATATATATATAGTCAACCAATATTGTATAGTCAACCAATCGCATGCGGTGTTTAATGCTTCTTCTATCAATGTCTCCGAAGAAATCAAGAAGAACGTCTCCATGCAAATATATATATATCTACAAAACAAATGAAGTTTAATAAGGGACCCACAACAGGATACTTCTCAAGACCAACGCCTCATGAAACTTTCAGTAATAGACTTAAAGAATAGAATTAAAGAAAATAATTTAATTAAAAAAAATTAAAATAAATCTGGATTTTATTTTGTTTCAGCTATTTTCCTCTTATTTTCTTCATTATTATCTTTTAAGTTTTTATTATTTATATTTCCTAATTTTCTTCATTTTCACTTTCTATTTCTTAGCTTATTCTTAGTTAATTTCTGTTACCTCACTTGAACTGGGCACGCGTGTGACAACACTGTTGGCTCCAACCGTCGCTTCACAAGTGCGCTTGGTGTCCCTTTCTCAACTCTCCTGATGACGGTTCAACCAAAAATTAGAGACAGTAAGTGTGTTTGTTCCTTAGTTCTGTGTTTTTGATTCATCGTGAAACGTTTGTTGTCCTTTTGGATCGTTTTCCTGTTTATAATATATATATATATATTTGTTTGTTTATCCTCAATAAAATAAGACGGAGCAGTTACTCTAGTGAGAAGAGGATTTGGAGCAGTTTATGATCGTTTAAGTATATTAATCACTACATAAGGCGATAGCAGAGGTAATTGGATTGATATAAGGTACGATAAGATGAAGTAGCAAAAACTATCTTAACGAAAACGAATTTTAATTTAGAATCACACGCTCATTATGAATTCAATTAAAAAAAAATCATATGCAGAAATGAGCATTTCTATTCATTTAACAGTTCAATTCAGTCACAGTTCTAATTGAATAGAATAATAACAAAAAAAAGGAAACATTTAGCCTTGAATAAATTAAAAACTAAATGTTGAAATTAAAATATTTTAACAAATTAATTGAAATATCTGTATCAAATGTCTTTTTATATGGAATAGAGGCTTGTAATTATATGTTATGTGGGAACTTTATTCAAATAAAGTCTCTTTTTAAACCCATTTAATGGCTATCAGAAAATAAATAACTAGAAATTAATTACAAGTGTTTGTTTCAATTCGTGATGATAACTCGGGTTCATTAACTGATAAACCAATACGCAAGAATATGATGACTTGGGTGGTATACTCGACTCTCGAGTTTTTATACTTTAAAAAACCGTACTTTCAAGTTCCCCGTACTTTCTTTCCTTCCGAATAGCATAAATTATCGTCCGGGTATTGGTAATTCACAATGACGACAGAGTGAGACCGAGTAGCTCAGGCTAATTTCGTTATCTTAAGCAAACGATATCTTTTTTTTTTGTTTATTATAAAGTTTAATATGTAATAATAATACTGTTTATTTAAATTAACTGTGTAGTGTGCTAAAGTCAATGAAATTGAGATAGCCTAGCCCTTCTAGAAAGTTTTAGTGAGGTTATGTATATGGGAGTCTTGGCATGCTCTCTACCCTAACCACCATTAAGCTACCACTTACCAGTGTTACCAATTTCCGGACTTTTCTCTTTCCAGACCTGTGACAGTCCCTATTAGTACAGAAAGTCGAGGGTCGAGTGTATACACAAACAAGCGTGCATATTGATAACTGGATCAATTACTATATATAATACCTCTACGAATGAAAGACTAAAAAACATCTGCCATTTAGACTAAATGAATAGTCTAAATTATAAAATCATTTCATTTCATCGTTATTAAACGATGAATAAAAGGAGAAGATTATTTATTAACAGTTATTTAATGCTATTTTTCTTATATAAATACTTACCAAATATGACCAGTTTAGCTAAATACCAGTTAAACAACAATTTGTAGAAATAGTCAGTTGTGATATGCTACTAAATTTATGGTATAAGCTGTCGGAAAATATTCTTTAGACTAATCCAGTTTTGACCATAATAATATGATCAATGCTTACCATCTTTGTGGTTTACATTACAACGTATTAATCAACAACAATTGTTTACTAATTTACAAAAAAATTAAATGTTATTAACCAAAAAAAGTTGATAAGAATATTATACGAGTTAATTTAAATAATTGGGAACACTGACTGTACGACAGGCAAAAGGCTTGTAGGAAAATGTAGGTTCCTATTAGAGACCAGGGTAGTTCAGTGTTTAACCTACTCGCCTCAGAACTGGTAGTTACAGGGTTCGATCCCCACCTAGCCCTCGATTTTTTCACGCGGAAGGTGAATAAATTTGAGTACGTCAACCCTTGGAGAGGACGTTAAACATCCTCGTTACTCGTTAAACATCCCTACTCGAAATGCACTTGAGTTAGGCAAAATTTAGGACACTCAATGTAGAATTTTACAAAATGTAGAATCTGTAGAATAACCGATCAAATAAAAAGCCGGTAAACGGCTGACATTATCACCCGCTAGGGGATTGGTTTAAACAATAAACAATAATAGAATTACTAAAGCTGTACGATGTCAGGTCCCTAACTCTAAATATACAAAACTTAGAACTCCCGATGTAGAATCAACAGGTAATGTGGCTCGCCATTACTGAAATAGGTGTCAAATACTAAATGAGCCATAACTTCCGCCCCTAGAACAGCACTAAAAATGTGAAAGTCTTATAGGTGTTGGCGTTGGAAAACAAACATGTAGGTTCCTATCTGTGAACCGATCCTGTTAATACAGAGGATCTTACGCTAAAGAGCAACTGAATACATTTGAATATACTCATTCAAGATGGAATTAATTGAATATAATTAAATTTTTTTTTCACTTGCCTTTGATAAAGATTGTTTGCTTAACAAGTATGGACTGTTCCATGATTATCCGAACGGATTTTAATTGGTATATTATTAATCAAGTTAGCAGTAATTATAATATCGCTTCGTCCTAATTGTCAGTAATAAACTTGACAAGTATATGAGTAGTTAGTTGTAGGAGTTGGTGAGCGAAGGTCCAGTTAGAAGCGAAGACCTTTGTCACGCAATCACTCAGTGTATTCATTATTCTGATATAATAATAGGTCTTGAATATTAACTTATACACGACACACTAATAAACAAAAACAAAAAAAATTATGAAATTGTCTACATTTCTACTAACAAGTTAATTCCTTTTTCCTGTGAGTCATCTTGAGTAAGTCAGAAGAATAACAAACATGCTGGCACGTCAAACATTTTTTATGGGAATCCTCAGGTTTGTTTGACTGCTTTGTTTACGCATTTCGTATGATAAAGCAGGTGCACTGCATTACAACGCCGTACGTGTATATTGTTTGAGGTTGACTAATTAGGAGGACATTATAATTTTGTTGGTAGCACTGAGGTTATTAAACAACTGATTAAAATGTAAATTCATAATTAATTGCATATTTTTTTGCTCTACTCGAACGGTTTTGGAGCGTGTCCATATCAAGATCGATGTGTTACAATCGTGGTTAGGTTAGGTTGCAGGGGCAGCCCATGAGAGAACACATATGGCTGAACATTGACCCTTTATGATACCACACCATGCAAATTCTACGTTGGAAGTCTTAAATTTTGGCTAACTCAAGTTTATTTGGAGTAGTGATCTTTAACACGTACCTGACACCGTACAGACATGGGGCGGACGGCTTAACATCACTTACGGACGACGTGCTCAAATTTTTCAACCCCTGCGTGAAAAAATCGATGATGAGAGTTGGTACCATCCCCGGATCTACCAGCCCAGAGACGAGCACGTAAGCCACTGGCTACCATATTCCTATATTACGATCTAACAGAATGTAACAATTAGTAACAGACTGGCCAGGACTATAACAGACTTCCGTGAATATGTTGAGAACCAGAGTGGGATCGAACCCCAGATCTACGAGTCCTGAGGCAAGCACTTTTCCTCTGGGCTACCATGGCCCCTGTATTACGATCTAACAGAATGTAACAATTAGTCACAGACTGGCCAGCAATAGGTAACACACGTTGGTAACAGTAACTCCCGCGTGAATAAATCGAGGTCCAGAGTTGGTATCGAACCCCGAATCTACTACTCCACAGGCGAAATATAAGTCACTGGGCTACTTTGGTCCTCATTTTACTTTTCCAGCGGTATATAATATTATAACAGCATGTACCAAGTTGTAACTGACAGGTAATCAATTGGTAATACACGTTAGCAATAATACCTCCTGTATGAATAAATCGAGAGTTATAATGGCTATCGAACCCCGGATCTACCAGTTCAGAGGCGAGCACTTTACCACTGAACTATCTTGGCCCTTGCGTTACGATCTAACAGTATATACAAATTAGTAACAAACTGCCAAGCAATTGGTAATACACATTGGCAAGGTGATATACAAAACCATCAGTAAGCTTTTGTTTCATTCAAAAATATCTTACCTGACATGCAAATGTCATTTGAATGTTATCTTAGCTAACATTCAAAAAAATGTTTGTCATTGAAAAGCAATACATTTTAGCCTATAATCTGGACTATAAATTATTCCTTGTAATAATGATTGTCAACAATTATAAATTTCACATAAATAAATTAAATAAGCAGCTGTTTATAACAACGCTTAGATAAAATGTATCTCTCATTTCTCACCAGGTAGAAACGTTATTTTACCAGCTTATTATTTACCAAAGCAGAGTTATTTTATTTCTGTTTTCATTTTGATTGTTTGTTTTCTTTAACCTGTTTCCATAACAGGTGTTGATTTGGGTCAAATTTTATTCATAGTATCTACGTTTGATTGCTTTTTGTAAAACATTAGGGGTAACCTGTAACTATTTAAGAGGCAGTTTCTGCCAGGAGTAAATTTTTATAGCCGGCTAAATAAGAGATTACATGCTAACACTTGCATCGTTACGATTTGCTAATTTTTTTTTTTTTTTTTTTGGTTTATTATAATTTATTTCGCTTTACCTGTCAGAATAGAGGTTGGTAATAAATGAAGTTAGAGTGGGCAATGAAGAGAGTTGAGTGGAAGGTGACACTATGTTATAAGGGCTGGAAGTGATAGCAGCAGGGGAGTTCGGAATGTGGGGTGATTGGCCACAGGGGAGAGAGAGAGAGAGCCTGTCCGACCTGTTCTCCATAAACATAATATAAAAATGAGTCGCTTCCACTCCTCTTGTTTTGTGCCAACACGCCCCTCTTCTCTTTCCTTCTCTTATATTCGAACAATTAAAAAAAAAAAAAAAATAGCTCCCAACTACTTTCAGACAACCTGTCTTTATCTGGAAGACACTACTGAATACGTTACCTTTCAAATCACTTTTCAAATTGAATTACTAATTTTTAAAAATCGCGCTATTATTTTCAAATAACTTTTGATATCCGTTAAGTATTTTTCATTTCTCGTCCCTCGGAGAGGACGTTAAACCGTCTGTCTCGAGCCTCCACGATGTCAGGTACTCGTTAAAGAACTCTACTCTAAATATACTTGAGTTAGGCAAAACTTAGGACTTCCAATGTAGAATCAACAGGTAATGTGGCTTGCCCATCACTAAAATGGGTGCTAAATAATAAATGATCCACAATTTCTACCTCTAGAACACCACTTATAGGTGTGGTTTTTTCCCCTCCAAAGTAGTACCCCTACTTGGAGGGAGTTTATTACAATATTTTTACATGCTCAATTTTTTATATTACGTGTGTAGAATATTGATATATTGCTATTGATTTCATTAATATTAAAGTAAATTATTTATAATATATGTATTAGTTACTGTACGTTACATGACATCAATGGTAATAGGTGATATAGGTGTGGGTGTTGGAAAACAAACAGTATGATTCATTTAAAAGCTCTCCTATTGTTTTCCATCGTTTTTTACAAAATTAGTTGTAAAAAAACGATGGTGCCTCTCCGATAAATCACCATTATAATAAATATATATGACTTTGATCCTCGTAAGAAATGTTGACATTTTACTTGGTATTTCTAATGTTTCCCAGATAACATAAGTCTTGGTTTGGTTTCCTTTCTTGCCTCAATGAGTAAATACAATTGTAGAAAATTTCTACAGCTCATTACTTGTGCAATCTATTATAGTCTGGTATTTGCTCATATTTGGGGATTTCCACAGTTACGTTTCCATACAAAAAAAGTTTTATATAGAAACTAACAACGGGTTTCGAACAGTTAGAGTTCTTCTTCAGGTTGACATCTGTATTCTTTAATCCTTCCTAAGACACTCCCGTAGATCTCAAGAATGCAGATGTAAACTTGAAGAAGAGCACTGAAGTGTTCGAAATACGTTCTTATTTTCATATTATACTTTTTTTTGTGTGGTGACGTAATTCTTGAAATCCTCCAATATTTCTAAACATGATTATGTAAACCTAAATTGTGATTAAATAGGGAAGGAATATGTGTAATAACATCTTTTTTGTTTAGTCTTAGTGTTTTCATTACGCCGATCGTAAAAATGATTGTAAGATTCCTTAGACTAGGGTTAGGTGTTTATATAAAAGCATGCAGTTAAAACAAAAAGCATCGAAAGTAGGAAGTTTGCTACTAATACGCAACAAAAACAAACATATGACGAGCAAAAAAAAATTGAACAAGAAATGTAGCGTTAGTTCAGAAATCATGCATTAATTTCGCTTATAGATTTACTGTATATATGTACATAAAAAGATTTCACATAAACACGAATAAACAAAAGAAAAAATAACTTAACTACAAGTCTATCAAAACCCAACAATTTAAGAAATTAGGTAATCTTAGTCTTGTTTTCCCTTTCTTATTGTGGTTTGATCATTGATATGTACATATGTAAACAAGCAATATAGGCATGGATATAAAAATAAGTGTTCTGTTACTGTTCGATATATTAGCATGATTTAAATATATATATACGTCTTTTGCGATAAAACCTAATTCGCAAGTAGTACAAAATATGATTCATTAGAATATTGCTATAGGATATGTATTTTTCCAGTTTTTTTAAAGAATCTGCATTTCTCATAAAGCAAACATTGTTTGCTTTGGCTTGCGATTTACTCAGGTCGTCAAACTGAGGTTTAATATATTTGTCTGTCCTGCTCATACTTTGAAAGAGGCTTTCTTTCCTACTCTTGCAAAATACAGAAGCTATAGTTTCAATCAGAAGCTGCGTGAATTCAATAGAACTCTGCTGGAACCATGATTAAAAACCCTTATTTTTTGTTTTTCTAAACTTTGGAATATCAATCACATGACTAAACTTCTTTGCAAAGTATAGGCAAGCAGGCTTAGAATGGAATTAGTAATTACTGGAGTTATTTTAGAATAATTTTTGTTGAAACAGATTAAAAGTGAAAAATGCTAGATCAATTTCTCAGGATTATTTGCAATAAGAATTAAAAGTTGTTGAGAAAAACTGAAAACCAATTATACAGTAGTTATCCTAAAAAAAAAGTTTTAAATCCTTCCTGCAATTATTTCCATGAAGATTAACTGAAGTAATTAACCTGTTAATTTTTTAAAAAAACTAAAAGAGCAAAAAATATGGAATTTTTACATTCTTCAATAATTAGGAAAAAGTGTTTTTCAATACAGACTGTTATTAGTCTGAAAGTAAACTCCTCCAAGTGAAATTTATAAATATGATGTATTTTAAACTTATCAAAAAATAATATTTTGACATTGAAAAAAGAATATTAATTTTATTTCACTCTTGTTTTTAGTATTTTTACTGTTATTTAAAAGAAATTGTTATTATTCTGTCATTTTTTTCAATTCAATTGAACAAAATTGAATGCTTATAATTAACGTTAAGCCCTGATTAACAAATAAACCATGGGTTTATGTGTCAACTGAAATCCCCCGAGGGCCGAATGAGGACTTTTACAGTAACCCGAGGTCCACATTATGAAAATTATAAAAAGTAGGTCTAAATAAAAAAATATAATAACAGGTTTTTTATAAATGTTGTTAAATCGAACGAAAACAGTAACAAATATAATAAGAAATAATAAATGTTATTATTTTCGATAATAACTGTATCGTTCAGAGCCTGTAATTAATAACTGTGTATTCGTCAGATTTTGTTTTGACAACTCATCTGGCAGGGGTTTGAATCAAAATTTATTAGTAGAAGCAATCTCTGCGATGCTTGCGAGTGTTCATCAGTATGCCGTCATCTCAGTCAACACTTGTTCATTAATCTCCATGGCTGCAAAAAATTGTACCCATACATATATACTTCCAAACATTCCTGAAATCCTCGCAGTAGCAGAGAATAACTTATGCAAGATATTTTTAGAATTCCAGAATCAGTACTTCTGCATATTTTTCCTTGATAATTTTAGTATCACATTGCAGTTCAACTGCACTTGCCATTCCTCTGCAACATTGTCAATTTCTACAGCAAATGGTGTAGAAAATAGTTAACATTTTGGCACCTTCTTAATACTTTTACAATAAAGGTATTTAAAAATAAATCAAATTTCTAATATAAGTTAGGCGAAAACATCTGTATATTCTTTCAGGCATTTGGATTTAACTTTTTTTTTAATGAATTCAGATTTGGGAAATTAATCAAATTTTTTTATATTTCTTTGCTTAATCTAGTGCCATAAAAAGATGTTGATTTTTTTGTAAAACATTTAAATGTAACCAGGATATTTTATTGAATTTAGTCAGTAAAAATTTCACTGCTCGCGGGCCGCAAAGAATACGTCTCGGCCGCATGTTTGTGACCCCTGTCCTACCCATACTAATTATCCTTGAGTTAGACTGTTGTATCCTGTTCTACATTTCTAGGATTATAACATCTATCAACGAGTTTAGAATTAGTAGATTCGATACAGTTTTATCAAAACTGTTTCAATATTTAAAACTAGCTAGTTAATTTCTTTAAGACTTGATAGTATGAAACCTTGACTGGATAATGATAACAATTTTTGAAGTCTTTGTGAACAACTGTTATCAATGAGTACAAGTTGAAGTTTAAGTTTTTAATTCTGCATTACCGTTTGCCGTCACCAAAATTTTCTGAAATTTTTTTCAAAATATAATTACTTTAGGTTGAGTTTTCTTTTGAAATTTCTTTTTCTTAAACCTATCTGTTTAGTTTTAAAAAAGCATTTTCTTAAATCGTAAAATGCATTGTAACACCCCTTTTTGTTCCTGCAATTTTGAAAAATATATATTCTTGTCATTCTCTTGTAAGGCTCTATTTTTGGGTTTTTGTTTCGGGTGCAATAAGTCACATCTGCTTATTGCAATACTTCGGCATATGTATAATACTAAAATAAATTTATTGTACATATAAACTTGGAACTCGTTTAGTTTTCTTGGGTTCAATCAAAACTTCATATTCTGAAGTTTTGTTTTTTATTAAACCTTTTTTAACAAGTCTAAAAAACAGAGGAAAATAAAAATTACCCACTAATCACATATTATATTCAAATTATTATATTATTATCCCTTAAACAGTGTGACTTGTATCATGTCTAAAAACCAATCAAAAGTCAAAATTTTTACGTTTTGTTCAAATATTAATTTTTTGAAGCTGTTGAAACACTTGTTTTCCAAAGGAAACTAGCCGTGTTTTTTGGTTTAAACACTTCCATTATAAAAAAAAAAACCACCCGGTTTACCAAACTACAAAACAGGGAATAACAGAAGTTATTCGGTTATTATAGAAGCACACACACACACACACACACACACACAAACCTGTAAAATTTAGTTTAATGTAAATCTCTAATGTAATATTGCGAATGTAATACATGCAATTCTATAAGAGGTGCATATATGATAAATCCATAAATTCTTCATATATTTTTCGTCACGGTACTACCCGAGAGAAAACCTAAAAGAAAATGAAAACATACACACACAGGTATCATAAAAAAAAATCAAAAAGGACTTTGAGAGCTCAAAACATGTAAGCCGTCAAAATCTCGAGATCAAATTTTTTTCATAATCACTTATCACTTATAATCACATAAATTTAGTGGTTTACAATGTAGTATCTTTGATACTAAGTAATTTAACAGTAGTTGAATCTTAATTAACAACTACTAATTAAAATTTAACATCATTAACATCTAATTAACTACACATGCAGCTAATTTTTTTCTAGTCTGCTAAAGCTATGTAATTAATTAACATACGAACCAACAAAAATTTTACAATAATTGTGTAAATCTTCAAATAAGATAGATATTTGTAAAAAGTTTAGGGATTTTTCTCAGGTAATTTGAAAGATGGGTGTTAAGAGGAAGAAAAGTATAGTTGTTAGCAAAAACGGAAGAAAAGTAGGAGTAATTATGTTTGCCGATGCTGGAGACAGTTTTGTGCTTTGATTACAAGGTAGTGCGAAGATAGCTATCTCGTCAAGGCGCAGCGGATGTTCTTATGACTACTCTCCTATTGCCTCCAATTAGTAATGAACTCTCGAGATTAGTACCTGCTGCAGAAACTAGCTTCCGCAGTGTATTGTCTTGTTATAGGGCAGGCGGGGAAAACACTTGCTTTCCAAAGGAAACTAGCCGTGTCCTTGGGCTTTAAACCCTCGAATTATAAACCAAAAAAAAAATGAAAAACCACCCAGTTTTACCGAACAACGAAACAGAGAATAAGCAAAGTGGTGCGCACTCCTCAAACCAAAAAAAAAAAAACATTTCAACTTAATGTTTCATGACGATCCCCAGAACGAGTATAACCAATTTAGCTCTAACCAGCCATTCTTAATTAGCTTGTCTCTGCCAGTCGTTGATTGTTTCAGCTAAATCTAATTAGCTCCCAGCAAGGTTTGCAATTCGAAAAACAACCATTGTTATTTTGATCATACAACAGAAGTATACCATATTGTACGCCACAAATGTTTTTTTTAAAAAAAGAGGAATTTTCTCAGTAACACTTACTACCTATTGATTTCGCATATATATACTATATAAAGAAATCAATAATATTTTTCACTATATTTTTTCACTATTTTCAATAATAAAGAAACTATATTTTTCACAATAATCACGTGAAAAAACAATCAATGATCAAACCACTATGTGAAATGGGAAAAAAGACGGAGATCTTTCAACCGTAACAAGCGGTCTTCGTCAGAGACAAAAACCCAACTCTCTCTCTCTCTCTCTCTCTCTCTCTCTCTCTCTCTATATATATATATATATATATATATATATATATATATATATATTGATAAAAGTATCGACCGTGGAATAGAAACGAAACTATAGTTTATCGGGACTCGGTCAGTTCTTCAGGTTCAAATTAAACTCTCATTGCCAACGTTTCGGTCTTTATTTAAAACCTTTTTTATAGGCAGAAGTTTTTCTGTTTCAAAATTTATACTTCTGCCTATGAAAAAGGTTTTAAATAAAGACCGAAACGTTGGCAATGAGAGTTTAATTTGATCCTGAAGAACTGACCGAGTCCCGATAAACTATAGTTTTGTATATATATATATATATATATATATAACAAAGAATATTAGATAACAAATAAAACATTTGATCGACTACTACTGTCCTTGTTTTAAGGATTACCTTACTTTTCTAATAGGGATGTAAAAGTTCTTTCCTACCTACGAAGTAATATGCTACAGATTTGAACATGCTCTCTTTACCCATGGAAATTACGCTATTCGCGAGTTATACCGGAAGTTGTGATTGAATATTTGTCATTGTTATCAGTAAAACGAAATATGAGTTAAAAAGCTACAGCTGTAGCTTCAGTTAAAGGCAGATATTCAACTTTAATATTATTTTTTTTAATTGTTCATTATTATATTACAGCTATCCTTAGAGAGGTAACAAGTAATAGCGGTGCATACTACGAGTATATAAAAAATATGAAATAAAAGATTGGAGAAACTCTTTATTATGGTGCTACTCAATCATTTTAATATTCGGAATTTTTGTTTATAAAAATTGCGGAATGAAAAACTAATTCAGTAATATAAAAATGATTGGCGGAGATGTTTTAATAATTTGAATCTTACTGGTACTTAATAATGATGAAGACTATTTGAGTTTGTTTATCAAGCCAAAAAACATCAAAACGACTTTTGACAGGAAAGTTTCAAAAAGGTTCTCATAATCGAAAAAAAAAGAAGTTCCCAAGCTGGCTTTCTCAATAAAAAAGTACTTAGTGTCATCAATGGCGGGCTAAAGAGAAGGAAGTACTAAAGTGACACGTGCGACTTCTCAGAGTGAAATCGAAACAGGAAAAGGTGGTAGTTTTGGTTTAGGAGCGGGCTAATCTTGGGGTTGATTTTTGATAATTAGTTAGTAAATGGTGAATCCCTCTTTAACGGTCTCATGGGAAAAGAGAAAAAGAGACAAGCTAGTGTTAGGAGCTTTAATGACTGACTCCCCTTTTAAAGTGAGTGAATGAAGAAGGCTCAATCAAATTGCTTGCCGTGCGAACTACCGCCGACTCATTCATCTACACAACTTGGACCATTCACAACCCCTGCCAACTATTCATCTCGCTTTACCGGTCTGGCGAACCATCAAGCGATCCTTTGAAGCACCGCCTTTCATTCATAGCACTTAATTTATGCTAATTATTATATAAGTAAATTATTGATTAAGGAAATTAAATAAATTTACAACAGCCAGGTGAGCTCAATAATAATTAGGCAATATTGGTACTTTTTTCATATTGGCTCAGCACCACTGTCATCAATTCAAATAGTTCGTTTTCCAACACCCACACCTATAAGGCTTTCACCTTTTAGTGCTGTTCTAGGGGCAAAATTGTGGTTAATTTATATTTGGCACCCATTTTAGTAATGAGCGAGTCACATTTCCTGGTGATTCTACATTGGGAATCCTAAATTTATAAACCACTAGCAGTAGCTTATAAATCTTTTATAAACCACTAGCAGTAACTTATAAGCCATTTATAAACCAGTAGCAGTATCTTATAAACCACTAGCAATGGTTTATAAATCATTTATAAACTACTAGCAGTCTTATAAACCACTTATAAATAACTATCAGTGGCTTATAAACCATTTATATATAACTATCAGTGGCTTATAAACCACTTATAAATAACTAGCAGTGGATTATAAACTACTTATAAATAACTAGCAGTGGCTTATAAACCACTTGTAAATAACTAGTAGTGGCTTATAAATCACCTATACATAACCAGCAGTAGCTTATAAACTACTTATAAGTAACTAGCAGTGGCTTATAAATCACTGCTATATAACTAGCAGTGGCTAATAAACCATTTATACATAACTATCAGTGGCTTATAAACCACTTATAAAGAACTAGCAGTGGCTTATAAACTACTTATAAATAACTAGCAGTGGCTTATAAATCACTGCTATATAACTATCAGTGGCTTATAAACCACTTATAAATAACTAGCAGTGGCTTATAAGTGGTTCAAACTGTTTGTAACAGTACACCCTAGGCTCGCCCAAGTAAATTCAATTGTACTAGTCCATTATATATAGCCATACTAGCTTTATTAGATTTAGTACTAATTAACTAATTTCCATTTAATTTTAAATTCACGAACACTATCATCTGGAATTTGTTTTATTGAAACACTCTTTCTATAAACCATAATATCGCTAATAACAGAAACACTAGAATGATTATTATAAGATAAGAATGGTTATAAAAGTTGTTAACAACATAAAAAAAAAGAAAGTGATAATCATAGTAATATTTCTATTGAGTTAAATAACATTAAAATTTATAGTGATTAATACATATAAAAGATAAACTTAATACAAAAATACTGATAATACTACTATATATTCAAATAATAGATTGAAGAAGTATAAAATATTTAAAAACGTTTAATTTGTAGCGACTGCATTAAATGAAACAACAGTTTCTGTTGTGAGCTACATCGGTTTTCAAATCACTCTTTTCGCTATAATGCTACCGTAGGAAATAATGATAAAACCTTAATGATAAGCCTACTTTAAAATCATTTAAGGATGTCCTCACTGACGCCATTATACAGTCGGAGGGCAAACAGTGTGACAGGGATACTGGCTACAACCCCAGCTTGTTATATAGATACAACACTGACGCCATTATACAGTCGGAGGGCAAACAGTGTGACAGGGATACTGGCTACAACCCCAGCTTGTTATATAGATACAACACTGACGCCATTATACAGTCGGAGGGCAAACAGTGAGACAGGGATACTGGCTACAACCCCAGCTTGTTATATAGATACAACACTGACGCTATTATACAGTCGGAGGGCAAACAGTGTGACAGGGATACTGGCTACAACCCCAGCTTGTTATATAGATACAACACTGACGCCATTATACAGTCGGAGGGCAAACAGTGAGACAGGGATACTGGCTACAACCCCAGCTTGTTATATAGATACAACACTGACGCCATTATACAGTCGGAGGGCAAACAGTGTGACAGGGATACTGGCTACAACCCCAGCTTGTTATATAGATACAACACTGACGCCATTATACAGTCGGAGGCCAAACAGTGTGACAGGGATACTGGCTACAACCCCAGCTTGTTATATAGATACAACACTGACGTCATTATACAGTTGGAGGGCAAACAGTGTGACAGGGATACTGGCTACAACCCCAGCTTGTTATATAGATACAACACTGACGCCATTATACAGTCGGAGGGCAAACAGTGTGACAGGGATACTGGCTACAACCCCAGCTTGTTATATAGATACAACACTGACACAATTATACAGTCGGAGGGCAAACAGTGTGACAGGGATACTGGCTACAACCCCAGCTTGTTATATAGATACAACACTGACGCCATTATACAGTCGGAGGGCAAACAGTGTGACAGGGATACTGGCTACAACCCCAGCTTGTTATATAGATACAACACTGACGCCATTATACAGTCGGAGGGCAAACAGTGTGACAGGGATACTGGCTACAACCTCAGCTTGTTATATAGATACAACACTGACGCCATTATACAGTCGGAGGGCAAACAGTGTGACAGGGATACTGGCTACAACCCCAGCTTGTTATATAGATACAACACTGACGCCATTATACAGTCGGAGGGAAACAGTGTGACAGGGATACTGGCTACAACCCCAGCTTGTTATATAGATACAACACTGACGCGTGGGTGGGTGGGTGCGTGTGTTAGCATTGCTTGTTACCATGCTACGGTCCAGAATATTTGATGGATCATGTTGATATTTTACACAAAAATGGGCCCCATAAAGACGAAGATCCCTATTGTTTGGGAAGAATTATGCATAATGGGAAATTCACTTTTTTTGCCAAAAACCGTTTTTTTGAAAACATTTATTTCTGCTAAACTGAAAACCCTAGAGTTTTGAAATTTTGACATTATCTTTGAGGTTACAAATGGAACAATCGAAAAATATATTCCGAATTTTAAAACAACAGGAAATATTTTTTTTTTAATAAATTGTAAAAATTTTGAGTTATAATTCAATCTAAAACCTTGTGAGAGCGATACAAGCCATACTGTTAGATGAAACTAGAATCATGTTAGATACCACAATGAAACTATGCCTAAAAATAGAACATTATGTAGAGAATGAGTTGAGATATTTTTTTTCAAAATTACATTCGCTAAAGGGGCGTTACAGTACGATTTCTGTTTTCAGAAAATGATTTTTTGACGGGAAACGGCTCATTAAAAAATAATGAAAATTTCACCAAAAATGGAACAAAAAATTAGTAATTCATAAAAAAAATGCATGAAGTTTCAATTACGGAAAAGAGCAATAACGCTATAAAAACTGTTTGTTTATCCTAGACTAAGAGGTCACCTGCTCTACTTGTCGAATTTTTATATTTTTTTACATTGTTTACAATGACTTAGAAATTTTTTGAGCAAATCCACTGAGATAAATTGATATTTATAAAGGAATAATTTAAATTGTTTATTGACTTATATGAGATGTAAGAGGAATAATATTGTGCAGGAAAATAATAACACTTACTCAGAAAAAATTCGTATATATGTTATTTGACAAAGGGGAAGGAAAATGATCTTATTAAATACTAAGAAGCTTATTATTATTATTATTTTAAAGATTAAAATTCCCAGTATAATAATTCTATAGAAGACCAAAAATGTAAATGATAATTCATAATTGGAATCTTTCGTTTAGAGATTAATAAATGTAATTATCGTACATCCTTAATTAACAAAGCACCTTAAAATAACATTTTCTTCGCTGTTTAAGATGTTTTTCAGAGAAAAAAAGGGTATTTTCCTGTTTTAAATTTTAAAATTTTACTTTTATATTCAATGTAGAAGGATGTCAAGTAAACGATGTAAGAAATCCACTGGCTGTTTGAACGAAAGCCATTCTCTTGTAGGAGAATAAATCGTTTCAAGCAATGTTCACGTTGGTTTTTCAAAAATGTTATTACTGCTGTAGTTATACTAATGAAATTATTTGCAAATAATAAATTATTTGTGATGTACAAAAATAAGCTTATAAATTGATATGTCCTTCAATCACTATCTGTACTACCTCAGGAATGAAAGGTTAATAATTATATCCCATTTAGATGTTTACGTTATGCTTAAATGAGACGTTATGTTTTATATACTCAAGAAATTTGACATTAAGTTACTTATAGTAAAGTAGAGTGTAGGCCACTCCAGATTTTTATAAATTGTTTTAAAGTAATAATGGTTGCTATTTATTACATTTATAAATTATTATGTAAATTTATGTTTTATATGACAATAGGACACATGAAGAATCTATATGAGAAAGATTGAGAAATGTGGCAAACGTTGTGTTAAGTTAAAAACTCGCATTCATTTAACAAGAATTGCATAAACGAAAGTCTTTTCTTAAATATGCATAGCGTAAATTGTTCTCGAAAGATTTTATTATTTTATTTAATTACAATTTTTTTTGTTCTATTGGTGTTTAGCAATAAGACCTTCTGGTATATTAGCACTACTGATATTTTGCGGGAAAGACATATCATACCGTTAGGAATCACATTTAGTTGACGAATAGATATGAACGTTGTTAACATCATCTCCTTTCCATCTGGGATAGTTAGAGCTCTGTTAGAGTATAGACAGAGATTAACTTACATACCTTCTTTATTCCCCGTAAGACCACCCCGAGACTACAGCGCAGTCTTGATCCTTGTTTGGAATAATCTCTCTGTGGATGCCTTATATGTGGGAACGTGACTGCCCAATCAAGTCTGAAGGCAGGGTAATCACCTCATCTGCCTTCTAGTATACTGCGTCCCTATTTTTACAACATCTATCACAGATAATAATCAAAACTCACATTTCTTACTAATTGTTAATTAATTAAGAATTATCGGCTTCATACAACATTAATTATAAATATAATTAACCGCCTTTACATCTATAACCTCATACTTCATTATAAATACATTCAAGCATTCTTCTAAGCTCATGAACTTACTATCAAGACTTTAAAAATAGTAATTTAATGTAATTTTGTTGTTTGATTTCATCATTAATTATATCTTTTAAATGTATATCTTCCAGTTATGTATTAGTTAAGTATTAATCTAAATTGTTTAGATAATATATTTTTGATATATCCTATATTATTGACGTTCAAACTACAGTAAGAAATAAGAAAAGAAGACTAACATGTTTCAACCGTACAAGCGGTCTTCATCAGTGTCAAAACTAAATCCAATTGAGATTCAGCGGTCTTCATCAGAGTCAAAACTAAATCCAATTGAGATTCAGCGGTCTTCATCAGAGTCAAAACTAAATCATATTCAGTTTTGACTCTGATAAAGAATTCTTGTTACGGTTGAAAAATCTTAATATTGTTTCTGATTTCTTACTGTAATTTGGGCGTCAATTTTTATGTAATGTGTTTACTGTAAAATCTTGTTATCGTATTTTATAAATATTGTATCATGTTTATCATATATGTTCTTATTAAAACGCAGCTAACTATCTATAGAACTGAGATCTCACAAAATAAATCTTTGTTTATATTCAAATTTTCATATAAATTTAATATAATATATTTCAACCAATACATGAACCTCCATAAACTCAAAGTATCGGTTCATACTGTACAGTACCTAAAAAAAAGTATTATTAACTAAATAACATATATAGCATATATTTATAATATAATAATAATGTTTTTTTTTACATTTAAATAATAATAATATTTTTTTTTAATAAAATCTGAATATTTAAACTAGTATTATGTTATGCTGGTTTATTGTTATGAATCAATAACCACAGTAAGAAATCAGAAAAATGCTAAAATCTTTCAACTAAAACAAGTGGTCCCCGACAGAGTACAAACTGACTCTGAGTTTTAAATTAATGGAATCTCGAAATAATCTTATTTTGGTTAGCTCATATTCGAGGTACTTCTGTGTATTAGTTTTGGTGCAAATAAAACTGACAGGATTCCTTTAGTTCAGATTAACTTCATTCATAAACATTTATTTTTACGCTGTTTACTTTAGGGACAAAAAAAAAAAACTTTTTCCCAATGAAAGAGTCAGAATCCAGTCAGTTTGGACTCTGACAAAAACAGATCCATTTTTCTGATTTCTTATTCTGAGTACACGTTGATTTTTATTTCATGTGTTTATTATACAAGTTTGTTATTGCTATGAAACTGGTATGAAACTAGTTTTAAATTATGCTATGATCTTATATTGTTCGGTAGTATGATCGTTATAAGAAAACCTCCCTTTTGACTCCTATCACAAATAATCAAATTGAGGTTAACTCATATTTGAGGTAGTTCTGTCTTTCAGTTATGGTGAAAATAAAACGTGATACAATTTCTTTGGTTTAGATTATCTTTAGTCATATATTATTTTTATGCTGTTAAGTTTATAAAGAACAAAAAATATTTATTTCAGAAATGATGAAACGCTCCGGGATTGCTTATCCAAATGGTCATAACTTGATTTTCTTGATCGCTTGAATAGTTTTTTATTTCTAAATTACTTATGAATGCGATCATTTTCTTTTCTTCCAACACAAGTGAATTGAACTTTTTTTTTATTTCATTTAAGTTGTTCTTTCAGTCATTTAAACATTTACATTTTTCAAATTTTTTAAGTTATCTGCCTTCATAATAAGTAATAATTTTTAATTTATTTTTTTAAATTAAATGAGGAGCATTTCAATTTTTTTTTTTTTTTTGAATTAGCTATTAGTTAGTTCAGGATAGCTCAGTTTCAATGTGCTAATCTCAGTACTGTTGGATCCAGGGTTCAATACCCACTCTTACCCTCTATTTATTTAGGCAGCAAATGACAAAATTCTGTACACGCCATCTTTCAGAGAGGACATCAACCTCCATAAACTTAAAATATCCCTACTACATACTGTACTGTACGTGAAGAAAACACATGATTAACTAAATATCATATCACATATATTTTATTCATAAAATCTAAATGTTTAAACTAGTTTTACATTATAACATCGGTCGTCAGTTCGGAGCCATGTACTCGTTAAAGATTCCTTCTCCAAAAGGAATTAAGGGAAATATGGGAATCCCAATGTAGACTGTTCATTGCGTTGTATAAAAAAAGCGAGTGGTTGGCCTTTGTGTGTCCCTAATGGGACTCCCACTGCAGCCTGACCTTAACTATTAGTTAGTTCTTTATAAAAAGAAGTACGAATATCTACTATCTGTGAACTATGAACACACAAGTCCACTCTGTCGCTATCCCGTGTTTTTATGTCCTAAGCACCATGTGTTGTCACTTGCTATACCTTGCAGTGTCACTACTGACAGGCGTGTCATATCAACATGGTGGTAGTTTAGCACTACAGCACTACAGTAGGAGTAAGAAGCGACACTAAGATATGTTTGTTGTATTACTCCCAGCGCTCACATTTACTGGCTTTCACTAAGACGGAAAGTGACACACATTTGTCATTCATCTCCAATTTTAGTTAATGACTAGCCAAATTATCAAGTTGGTTTCATTTCACAAGTCCTAACTTTAACTTCAGTAAAATTTATAGGAGTAGGGATCTTTATCGAGTGGAAGAGAGCGTACAGGCTTGGTATAAGCATGTACGAAGCATGGCGTACACTAGATTTCCACATCCCATATAGAAAACCACGAGTCACGGCTTAAAGAACCAACGATGCGGTTAGACCATAACTAAATCCAGATATCAGTCTATAATACAATATTATAAACTGATATAAACTTTGTTTATATATATAAACTAAATATATATATATATATATAAGCTCAAAAACGAAGAAAAGCAACACAGAGAAAGAGACACACTTACAAACTCAAATTTTCTCCTGAAGACGGATCAACCGAAAATTTGAGTTTGTAAGTGTGTCTCTTTCTCTGTGTGTTGCTTTTCTTCGTTTTTGAGCTGATTTGCGTCCAATTTGGATCGTTTTTTGCAAATTTTGAGTGAAATGTATATATATATATTAAATGAAATTAAATTATATTAAATATAAATATTAATTAAATATTAAATTAAGTAATTATATATATATATATATATATATAAAGTAAATGTATGCATCAAAAAAGGACGGCTCCCAACGTTTACAAAATATATATATATATATATATATATATATATATATGACGCTTTCCACTCGCACTCCTGAACGCACGTACCTCCTCTTCTACCCTTTTACTCTCTTCCTGATGACGAACTTTAGTTCGAAATAATATTGATAAAGTAAGAGTTCTCCTTTCTTTTATGTGTTGTCTTTTTCATTTATTGATTTGTCCGGTTTGGTTTACAACGTGCTTGGTATCCCTTTCACTTTTCTCCTGAAGACGGATTACCCGAACATTTGAGTGTGTGAGTGTGTTCCTTACTTGTGTGTACTCTTCTGAATTTTGAACTCGTATATTATATATAGTTATATAGTTGGTGTGACTCTGATGAAGAGCTGTTTCGTTGAAAGACTTGTGTTGTCTATCTTCTTAATTTGTTTGATACTTTGATATTATTCATGTTTATGAATATTATATATATATATATACTTTAAAAACGGAATGTCGATCCAAACTTTACACAAACAAGTCAGGAATGAAGAAGTGGGCAATCCTTCTTCAAGGGAAAAGTGAAATGGTGAATATGTATATAACATTTATATAGATATTAGTTTATAATATGTTGATTAATTAATTACCGAAAATGTGGTGGCTAACAAGATATTAGTTTATTTTTCTCTACTGTTCCTACTTATTTAAATTATTGTAATTCCATGTCTTAATCAATTCAATTAACAAATAAAAATTATTTAAATTTTTTTTGCAAAAATGGTTTCCAAATAAAGACAGAGAGCGTTACCTACCTAGTCCTTTGATGGCTGTTTCCATTTGAATACGGTTGATTTATCATCCTTGCCTGCGAGATTAATGCACTTGGCAGGGGAACGCCGAACGAGATGTAGTTCTCATCCCATTCCTACACGCAACACAAATAACAACACACAAAATTAATTCGGGCTACCTTCCATGTAAATAAACTTCTACAAATATTTTCACCTTTAAAAAAACTACTCTCATAAACAATTCATAAACAATTTACCGATGTTTTTATATTCATGAACTTCTTTTAACATTTGCAATTTTTTTTAAGATAAAAATCAGCATACACTAAAGAACCTAAACCACTTAAAAGAACCTTTAAAACCGGTTTTATTTCAAAAACCCAACATGTATGTATATTTAACCACATTTACGATATTCGTTTGATACAATTAACAATAAAAAATGAGTGGACGTTTTTCATAAATTATTCATTAATAAATTAACAACCTTTTAAAAATTAATTAAACATATTTTTATTGCGATTTTAATGAAATATAGGTCATTGTATAAAAAAATGCAATGACACAGAAATTTGCAATGAAACTGCACAATATAATTTGCAGTCTCGTCTAAATAAATAAGTCATTCTTTAACAGGTGTTATGGGGCCACATCATGAATGATCATTGGATATGATTACCACAAAATTCATATGCAGTTCATCATATGAGAGGTCTACTAAGAGGTGTTATGGGACCATATCAAGAATGATCATTGGATATGATTACCACCAAATTCATATGCAGTTCATCATATGAGAGGTCTACTAAGAGGTGTTATGGGGCCACATCATGAATGATCATTGGATATGATTACCACAAAATTCATATGCAGTTCATCATATGAGAGGTCTACTAAGAGGTGTTATGGGACCATATCAAGAATGATCATTGGATATGATTACCACCAAATTCATATGCAGTTCATCATATGAGAGGTCTACTAAGAGGTGTTATGGGACCATATCAAGAATGGTCATTGGATATGATTACTACCAAATTCATATGCAGTTCATCATATGAGAGGTCTACTAAGAGGTGTTATGGGGCCACATCATGAATGATCATTGGATATGATTACCACCAAATTCATATGCAGTTCATCATATGAGAGGTCTACTAAGAGGTGTTATGGGACCATATCAAGAATGGTCATTGGATATGATTACTACCAAATTCATATGCAGTTCATTATGAGAGGTCTACTAAGAGGTGTTATGGGGCACATATAAGAATGATCATTGGATATGATTACCACAAAATTCATATGCAGTTCATCATATGAGAGGTCTACTAAGAGGTGTTATGGGACCATATCAAGAATGATCATTGGATATGATTACCACCAAATTCATATGCAGTTCATATATGAGAGGTCTACTAAGAGGTGTTATGGGACCATATCAAGAATGGTCATTGGATATGATTACTACCAAATTCATATGCAGTTCATCATATGAGAGGTCTACTAAGAGGTGTTATGGGACCATATCAAGAATGATCATTGGATATGATTACTACCAAATTCATATGCAGTTCATCATATGAGAGGTCTACTAAGAGGTGTTATGGGACCATATCAAGAATGGTCATTGGATATGATTACTACCAAATTCATATGCAGTTCATCATATGAGAGGTCTACTAAGAGGTGTTATGGGACCATATCAAGAATGATCATTGGATATGATTACCACCAAATTCATATGCAGTTCATCATATGAGAGGTCTACTAAGAGGTGTTATGGGACCATATCAAGAATGATCATTGGATATGATTACCACCAAATTCATATGCAGTTCATCATATGAGAGGTCTACTAAGAGGTGTTCTGGGACCATATCAAGAATGGTCATTGGATATGATTACTATCAAATTCATATGCAGTTCATCATATGAGAGGTCTACTAAGAGGTGTTATGGGACCATATCAAGAATGATCATTGGATATGATTACCACCAAATTCATATGCAGTTCATCATATGAGAGGTCTACTAAGAAGTGTTATGGGACCATATCAAGAATGGTCATTGGATATGATTACTACCAAATTCATATGCAGTTCATCATATGAGAGGTCTACTAAGAGGTGTTATGGGGCCACATCATGAATGATCATTGGATATGATTACCACAAAATTCATATGCAGTTCATCATATGAGAGGTCTACTAAGAGGTGTTATGGGACCATATCAAGAATGATCATTGGATATGATTACCACCAAATTCATATGCAGTTCATCATATGAGAGGTCTACTAAGAGGTGTTATGGGACCATATCAAGAATGGTCATTGGATATGATTACTACCAAATTCATATGCAGTTCATCATATGAGAGGTCTACTAAGAGGTGTTATGGGACCATATCAAGAATGATCAATCAATATGATTACCACCAAATTCATATGCAGTTCATCATATGAGAGGTCTACTAAGAGGTGTTATGGGACCATATCAAGAATGATCATTGGATATGATTACCACCAAATTCATATAGGTACACCCCAGAGTAACAGTGATCTAATAAAAGGACCAGTGATATAATTACCACGGAAGCCATATGGACGACATAGGTACAGAATCACTATCTATCCTCTCCGAATTATGATTGTACATTACTCGTTCTCGAATGACTGGGAGTGAAGAATAAGGTTTGTAAAAGAGTTTACACATATAAATAACTTCACAACAAGAAGGAGAATTAAAAATAAATCCTCACAGAAAAAATAATTGATTCAGTATAAATAATAATTTAGTTATAAACAAAAGCAGGAAATCGTATAGAGCAGCTGGTGTTGGAATATTGCAAGTAAATGGACTCGTTTAGAGCGGGAGTCTGAGAGATCGGCTGCAGGAAGTGTTTCTCACTCTCCTAACCGGTTCAGTCTTCCCCACCGTAATCACCAACTAGGAAATATTTCCAATTCAATCCAAGAGGAAAAAAAAGTCATTCTTACGGGTTCATTCACTAAAGCACTTTAACAGCCTGTGGTATAAATAAAAAAAGCAAAACTAACTGGGCATTGTTCATAAAGGTTTCCAACGACAAATTATTTTTGGTAAAAAAATTGCAATGGTAATAATAGTATGAAATTGGTTTAATATATGTTTAATTGTTTTACTTTTAATAATCATGCAATTGAGTGTTTAGTAATTTTTGGACGTTCTGAAACAAATTAATTTTATTATTACTCACAAATGAAGGTAGATATTTAAAAATACAGTGGTATTCTATGTCCGTAGGATTTTGATCGACGTCCGAACAAATCAAAGTTCCACATCAAACTTCATCTCTACGTCTCGACCAGGGATGTTAACAAAATTATGCCCCCCAGAATTCGAACGTAATTTTGGATTTCGAACAGTCGTTCAAACCAGACTACGACTAACTCTGAACGGATTATCGCATCTCCCATTATGACCTTCTTATAGGGAAATTATTTTTGGTTTTCGACCAAACTTCTGGAACAATTTATTCTTGATAACCAAGGTACCATTGTAATCATTATTATACCATTGTAATATATTTATTTAATCATCATAATATCTAGTAGGTAATATAATCAGTATTTTTGTGTAATTGCTTAGGATAAGAAATAATTGTACCAATTTTAAACTTGCAATCTTATTACTAATTGTTTGTCTCTAACAAGGACTTCAGGCTTTCACCTTTAGCGCTGCTCAGGGACCGGAAAGTGTGACACAATTTAATTAAACAGTCGTAGTAGTTGTGGGTTGATTCTAAATATTGTTTTATTCAGAAGTATTAGAGTGGAAAGCCTTAACGAGCTGAAACTAGTGGACTTGACAGTTTTACGAGAGACGGCTTGTACAAGATTTTCTACGTTCTACATGCAAAATCTAGTACATGTTTTAAGATTCGAAATTCCAATCATCTTTAATCGAGGCAAGCACGCTACCATTTAGAATGACATCCCATTAAATAAATGAAAATAAAAAATTATAAATTTTTTACAGTATTATTTATAATACAATACTTAATAAGGTCATAGAAATATATTCATAATGCGTTATACAAATGAAATATTAAAATCACCTCTCAAACTATGGTCATTTAAATTTTAAATAATTCATTCTAATAAGGAATATTCCATGTATGGTAAACTAATTGATCAAATAATCTCATTAGTATAACTACAGCAGAAAAGCCAATAACTACAGTATAGCATTTTTGAAAAGCCAAAGTGAAAATTTCTTGATACGAAATAATCTCCTACAAGAGAACATGGCTTTGGTTCAAGTTTGCTTGACCTCCTTCTACATTGAATATTTCAGTCAAATTTTCAAATTTAAAACAAGAAATACTTTTATTTTCTCTGAAAAACATCACAAAAATAGAAGAAATAACGTCGTTTTAAGATAATTTTTAATTAAGAATGAACGATATTTATTAATCTTCAAACAAAAGATTTCAATTTTGAATTATGTTTTAGATTTTTGGACTTTTATGGAATTATTTTACTGGGAATTTTATAGCTTTTTCGTATTTAATAAAATCCATTTTCCTTCCCCTTTGTCAAAAATCATATATACCAATTTTTTCTGAGTGAGTGTTATCTTTTTTCTGCTTCCTGTACTCTGTTATAAGGTTGCTATGAATGTATATTGAGAAAAAATACATTAGTATTTAGCCAGTTTACATACTCAAATCAAAGTCAAAGCCAGCTATTCAGTATAGTTTAAATTTAATACTGTTATCGAAGTAGTAATACTGTTATAGTTGGAAGCTTCTAATTTTTTAAAATAATAAATATGAACTATTAGACTAGATAGTGAACAAACTGGATATTTTTCAACAAACGTAAGTCCTCTTTCTTGAGGAAAGAGTCCATTCCTCACATTTCAATATCATGGAAAGATATTACAATTCACAGAGATAAAGTAATTATAACTGATATTAAGTTTTGCTCAAACTTCATGAAATTTCATGAATTTTTTTGTATGAATTCCTAATTTTTTGTTCTATTTTTGGTCAAATTTTCATGATTTTTTAATGAGCCGTTTAGCGTCAAAACAACTTTCTAAAAACAGAAATCGTACCTTAACGCCAATTTAGTGAATGTAATTTTGTAAAAAAATATCTCAAATCATTCTCCATACAATGTTCTATTTTTAAGCATAATTTCATTTTGATCTGTCCTACGTTATGGCTTGTATCGCTCTCACAAGCTTTGATATTGAATTATAAGTAAAAATTTTTACATTTTATTGAAAAAAAATATTTCCCGTTGTTTTAAAATTCTGAATATATTTTTCATTTATTCTATTTGTAACTAATGCTAACACACTCACCCACCCACACCCAAACAGATATCATCGAAAAAACTTCATAAAACGACTTTTGGGACATCAAAACATATAATTCTGTCAAAATCTCGAGATCGATTTTTTTCACGATAATTATAGTTTACTTATAGTAAAGTAAAAAAATAAATTAAAAAATAGTGAGTATTGCAAGTGTGTTACTCTTCTTGAATTTTTAACTCCTACTGTGTCCAGTTTGGATCGTATTTCCGTTTCTCAAGTGAATATATATATATATATATATATATATATATATATATATATATATATATATATATAAAGATTTCAAATAAACACGTGAAATAACAATCAATGATCAAACCACAATAAGAAATGGGAAAACAATACTAAGATCTTTCAACCATAACAAGCGGTCTTCGTCAGAGTCAAAAACCCAACGGGTTTTTTGGTCAGTTGGGTTTTTGACTCTGACGAAGACCGCTTGTTACGTTTGAAAGATCTTAGTCTTGTTTTCCCATTTCTTATTGTGGTTTGATCATATATATATATATATATATATTATATATATATATATATATATATTTATATATCTGTGTATTTTGGGAGCAGACCTTCAATCAAACATGTTTTATTAAAAATTATGCCAATTTTAACTTTTGTTCTTTTTCGGGTTAATTTTTCAAGTTTTCTGACTACAGATTTCCGCCTTTCAGGTAAAATATAAAGTAATTCACCAAAAGATTTATTCTTGACATCCATTTTTTTTCACACTAAACAAGTTTTAACCATAACAAACAATTTAACAATACATACAAATTATATACGACGTTTCAGTCAGCTCTGACCATCTTCAGGAAGTCATAAAAATGTTGTATTACTTCATCAAGAAAATGATCTGAGAAGGCTACAAATCCTGGAAGCGCTGTGCATAAGAGAAAAGAAGCCGAACTTGAACAATCAGACCACGAGCTTCTCAAGAATATTAAAACTGCATGCAGGAAGCAAGATATTAAGTTCAATCCCTGAATATTTTCAAATTTGTCAGTACTTTTAATTAATAACAACCCTGAGGACCTGTCAAACTCCCACTCAATTTATGTAAATATTTCTTATTCTGTTAGGATGTTAATAATTGTGTTAATAATTTAGATAGTTCTTATTTTTGTATTTGAGTTCTGTGATGATTTAGTTATTACTCCCTGAAGACTTCCTGAAGATGGTCAGAGCTGACCGAAACGTCGTATATAATTTGTAATTATTGTTAATTTGTTTGTTGTGGTTAAAACTTGTTTAGTGTGAAAAAAATGGATGTCAAGAATAAATCTTTTGGTGAATTACTTTATACTTTACCTGAAAGGCGGATTCCATAGTCAGAAAACTTGAAAAATTAACCCGAAAAAGAACAAAAGTTAAAATTGGCATAATTTTTAATAATATATATATATATATCAGTTCACAAACGAAGAAAAGCCAGGGGTTTCCTGCCGTTGTGTTTCCGGCGTGCTTAGTCGCCCATTCTCTCTTTTCTCCTGAAGACGGATCATCCGAAAATTTGAGTTTGTAAGTGTGTCTCTTTCTCTGTGTGTTGCTTTTCTTCGTTTGTGAACTGATTTGCGTCCAGTTTGGATCGTTTTTTCGAATTATAAGTGGATATATATATATATATCAATACACCAATTCACGAAATCTATTTTAATGGACTTAGAGGATATGAAAACATGTATTTCTGTGGAACACTCGATATTGAAATTGCGACCTGATAGCTGGCTCTACAAATGAGGTATGAATGTAATATATACCTGTCTGTCATATAACTGAAAAAAGTGATTGGTTTACTTTAGCAGAAGACGTTTACCCATAAGTGAATTCACTGCTCTAAGGTTGTTCTACAACAGATAGTGAAGGAATATAAATAAAAGTAGTTTTACTTATTTGGGTTAGACAAGTCCACCATGGTAGACAGTTTTCTGACAAGTTTGCTTATTTTATTCTTAAATATGTATGAATTCAGTTGCAAGGTTCAACTCGGACCTTAGTAGGTTAGTTTGAAATGCCAGTTAATATCAATCATGACTGAGGCCGGCTTGTTGAAATATTCATCGATTGCTTTCATTTTTACACAACGGTCAAACTTCAATACAATGGAAACCTTTTAACAAAAAAAAAGATTGTATCCTGGTTTATTTTAACTTGCTTATCGAGGCAACAAAAGTAAAGCTCGAGATAAATTGTGCATTAATTATTTATTTTGTAAATGTTATATCACACTAATTGACTATACGCATGACCAACTCACGGTTTAATGGGTGGATAGGATTATTCCAACAAAGATTTATAAAGCATTTTGAGGTTGAAATTAAAATACCATTACTAATACAAGTATAAGTATATTAAAACTCTCTCTCTCTCTCTCTCTCTCTATATATATATATATATATATATATATATCGCGCACCGTTCTTCGACGTGGGGAGATCTCTCTCACTTCGTCCTCTCTTCTAGTCTACTCCTGATGACGAACAACAGTTCGAAATATTGAATTCTTTAAGTGTTCCTTTTATTTTTTTTCTGTGTCGTGCTTTGTGTAATTTAAAGTTATATATATATATATATAAAAAGATTTAACACAAACACGTGATATAACAATCAATGATCAAAACACAATAAGAAATTGGAAAACAAGACTAAGATCTTTCAACCGTAATAAATGGTCTTCATCAGAGTCAAAAACCCAACTCAGTTGACGAAGACCGCTTGTTACGGTTGAAAGATCATATTCTTGTTTTCCCATTTCGTATTGTGGTTTGATCATATATATATATATATATATATATATATATATATGGTATATGTATGTAAAATTTGGGAGCACTCATTCATTTAAACATTTCATTGAATATAGAAGAAATAATAAAAACAGAAGAAATTATTTAGAGACCTTAAAAAACTTATGAAAGAAATGATTTCACTGATTTGCTGGGTTAAAATATATTCTACAGTATTAAATTAAAGGCTAATAAAAGCTATTAAAAAATATTCAACAAAGAATAAATATTAATGAAATATATTAAAACATAATAAATTATAACAAGATAATAATAAAATATCAAATAATAGAAGTCAATAAACAGGCCTTTTCATCTATAATTTAAAAAAAGGATAGTTATGAATTTTTTCATTTTTTTTACTTGCATTATTACTTACTGTACAATACATTAAGGGTATAATTTTCTCTCTCTTTCTCTCTTATAGCCGGTAAAGACGTAATTTTTTTTATTAATTACTTCTTATTTTTTTCTTTTTGTTTTTCATTTTTATTTACAACACAGTATAGTATTCAGTAAGGTCAGGATTCTCTCTCTTTTGCATAGGTCGTTGTTTGAGCTTTGGAGGCTTTTATAAAGGAGCGTCCATTATTCGCGGATTTTCACGGGTGTCTTTTGTCCCCATTATCCACGAAAAGTGAGGGATTACTGATATATATATATATATATATATATATATATATATATATCTTGATAAAAGTATCGATCGTGAAGTAAAAACAAAATAAAAGTTTATCAGGGTTCGATCAGTTCTTCAGATTAAAATTAAACTCTTATTGCACATTGTTTCGGTTTTTATTTAAAACCTTTTTCATAGGCAGCCTTTTTCATACTTCTGACTATGAAAAAGATTTTAAATAAAAACCAAAACGTTGGCAATGAGAGTTTAATTTGAACCTATATATATATATATTTTGACTTAGACTCCACATAAAGTGTTGTTCAGAAGTAGAATGCGTGGCTCAATTATTGAGGTCTAGCACCAATTTTAGTAATAAGCTGAAGGAGTTTTATATTGTATATGCTGTTCTACGGGCAAAAGTATTTTAATTTGTTATTTGGTTCAGAATTATTTTTTACCGAGAGTCCTATAATTTGATAATGCCAAGATGATTGCAGAGTGAGCCAATTTATTCAGTATTTGACTAAGTAAACATTGTGTTCATTATTATATTTATATATATAAATTTATTATATATATTATCTGCCCGCTTTAGTAGCTGAAGCTAACTGAGCGGACGGTCGAATGCGACGAACACGCCCGTACTCTGCTGGCCGCCCTAGGTAAGCTACTAACAAGGGAGAGAAAAATAACTAAAAAAGAACAAATAAAAATAACAGAGGGAGAAGAATAGTAAATGAAGCAATGAAGAATTAAATATATATATATATATACACAATTAAATTTTTGCTAATTTCTCTATGGATGATTTTTCGATTTAGCTTCTCGATTAATATGTATTAATGAAGGTCTGCTACCTAATTACACTAATATATATATATATATATATATATACACTTTTTCGTTGGAAACCAACTCTGAACCAGTGCGCTTAGTTTCCCTCTCTAATCTCTGCTGAATACGGTTCAAACCGAAAATTAGAGACTGTAAGTGTGTACGTTTGATTTCTTTATGTTTCTTTTTCTACATTGAACTATATAAGTATTATATATATATATATATATATATATATATATATATATTAATTTTATTATAAGTATATATTGTGATATTTAATAAATATATAATTTTATGAGTACTTCAAAATTAGGAAAAGACCTTTTAACATCCTCTACTTTTTTAACACCCAGTTTGGTTACACTGAGTCACATTCCTAGATGTTACTCATCTAATAATATTTCCTCGGAAAGGAAATAAAGCTGCTAGTCTACCATCTGTATTATAATGAGTATTTTTTTACAGTACACTGCTATCATAAACTTAGTAGGAAGAATCCGGTGTTGAATGAACCCCGAGTTCCTGAACACAAAGGTTTCCTTTGCACACACATAAGTGTTCCACTAAGTCTAACCTGACCCAAGGACACGGTAACAGATTCCATAAACGTATGTTACTATAGTAAACCCAGTCTTCACCGGAGTGTTATTTACATCACAAGTTGATGAAGTTGGTGTAACTGAGAAGAACTTGTTACATCACTGGTGAGGAGGCATTTCAGCTCTCTGCTGAGAGTGGACTGACCTCTCTCTCTCTCTACAAACACCATGCGGGCCTCTGTCTCTAAACATTCTTGTCAGTCCTTGCAGATAATTAAAAAAAAATACTGGTTTTTTTGTTCAAAGCTTGGTTCAATCTGATCTATACCTTCGATATTCTTTAATAAACAACTACAGTCATCAATACATCAAGTGAAAGTGGCGTCTTAAACATTAAAATAAAGAACTATAAATTCGTTATTACCTTCCACAGCGTAGGTGTAGCAATGAAGGAAGTAATGCGCTGTCGCTGAGATAGTAGAACTAACGCATATACACTGGAATGAAGGAAGCAACTCGTTGGTGCTGCAACAGTAGAAGATTTTCTTAAAGAATAGGATAAATAACCAAGTAGAAGAAATATGGTGCCGTAGAATATATATAAACATTAGATTAAATATATTAGTAGAATGGTAGTAAAGAATTTTATTCATAAGTGAAAATAAAATAAATTACTGTAAAGTAAAAGAATATATGGAAATATTTTAAGACTCTTTGTATATGAGTCTTTGTCAGAACCGAAAAAAAATATTTTTTAACTCCTTTCTAAGTTCTTTATCACTGACCTAGGAAAAACATCCTTAAAATTTTTCTTTTATGCGATTTTTATGATGTGTGATATTCTTTTACGTGATATTTTATTCATCCATCTGCTGCTCTGTTGTTACTTACTCTTTTGGCTGAAGACATTTATTTGGTTGCAGGTTGGCAGGACTGGGTGAGACAGAAGCCGGTCGATCTGTTCTGGGAGCACTCGGCCTGGGCCTTGGTGGGTGTAGTGGGATGTACTGCTTTAGTCTACTGGCCTTCTAAGTCCCAAGCCGATGCTCGCACTGACACCATCGTCGCAGCACAGCAGTCAACGTCCAGCCCTTCAGTCTCTTATCGCTCCCTCCTATCCACCAAGAGTGTGGGCCTCAATCGAGTCGCTCTGGTCAACCGAAACCACAGTCAACTTTCAAACAAATGTTCATTCAATTATTAAATAAGCATTAACAACAACAAAAGCATTAACTCCAAGCAAAGCGTTAATACCAAGCAAAGCGTTAACACCAAGCATGCGTTAAGAGCAAAGCATTAAGACTAAGCAAAGCATTAACAACAAGAAAAGCATTAACACCAAGCAAAGCGTTAATACCAAGCAAAGCGTTAACACCAAGCATGCGTTAAGACCAAAGCATTAAGACTAAGCAAAGCATTAACAACAAGAAAAGCATTAACTCCAAGCAAAGCGTTAATACCAAGCAAAGCGTTAACACCAAGCATGCGTTAAGACCAAAGGATTAAGACTAAGCAAAGCATTAACAACAAGAAAAGCATTAACTCCAAGCAAAGCGTTAATACCAAGCAAAGCGTTAACACCAAGCATGCGTTAAGACCAAAGCATTAAGACTAAGCAAAGCATTAACAACAAGAAAAGCATTAACACCAAGCAAAGCGTTAATACCAAGCAAAGCGTTAACACCAAAGCATTAAGACTAAGCAAAGCATTAACGGCTTTACATGAACTTCTAATGCTAATATTAACAGTTAATATTAAAAATATTAACACCAGGTAAAGCATTAACACCAAACTAAAAGAAGCACATAATGACACCAGACGTATCATTTAGAGATCGGTTTATATATCATTTTTTATCGATTTATAAAGTAAAAAAAATCTGTTTATTCAGTTCGACTGCTAGAAATTCGTTAAGTTAATGATACTTGCAAGCAGATATTTTAATAATATAAACAGATCTTGGTCAGTTTACACCTACACTCTACCTATATTACTATTAATAAAATAAAAGCATCAAATGTGAAGTAGAAACAAAAAATTTATCAGAACTCTGTCAGTTCTTCAGGTTCAATTTCAACTCTCAATGCTGACGTTTCGGTTTTTATTCAAAACCTTTTTCATAGGCCTACAAAACAGAGGAAAAAAAATAATACAATCATTCAAAAATCAAACATACATAAAAAGCGCAAAAAATTACAATATGTAAATACTTTAGGAATTTCAGACAAGCAAGTAAAATTTTGAAACAGAAAAACGCACGTAATATTGGAGGTTTTTTAAAAGAAAAAAATTTCAACATTTCAACAACTATCTTAGTTTGAATAAGCACGTCACACTAAACTGCAACCAAGCAATACACCAAATTTCACCAGCTTTCTATGTTTGTTTAGTTTTTGAATGGCTGTTTAATTTCTCATATTTCCTCTCTTCTGTAGGCCTATGAAAAAGGTTTTAAATAAAAACCAAAACTCTAGCATTGAGAGTTGAATTTGAACCTGAAGAACTGACAGAGTGCTGATAAATTCTATTTTGTTTTTACTTCACAATCGATCCTTTTATATAGATTAATAATAAATAATATAGATAGAATGTAGGTATAAACCTGGTGAAGAACACCATGCGTTGAAATATATAAAATATATAAAAGTTCAACCTACAAAATAGGTTGTTTCATAAAGAAAGAAGAAATTATTTAAGGGGCATTTATTTATACCTTTCTTGAAATTTTGATATAAGTTGTCATCACTAGAGAAGTGGAGGGAGAAAGGGAAAAAACCTGTAAGATAAAGAAAAAGTAAATGAATAGAATGCAAAAAAAATGCAAAGCATTAACAAAGAAATAATAATAAAGTAAATGAGATGCATGACAGATAAATTTTAGACAGTTTAATCATTTAGTAAACTAATTAATTCAAGAAAAATAAAAACATGGTAAATAACTTAAAACATTTTTTTTTTATTCTAAAAGATTTGTACTTGCGTAGCTTTACTTAATGAGATCTTTGTTACATGAGAATATAACAGCCGAAAGTTGACTCTTTGTAATACTACACAATGAAAGTTCTACATTAGGAGTCCTAAATATTACCCAACTCATGTGTATTTAGAGTAAGGATCTTTGACGAGTACCTGACATTGCAAACGAGGGTGACCAACGCGTGAACAAATCGAGAACCAGTGGTGGTATCGACACCCGGATCTACCAGTGTTGAGGGATCACATAAGCCACTGGGCTACTCTAGCTCCTTATAATTCTTAGTTTTACTGATTAATATTACTAAAATCTTTATTATTCAATACTGACATTATTATTTCTTTGATTAAGCTTTGCATTATTTTATCTTTATGTCTTGTCTTCTTAACTTTATCACACTGTTTTCTTCCTTTCCAGTAGCGGTCCTAAAGTTTACCTAACTCAAGTGTATAGGTTATTCGTTTAGAATAGTGATCTTTAACAAGTACATGATATCATATAGACTTGAGTCCACCAGCCTAACGTCTTCTTCCCGACGACATGCTCAGATTTTTGTCACTTCCCTCGACGAGTAAATCGAGGGCCAGAGTGGGCTTTGATCCCCAGATGATCTACCAGTCCACTATCCTCCCCTTCAAGTCATTTCTATCTGTTTTTTCACGCAATCTATGTTGCACTTAGTAGATCAATGCGTTTGAAAGTTAATTATTTGCTTCTTCAAATACACGTGTTTGTTTCTTGACTTGATTACTATGATGTATGGTAAAATTATGAAAAAAATATTCGATTTTGACAACTTTAAATACATTTTTCATTATATATCCCTGTATGTGGATAAGTGAATGTCTATTAAACATTACAAGCACTCCACAAGTCACACCAAATGAGAAATGGTGATGGCATTTGATAAATCACGTAGCTCTTGGTGCGGGAAAGAACCTTATTTTATTCGTGTCATTTTGATGCACGGGAAAGGTACATTATAATTTTTCATACTAAAAAAGGCGTTAATTGAAACCTGATTTCTGGCGATTTCAGAATATTTAAATTTTGTTTCAAAAATTCCCTTCGAAGTTGATATTCTACGATAAAAAATATATGAATTTAGAATATTTAACGAGACTTATGATTCTGTTATAACAATGATAGTCAAGTTAAAATAAATAAAGACATTAGATTGGTTGTTAACGTGTTTGATAAGATGTTTAGTTATAGACTATCTAAGTCTAGACAATTCCAGATTTTCTTTCCAATTATTCTTGATTCATTGACATAAAAACAAGTCAATGAATAAAAATATAATAACAGCTATAAACTACCTTGAATACTAACACATTTACTTCCATGTTATAATAAACAGTTCTTGTTTAGCATTGGTGTTGTTATATAACACAATGACCCTGAAGAGGATCATCGACCGATGTGAAACATTTGAGAAAATGTCAGCTAGACATTCAATACGGATGACTGTGCTAGTCTTATACACAAGGCCATGCAAACTAGGTTAGGTTACGTTAGGCTGCAGAGGCAGTTCCACAAGGGAACACACATATGCCGGCAATTGGCTCTTTGAGATATCCCTCAATGAACGTTCTACATTGGGAGTCACAACGAGTTTCTGAGATCGTACAGGCTCTGGACCGATGGCTAACGTCCTCTCTAAAAGACGTGCACAGATTTTTCATCTCCCATGTTAATAAATCGAAAGTCCATATTGAATCCCGGATCTGCCAGCCCAGAGGCGAGCAGGTAGCCACAGAGCTACCCTGCACCTTATATATATATATAGTTCAAAATAGACAAAGAAACATAGAGAAATCAAAAGAACACACTTACAGTCTCTAATTTTCGGTTTGAACCGTCCTTCAGGAGAGATAAGAGAGGGAAACCAAGCGCAACTTGAGTGCGCTTGGGTTCCCTCTCTTATCTCTCCTGAAGACGGTTCAAACCGAAAATTAGAGACTGTAAGTGTGTTCTTTTGATTTCTCTATGTTTCTTGTCTATACTGAACTGTATTTGTCCGTTTTGGATCCTGTTTCCAACGAAAAAGTATATATATATATGATAATGTGTCCCTCCTATCACTAAAATGGGTGCCTAATAATAAATGAGTAAACTTTCTACCATTGATACAGTACTAAAACTGAAAATCTAAAAATGCTGTTGTTGAATATATGTTCAATCACCAAGCTATTCTGTTAGGTTAGATTGCAGTGGCAGTCCCACAAGGAAACACAAACAGACCGAACAGTGGCTCTTTGTGATACCACACAATGAAGATTGCTTGGTACCACAAATTTTTACTTCTCTAAGTAAATTATTGTAATCAGTATCACTGAATTTTTCCTAACTCAAGAATCTTTAACAAGTACCTGACATCATACATACTCGGGACCGACGGCTGAATGTCCTTTCCGAGGGCTAACGTGCTGAGATTTAATCACCTCTCATGCAAATAAACCGAAGGTCAGAGTGGGTATTGAACCCCGGACCCACCAGTCCAGAGGCGAGCCCACTGCCACTGGGCTACCCTGCCGCCCCCCCATGTAAACTAATACTGCATTACACATTTTTTCACTTAATCCCTCTGATTTTATTTATGAATGATTTCCAATTACTCAGCTATGAAAATGAACTATAATTACTTTTCCACTGGGAAATGATTAAATTCTAATTTTCCATCCACCAATCAGTGGTAAACTTCGAAGTTCAACTTGATTGTTTTTGCCATCATCATCGTAAATTTCATGCAATATAAATTAAAGTCAGCGGCATTTTTAATTATCGTAATTTTTTTAGGATGTTTTCAATTAATCTACAAAGAAACCTTTCCACTAAAAACTCCATCCTTAATTAGATCATTAAAAACACTTTTGTTCCGTTAGAGTCACGCTTTAGTGGGTTTTTATAAACAAGTCTCATTCCAAAGGAAATATACAGGTCATTTACTCGGTGGCTAATGCACAGGGTCGTGAAAGTGATATAATTAAATTTTTTCACTGTGTTTTGTTTTTTTGTCTACCATAAAAAGAGTGCCGAAACAGTGTTTAGGAGAACTGGACACACTTAGTAATGCTTGTCCAATAAAAAACCATCCACCATAATGTTAATGTAAATATTTTCTATTTCAACGCCCACACTTATAACGATGCCTATACCCTTGAAGTACAGGAATTATTTCTTCATTGCACTTATTTGTATGAGTTCCGTTCAATTACAAGACATTTATTATGTGAAAAACCGTTTTTGCTAAGGAAGAGTTACATCAATGTAGGTGTTTTTGAAATGTGAGCTGGATTTTGTAAAAGCTCGGAAACAACTGTATTACATCATCTCCGAGAGATACAAAATCCGTGCTCTGCATAAAAATATCTGGAGTGGCCTAAACTCGACTTTATTTAAGTAAACATATCAAATTCATTGATAGCTAACTAATTTTTGTTTGTTTGTTTGAATGTGGCGAACAAGCATATTAATAAATTATATATCATTTGTTTACATATAGCTATAATCATTATATCAGCAAAGGAATCTTGAAATCATTGATCAATCCGACAGGTTATTAAAATTATTTAACTGAAAGCCTAAATCTTATCGGACTCGCACACTCCGCTTCCATACCTATCGTATTGTGTATCCTATTGTTGCAACTAAGCATAACTTCACATTTTAGGTTCTTTAAATACATGTAAATATAAATAAATGTGGATAGAGAAGTATCCATCACAAATATAATTTCGTAAAATATAATTAGCAGGTGATAGATTATTCCAAGATAAATTTCAAGTTTTTATAGCTTTGAAGTAATTGGATTTTAAAACATTTTTTTATAAATTGCTATTGTATGTTCAATTACTAGCAAAGTTTCATTGTTCTTTAATTAGACGTTTAGTGTTAAAATTTTTTTTTAAATAATGAATTACCCTAATGTCCCTTCTTGTTTATGTAATTTTCAAAAACAATTTCTCTCCTCATCCTCATATAAGGTGCTATATAGATATAATTTCATTCTCTTCCGTCAAACAGTATTCAATTAAAGTAAAAATTTTCATATTTCCTTGGAAGAAAAAAAATATTATCAGTTGTTTTAAAAAGCTTCAGAATTTTTCCAGTTATTGCTTTTGACACTTCTATGATAATTTAAAAATTTCAAGACTCTAGGGTTAGTAGTTTTAGGGGAAAAAAATTCATTTAAAAAACACATTTGGACCAAAAAAAGTAACTTTTTCATCATGAATGGAACATTGCTCCAAACAATAGGGTTCTATAACGCTACAATGCCCATATTTGTATAGATATTAATTTGATCCATTAAAGATTGTGGACTGTAGCTTGGTAACAAACTTTTGGATACACAACCAACCTCCCACGTAATACGTACTAGAAACTTTGAAATGTAAACCAAGACAAATTGATGATATAATGAATACGGGAACTCTTCACTTGCCGTTATAAGGCATCGGATTGCACCGATTATTACTAACGATTGCTTTTAATGATTGGATTAATAACGCCGTCCAATCAAAGCTTTTAATCTTATCTAGTAGTCATCACAATTTGTCTGATTATTTTTTAAATACTGTAACTATGATTACATTTTTATATAACTAGCAAAATGGAGGATAGCTCCATTAAAAGAAATGCAAGAATTGAATTCATCACCACCAACTTTCACCTACCGTTTAATTATCTTAAAGCAATTGCTTTCATAATACAGGCGGAATCCGATTTACGACCGAGTTCGGATCCGACTGACCCGTCGTAACTCGGGTCATTTGGATCCTATACAAAATGTTACTCTAGTTATACTCTAGGATGCATAGTATCAGCCGGTTGAATTTATTAACTAAAGACAATTTAGAAAGATAAGAATTTATGTTACACAGAATATTTGAAACCTGAGATGTCTATTTGATAACGAATGGCAGATAAGGGTATTTTTAAGTATCAAACCATTAGGAGAGATAGTCTTAGATATACATTGAGAAAAAAACTCACTATGGATTGTCAAGTTGACTAATTCATGAGAAAGATAAGATTATTATTTAAATCAGTAAACCACTAAGGGCACTGGCCGACGTAAAGTTTTGCACGTCGTTCGGTCGGATTCTACCTGTAGTGTATGTTCTAATCTTCTCAAATCATAAAAACAAAATAAACTGATGAATAATGAAAATATTTAACTCTCGTATTGATATGTAAGATTCTATAAAAAAAAATCCAGAACATTATCTTTCAAGACGTAACAATCATGTATGTATATTCTATTAAGAACTGTAAATTGTTCGAAATACCAAATTGGTTCTCGTGGATTACATCCACAACAATAACGATTAATTATCAGCTGAAGTTCCGCCGAGAAAAAATTCGCCATTATCAGGGCTAAAAATAATTCATTGAGAATTAATAATAATATAAATAATTCCACTGAATATTAAAGGACAGAAAACAAAAACACAATATGAAAAAGTAAAAAAAAAACAAGATAAACAAAGAAGAAAGTATTATAGCATAATTATTTAAGGACTAAAAAACATTTAAGATTAGTAATACTATAAACAACTCTAGCGGTAGAGTACCTCCACAGGAACTCTTCCTAAATTGTTTTTAGCCCTGACGATGCCAAAGTAATCGATTACTATTATTTTGGTTCCAATCGTCAAAAAGAAATATAGTATTTTGGACATTCAGTAATCGAGAAACTATATCAATTAAAACTTATTTGTAACAATCTTTTTTTTCTTTGATTTCAACAAAAATAGATTGTCGGTTATATATAAACCAAAATCATTTTTATCATAATCGGCGTAAAGAGTTGTATTTTCATACCAATTATAATTAAAAAAGAAATAATTTAGTAGTTAAGCCATGATTCAATGGTATAGTTATTTCGATCTCAACATTTGGTTGTATGTTTTGTCCGAAACAGTTACAGCTTATATCAGATTAATACCTGTTATTTTTCACACACTTAAAAAATAAAATAAAATTGGTCAGTGAACAAGTGATGCTATATGCTTGCTAAACATTTTTTTTTTTTAATTCTGGAGTGTCCACAAGTTGAGTCAGCCATAAAGAAAATGATTCTAAGTTTACCATGTATGAAATTATTCAAATATATGCCAACAGGAATTAATTTGATATGCTCGTGGTTTTTTTTTTATCAGAATAAATTGTGCACAAATTTGCTAAAGGGAATATAAATTGTTAAAAGGAATGCACTTTTTGTATAATATACATCATTAAAAGGAAATTATGGTTGTTTGGCATCTGTATCTAGTTGAAGTCTTTAAAACAGTTACTCCAGAATAACTCCATATTATTCTAATGAAACTTCCCCAAGGTAGTAAATGCAGTAGCAAACACGCAAACAAAACATATGTTTCATGTTTTCTTATTTTCAATGCAATGTTCTTAAAAAAAAACAACAGAAAAAGTAAAAAAAATGCTTTTTTTTTTAACTTCAAAGCTAAAAAACAAAAATATATTCTTCTTTAAAAAATTATTAATTTGCTTCCATTTATTAATCAAAACTTTATAATAGAACAGTAGTTTTATTCTAGTGATAAATTGAATATTTTTATTGTCTAAATATAAATATAAACCTTCAAATGTTAACAACAGTTTTAAAAGTTTATCTGAGTAAATATCAGATAAACAATGGACATTTAACAAGAAACACACTCTACATTTTTGTGCCACAGTGATCTCGCATATACTTCTATATATTTCTCCTCTATACATAATTGTGAAGATTTGATATAGGCTTGCTAACCTGTTGTCGTACCGGCATGTTGTGTCTTCAATCTTTTCTTTCAACCATTGACCACTAAAAACCAAAGATAAAGAAAAATAGTGTATATAGATGTCTGAGTGGGTGTATGTAATAATAGAATGCAATCCTGCGGGTTGCAACCGTCGCTTCCCAAGTGCGCTTGGTATCTCCATCTCTTCTGTCCTGATGACGATTAAACCGAAAATCAGAGAATGTAAGAGTGTTTTCCATTCGCTATTTACCTATAGTATACCCTGATACATTTTTTGTCCTTTTTTTGTATCGTTTTCTTCATGATACCATCTATATAAATAAAATAATGATTTTGTCTGTACATTGCTTAGAATTGACTCATTTCAAGTTTTGTTTTCGTTTCATACATTAGAGAAACCGAATCCACCTTTAGAAAAATGTCTGTCGGTTTGTCCGCAAAATTTTGTCACAAGTAAACTCAGTCACCATAAGACATATCAAGCTGAAACTTTGACAGTAGATTTCTGTATGTCTAAGTTAAAATATAGGCTCTGAATGGATCGAAAATTCAGCGTAGAAGCGAAGTTATGAACCTTTAAGCTGTATTTTGCTAACTTCACAGACATGTTTATTTTGAAAATATACTGGTGTAGTAAATAGGTATTGTTTTATTTTAATTTTATTTGCGTATATTCAAGCTGTACTATCTATTCAGAATAAATAGCTTTGTGAACGAGTGATTCTCAACCCTTACTAATGAACAGACAGGAAAAATCAACAACCAAGTTCTTACGCTATATCAAGCTGAAGAAAGAACTTACAAGGCAGTAAAGAGAGTGATTATGAGCAAGTAGTTCATTATCCAACTGAATTTCTTGACTCTTGGTTTTTTCATGAACCTGAAGGACAGAGAGCCTATGTGTTGTATACAGAGGCATTTGCTTAACACTATACTAATAATGATATTTTCTACTATTCTATAATTTCTAATGATATTTTGGAATACCATGTATAATCTAATTTGTGACTCCGTCAAAGACGGGTACGTTTACTAATATATATATAAAAAGATTTCACATAAACACGCGAAACAACAATCAATGATCAAACCGTAATATGAAATCAGAAAACAAGACTAAGATCTTTCAACCGTAACAAGCGTTCTTCAACAGAGTCAAAAACCCTATATATTTCGATGTCCTCGTCATCAGGAAGATAGAAACGAGTCGCTCCGCAGGCAGATAAGGAATCTCTCTCTCTTTCTCTGTCTATATATATATATATATATATATAACCTGTCTTATCATAAACCCTAAACCCTAATCCCTTTTTTACTTCCCCCCATAGCAATATTAACTACCCTTGTCCTCCCCACACCTCAGTTAATTGCGTTTACCGTTTGGACTGCACCCAGTGTGATGCATTCTACGTTGGTATGGCCTCTACGCAGCTCAACTTACGTATGAATGGTCACAGGGCTTCCGTTGGTCAACGCAAAAACCTTCCTATTGCTATCCACTCTAATTCCCATGGACTGGATTTTAATCACTGCTTCCGGGTCCAAGTCCTTAATCATATCCCTGTTCAGTCTTCTCGGGTTACTTTAAGAGCTTCAGAGGAAGCAATTATCTGTCTTCTCAAAGCTCGCTCTCCTCCTGGCCTTAACTTGTACCGTTAATTTAAGTATTTATTTATTTATTTATTTTTTTTTATTTATTTATTTTAATTTTTTTTTTTTTTTTAAGAATTTATTTATTTATTATTTTTTAATTTTAATTTTTATTTTTTTTATTTATTTTTATTTTTTAATTTTTTAATTGTTTATTGCTTCATTTACTAGTCTTCTCCTTCTGTTATTTTTATTTGCTTTTATTTGTTCCTTTTAGTTATTATTCTCTCTGTAGTTAGTAGCTTACCTAGGGCGGCAGGCAGAGTGCGCGCGTGTTCGTTGCATTTGGCCTACCACTCAGTAGCTTCAGCTACTCAAAGGGACTACTTCTACCCGATGACGACGACTGTCGAAATATCGTTGTGAGTCTTTTGTGTGTGTCTTTTATTTGTGTTTTCTCTTTCCTGTGTGAACTATATATATATTATATATTATATATATATATATATATATATATATTTATATATATATAAGGATAAATCGGGATGCGGTCAGTTTCTTCCACTTCCTCTCATTGCCGACATTTCGATTTCATTCAAAATCTTTTTCAAAGGCCTACAATACAATGGAAATTAAGAACTTAATTAAATACGTAGATTTTTAACACATATATATAAGTTCTTTTAACACATATATAAGTTCTTAATTTCCTTTGTGTTGTAGGCTTTTGAAAAAGATTTGAATAAAATCGAAACGTCGGCAATGAGAGTTTGATTGGAAGTGGAAGAAACTGACCGTATCCCGATTTATCCTTTTTATGTTACATATCTGTACCAGGGCCGACAATTTATTACTGTTCTATATATATATAGTTCAATATAGACAAAGAAACATAGAGAAATCAAAAGAACACACTTACAGTCTCTAATTTTCGGTTTGAACCGTCTTCAGGAGAGACAAGAGAGGGAAACCAAGCGCACTGATTCAGAGACGGTTGTAGACCCTCACTAGTTCAGAGATGGTTGGAGGGTCTCCAACCGTCTCTGAACCAGTGCGCTTGATTTCCCTCTCTTATCTTTTCTGAAGACGGTAAAATTAGAGACTGTAAGTGTGTTTTTTTGATTTCTCTATGTTTCTTTTCTATATTGAACTATTATTTGTCCGTTTTGGATCGTATTTCCAACGAAAAAGTATATATATAACAAGATTCCACATAAACACGAGAAATAACAATCAATGATCACACCGCAATACGAAATGGGAAAAAAAAAGACTAATATCTTTCAACCGTAACAAGCGGTCTTCGTCAGAGTTGGGTTTTTGGCTCTAACGAAGACTGCTTGCTACGGTTGAAATATCTGAGTCTTTCCCCCCCATTTCATATTGTGGTTTGATCATATATATATATATATATATTCAAACTTCATGTGATAACATCGATCAAAATATATACTAAAAACATTTATATATAACCAAATGCCAGGGTTACCTATAATATGTCTTCAATCTTTTTTAAAAAGTTACATGTATATGTTTCAAATACATATAATTTATTGTTCTATTTTATGTATATTTCTTTCTAACATTGTTTTTGAATATGTTTCAAGCTCAGTCTATGTAATAGAGAAGTTATGTTATTTTAGTTCTGATAAAAATATGATAGCTGAAACATAAGCTTAACTAATTCAAATCTGTAATCATCAACACCAGATATTCTTAATCATTCCTAAATTTTGTAATCAGCTTAATGGCCAACCAGGAAAAGAAACCGCCGTGTAGGGTTGCCCGACTTCGCTTAACCGAAGTGCTTTGTCTAAATTATCTTTACACTACTTCTCTTTATTTGATGACTATTATATTAAAATTTAATACTACACATACATGTATGACCAATAGATTTGTTTTTTAACGTATACACAATTAAATATATATATATATACGAGTATATATATAAAAACAAGGATTCACAATCAACATGTGAAATAAAATTAACGCCCAAACCACAGTACGAAATCAGAAAAATGACTAAGATCTTCTAACAGTAACAAGCTGTCTTCGTCAGAGTCAAATCTCAACTGAGTGATTTCAGCTGTCAGTGGAGATTTGACTCTGACGAAGACCGCTTGTTACGGTTGAAAGATATTTTTTTTTTCTTCCATTTCATATTGTGGTTTGATTATTGATTGTTATTTCACGTGTTTATTGTGAATTCTTGTTGTTGTAATACATATAAATACCACAACATAGTTTGCACATTTGTTCTAGATGAATTCATTCTTAAAGACTTAAAGTTTTAGAATTTTTTTTTACATTGAAATGACATTTATTAAGAAAGAACTGATGTATTTAATATTATTGGTTCATATTTTCCTACATTCTGTCACAAGCTAATTATTTGCCTTACTCGTATAAAGTTTTCAATGTTTAAAAACTTATTAGTTTTTGATTAAAGAAAACTATATGTAAATGATTGCCGTTGTCTTTCAAGTTTGGGGTTTGGCAGGGCATTAACCGATTAATCTGGCAATGCCCTTGGAAATCCCAAACCAAAGACAACCTCTCCACACATGGTATGCTTTCACCAGTTATACAATCTCTGTTAACTGTCGTCGATCTTTAAATAAACATCAATAAAGGATATTTATAAGCTTTTTGTATCATGTTGATATGTATTTTGTATTCAAACAATGACACTGTTATTCATAATATGTTTTGAATCTTTTAGAAAGTTATATCTATGTATTTAAAATAAGTAAATATCATAAACTGTTATATTTTATGTATTTTTATTTCAAATATTTTTTTAAATATGTCTTAAGCTAAGTTTATGCAATAGGAAAGTTATGTTATTTTAGAAGTGATAAGCATGTGATACCTGAAACATTAGCTTAACTACTTCAAATCTGAATTCTGAAAGCAAACCGGTTCTCTAATTCACACTTTTTTCCTTTTCCTTCTTAAAAAAAAAAAAATCTCTCAGCATTCTGAAAATACTACAACAGATGACTTAATTTACTCAATATTTCAAGATTTTATCAGTGGAGCTTTAAGATATCTTATGCTCAAGTTTGCATTAGCATCAAGAGAAAAGTTGTTACTTAATTTGATTTAACCTGATACCTCAAGCATGAAAATACTCATTTGCATCCTGAAGCTATTCTTCTTATTTCTTTTTCATTATATAATTATATATACTTACAGAAAGACGTAAATAACCACAAAAAAAAATATAATCTCTTCAACAAAAAATCCAATGGAAGAAGCACAACAGTACAGTCTTGAGAATGAAGATTAACAGGCTACTGCTATGAGGAAGTAAACATAATAATTATATTAAACTAAAAATATAAATGACTCATAGTTCAATTCATGACTCATGGTTCATAGAATTAAAATTAAAAAGGTTTTACTGAAAATTATTTTTAAAAAACAAATAGAGCTACATGCTACAATTTGCTTTCTTTTTATGTATATAAGTGCTCAAAAATAAATCGTGAGTCCTTCAATTTCGTGGTGAAATCGAATGTCTGCAATCAACGTCATGGTATATTTAAAACCTTCAACTTGGGTATAAAAAAAAAATTGTTATACCCACTCTGATGTAACAGTTCACAGATTTCATCTTTCAAAATTTCACTTATATTCTTCTCAAGATATATCTGTACAACGCGACATTTCTCATGCTAGGAATTACAAACATTTCAATAGCCTGACAATCAAGAGATGGCCTTTTGGCTTGTTATGTAATGCATCTAGGATTCTGAGACGGTTAGTTATGTATATGTGGATACATACCAATACATGAACTGCATTTGGATATCGAAACGAAAGCCTCTCGAATATTAAACCTTATTTTCTCTTTTTTTAAAAAATGCCATTTTCCAGTTGATAATTTTATATATATACAATTGTTGCCAACAATTCTGGAAACTTCAATCAGCCAGGTTAACAAGGATTTATTATTTTTTAGCTCACTTGCTCTCTGACGATGTGTTGACGAAAGGCCTTAGAGCATTATTTCCAAAATTGTTTCACTGTGGTAAATTAGTCCATATATATATATATATATATATATATACAAAACTATAGTTTATCGGGAACCGGTCAGTTCTGACCGAATATCTGAACCGCTTATCTGAACTGACCGAGTCCCGTTAAACTATGGTTTTGTTTCTATTCCACGGTCGATACTTCTATCAATATATATATATATATCAATTGTAAAACCACAATAAGAAATGGGAAAACAAGACTAAGATCTTTCTCAAAAAACTCAATTGGGCTTTTGACTCTGACGAAGACCATTTGTTACAGTTGAAAGATCTTAGTCTTGTTTTCCCATTTCTTATTATGGCTTAATCATTGATTGTTATTTCACGTGTTTATGTAAAATCTTTATATATATATATTTCACGGTGAATTACAAACACAGAACTAAGGAACAAACGCACTTACTGTCTCTAATTTTCGGTCGTACCATCATCAGGAGAGTTGAGATAGGGACACCAAGCGCACTTGTGAAGCGACGGTTGGAGACCCTGACAGTTCAAACGAAAATTAGAGACATTAAGTGTTTTTCTTCCTTAGTTCAGTGTTTGTGATTCACCATGAAACATATATATATATACTGAATATTACACAGTACCTTTATATTGCTGCCTTTATAGTTAACCCATTTCCATATTTTATTTTACTTTTACTAGTAAATTACTAATTCCATTAGAAATTATGATTTCATATGGTAATTTCAATATAATGTAAACTTATAGACAACATATCAGTTAATTTTTGAACAAAAATTCAAAATCAATGATGATCAATAAAATCAGAACTAACTCAAGATGATTTGAAATAATGATTATATCCACACATATATACAAGATATAAAGTTAAAAATAATTATTGAAGATAGAAACACTGACATACTTGGTAACTTAATTTTTTGTCAATACTTCTCAATTTTGTAATCTGTGATCAGCACTGTTAGGAGAATGCATTAATGAACTCTAAGTTTTTGGTATGCCGCTTCATATTATTTCTATCTTAAATTGTAAGTATTTTTCAGGGAAGTAAATAAGTAAAATTGATTATAAAAAAACGACCCATTAAAGATAATCTTAGTTTGACAAGCTATGCGTATTATATTTTCATTAGTTATTAAGTACATTAACACATTCAACTAATGCACAGAACAGGTTTAACGCATTAATTTATTCAAACATTAAACACCTTTGATTATCTTTTCCATTTATCTGATTTTATTTCTAAGAAAGAAAAAAAAAAGAAAAAAGAAAAAATATATAATGGGAATACAAGCCAGAGCTAGGAAGTTGAATTAGAAGTTATTCAATGAGACATTTTTGAAGCAATAATTAGCGATGCAGGTTGAAAATGAAGGAGGGGTTAGTGAATTTTAATTAGAGTTGGCTGGACTGGTTTGGCGACGAGGATGAAGTGGCGTTGACCGTCTTCATTAGGACTGACATTCCTGCCTGAACACCCACACGACTTGTTTTGACAAGAGTCCAAAGAAAAGACCCTTCACTCCTGGACCCGTCTTCAAAACAAATCAATTTCTGCTAGATTGTCTTTCTTAAACTGTCGCTTCTTTAAATATGTTTAAAAAAAATCAATAGACCTAGAATGAAATAATAGTACAGGAAGAGAGAGGGGTGATGAAGAAGAATTTTACATTTCGCTTATATTATCTAAGAAAATAAATCATTTTCTCTTGGAAGGACAACAAAACAAAGGTAAGTAGATGACTAGAGGAAACAAGTATTTCTTAATAGATAATCCATTATCCCAAATTACTCACCATCCGGTCAGTACAATCTGTTTGATCCTGACGTGCAATGAGGTTGTGTATCAAAGTACTTTCCAAATATTATATCAATAATTGAAACTATTTACGAGTTGTAAACTCAACACACTGAGCATATACTTCTGCGACTGGGGGATTTAACACGTTTAAGACATTAATTTATTCAAACATTAAATACCTTTGAATATATAATAAACAAACCCCATCTGAGCAAAATTTTTATGAATCCATATAACAGAAGTTCGTATTATTAGTGAATGCAACTCAAACGAAGGAGGATGTACGATCCAGAACTTCGTTGTATGAAAATTTATAATTAAAGAATTTTCTTAGTTAAGCCATCGTCAGATGCATTTCTAGACTTCTTACCAGCTAACCCGGAGAAGTTTTAAGATATATTTTAAGTTGTAAGTGTTTTAAAGGTATTAATTTTTTCCGTTTTCACCAACTGGTTTTGTTTCTAATACCTAGAGATACAGGTTTCCACCTCTACTGTTGTTCGAATGACAGAAAGTGTGGCTTAATTGTTGATTCGCACCCATTTTAGTTATGAGTGGGCTACAAGACTTGCATGATTATATATTGCGAAGCTTAAATATTGCCTTACTCAAAATTAGGAGGACCAGGTTAGCTGAGTGGCAACATGCTCGCCTCTGAACTGGTAGGTCCGGTTCAATACCCTCTCTGGCCCTCGATTTATTCATGTGGGAGGTGAACAAGTCTGAGCATGTCATCCCTCGGAGAGGACGTTAAGCCGTCCGTCCCGAATCTGTACGATGTCAGGTAATTAAAGATCCCTACTCTAAAAACACTTGAGTTAGACAAAATTTAAGACTCCCAATGTACAAGCAGTCTTCTTTTTGTGGTAACACAAAAGGCCAATGTTTGGTTTATGTATCTTCCCTTGTGGGAGGACCACCAATGCAACTTAACATAACCTAACCTACTCAAAAATTTATAAGATAAGATATCTTTAACGAGTACCTGATATAGTACAGACAGGTATACCTCTTCTCTGAAGTATGGTAGCACCAGATTTTCCTTTCCTCCACATAAAAAGCGAGGTCCATAACCGACATCAGACCCTAGAATGTTTAGTACTAATGTCAAGTACCCTTTAACACCCCTCTGCTGTTCAATAAATATTGTTAACCACTAGTGACTATAATTATATAGGAAATTGCGGCAAACTGAGGACAACGCCTCTAAGGCATCATAAACGTCATAGTTAAATATAATGTATGCCATAAAACTAACAGCCCGGACAAAATACAATATTATAACTCCGTCGACAGCCTATCCGAATCAATTTTATCCATTCAAAAAACCATGAGACAGTCAGTTAGGAAAACATATTGAACGATTACAAAAAAAGAACACGTAGAAAGAACACACAATTCACTTCAATATTTCAACCTCGTCGTTACCAGGAGAAGAAGAAGAGTTCTGCTCGGCTTGAAAAGACAACTAACCACGCTGTTAATCGCTTAATTTTATTTATGAAACAGTTGTAATGAACATGCATCAGTAGAATATTTCAAGGCTTACACCTGCATTCCCAGTTTCATAATACACAGGGTGTCAGAAACCTGGGACCCGGTTCTTCTGATTCCGGACTTTTTATTAAAAAATCATATTTTTTTAATTTCGTTCAGATAATGGTAAAAAAATTGAAAGTTTTAGAGTTAAATATATACACTATTTAAAAAGATAATTATTTAAAATTTTAACATTATTTTAATTTTAAATTAATTTTTAACAATTTGTTTATTTTATAATTTTATCAACTGAAAATACCTTCTTATAAAGAAAAAAATTGTAATAAATTGCTTGTCTTTTGTAGACTTAAAGAATTTTTTTCAATGTAAAACTCTTATCAATCGACGTAACAGCTAGGAACAAAATAAGAAACGCGACCAAACCATAGGAACATTTTTTTCGGCACAATACATGTTTTCATTATTTAATACCAGCTTTGATGATGTTAACAAAAAGAAAACTGGATTTCCTGTTGAATAAGATGCTGATTTGGATGAAGAAGTTTTCATCATTGAAAACATTGAAAGAAACGTGTTCTACGTTATTTCTACCATACATTTCTTTCACTTTACAGGATATAACAGATCTTTGTGGGGGCCAAAGTTAGCAGTAAGAATGTGCTGTGCTCTCCTCTAGACAGGTAGATCCAGAGTTCAATACCCAATCCGACCCACTTTGAGAGGCAAATAAATCTGAGCACGTCGTCCCTCAGAGAGGGCGTTAAGCCGTCGGTCCTGAGCCTGTACGATGTCAATACTCCCTAAAGATCCCTACTCAAAATGCATTAGAGTTAGGAAAAATGTAGAACTGACTGCAGATTCAACAGAAAATGGCTCAATTATTACTAAAAATGGGTATAAAATAATAACTAAACCTCAATCAGCATACCTAAAAAAACAGCTTTGGAAAACAAACAAAACATGATTTTTGATCACCGAATTAAATAGTAATTGTTTAGTAAATAGAACATAATTTTTAAAGCGGGCAAAGAAAGCTAATTGAAAAATAGCCAGGTTTGTAATATCTATTTATCATATTAATTTAATGATAAATTTCAATTCAACCTTTGATGTCTATGTTCTTTTATTATATTAAAAATAGATGTCAGTACAAGTCCTTGTAGGAATAATTTGCTTTGGAATAGAATAACAAACGATTCTATGAAGTAATACATTACTTTTAAAATTTTATCTATTAAAAAATATGTGAGATCGAGGTAGACAGCGGGTAACTCAACATCAGGGTATTCCAAATTGTTTTATCATGTCTTTAGTCTTTCTCCAAGAATATTTCTAAAACGGTGAGTTCATACCCAGTTTGGTACCAAATTCCAGTCTTGCTCTCTTTTCATAACGTATATTAGCCCTAAAAAGAAACAAATCATTATTGCATTAGCCCTAGAAAAAAAAACAACAAAAAAAATAGATTATTGCAAATTACGTAATAAACAGAATAAAAATGATTTTAGTTAAACAGTCAGACACGCAGAAGAAGTTAAGAAAGAACGGATATTTAAATAAAACTGTACTATCACTTATAAACAATTCAAATACACTGGTCAAACATCATTGAAAAATAAATCTAGAAATTACTTCTTACAATAGCGAATACAAATGAACCCATGTTATAAATAATTAAACATTGTTTTCTGATATATCAACCTATATTTAATGTGCCAGGAAGATATTCTAGAACTAAATTCGACATTCCTCCTTTATACGCAGAGCATGTATTGCCATTATTTGTTGGACACAAGGTAATTAACTGAGACAGAGAGGCTCAAAGGTATTAAGTATTCTGTTACATGAATTGCTCTATGAAAATGCCATATATATATTATTAAAAATAACACCAAACTTGACTGATTCCTGTTTCTTAACAATCTTCTCAATTTTCCTAAATAACACTCTCGTTATTGTGTCTGCACAGTAAATTATATTTCCTTAAGTCAACATGTTTCGAATGATCAACATTTATCTTTAGGAGCATTTCCCTAAATAACACCAAACTTGGTTGATACCTGTTTCTTAACAAGCTTCTTAATTTTCCTAAATAATTAGAGTGTTATAAGGAAATTTGAGAAGCTCTTTAAGAAAGAGGTATCTATCAAGTTGGTGTTATTTTTAATAATGTATGTCTTAAGGAAGAACTACTACCAAAAATTTACAAATATATACAGTGAACGCCGCTTAATGTAATCACTTTTGTAAATACCAAACGTGATAACAACAACTGATTGATAACATTAACCGAAGAAATGGAAATTGTTATTTTGCCGTTCATGAGGTTAGCAAAAAAAAAACTCATATAAATGAAATAAATCGTAAAACTATATTTTATAGCTATACTATTTAAACTATAAGCAATCCAAAAAGTTATTTATTTAGGAAATCATCAAGCTTTGTCTGTTTCACGTCTTTTCTCAGCAAACAATTTATAAAGGACCCGTATTCATAACGAAGTTCAAATTGAGATCTATTTTGCACTCCAAGCCGTAACACGCGAAGAGGTTCTCACATTTCCTGATTGTCACTTGGTTTTTCGGTAACAATATCCTCTATTGTTGCAGTTGTAGTGGTACACGAGAAACCACCTTTTTTGAAACAGTTTTGAATTGTTTCATTCGAAACATCCTTCCGAGTCATCTTCTGGGGCATTAGTAAACCACATTTTCAAAGTTAATTCGACATCAGTGTCTTTTCCAGTCCCTCTTCTTTTGAACAACAAATTTTGGATACCTTTGATGTATCAAATATGATGTTTAAATGTATGCTTTTTAAAATTATACATAAGAGCGTCTGGGATATTTACAGTACTGCAACAACCTCATGTGCCACATCTCAGGCAGCTTATCATAACCCTCTCAAATTGCAGCTTTTTCTTCAATGCTTAAATCTCTGTTTTTTTTTATTTTGAAGGGGTAAGAAAATCAAGGGAAAAAAATCACTGCCACGGAGCCTTTGATCTATGCGTCAGATAGCTCGCCTCAACTGGTAACATGGTACAGTAACTGAAAGTGAGTGAAAGTTGGCGAAAGTTAAAAATTAGAAAACTGAAGACGAGCATTGAAATAAGGAAATCTAATCTCTTGATTTGCCAGGGATAAAATCGGGATTCTTAGAACAACTTCTCGCTGGACATTTACGCTGGAGCTGAACTCAATGAAAAAAGTCAGCAGGTTTGAAAAAAAAATTGATAACAATAACCGATGTTCTGCTCACAATAAGGGATATATTTGTAATGCATATTGTATGTTGGGACGGGGATCAGAAATTCCGATAGTATTAACCCACTGATAACATTATCCGTGATTACATGAAGCGGCGTCGACTATTGTTGAATACAATGCCGTATTTAGTGTTTATCATTATTATTTCAACTTTTTTCATTTTCTACATACATTACTTTAGTTATTCTATAAAAAATGTATATATATATATATATCTTCACTTAATAAAACGAAACACGATCCAAACTGGACATAATACCAGTACAAAATTCAAGAAGAGTAACACACAGAGTAAGGAAACACACTTACAAACTCAAATTTTCGGGTAATCCGTCTTCAGGAGAAAAGAGAAAGGGAGTCCAAGCACGTTGTAGGGTTGCCGGGTTGGTTACTTGCCGTTGCGTCTACAACATGCTTGGTCTCCCTTTCTCTTTTTTCCTGAAGACGGATTACCCGAAAATTTGAGTCTGTAAGTGTGTTTCCTTACTCTATGTGTTACTCTTCTTGAATTTGGAACTCGTGTATATATATATATGCAGAAAAATCACAATTAAACACGAGATGCAATCAGTGAAGTCTAAACCACAAGGAAAAAGTAAAAGGAAAGAAATAAATGCTCTGAGTTCTTTCACTTTATATCATCAGAGCAAAGAAAGTAAGAAAGAAGGTAACAGGAAATATAACCAGGAGCAATTTCTTTCTTTTTCTTTTTCCTTGTGGTTTAGACTTCACTGATTGCATCACGTGTTTAATTGTAATTTTTCTGCAATATATATATATATATATATATATATATATATATATATATATATTCTTTATAGAAAAACTAAGGTAATTCTATACCAATTTCCTTTAAAAATATTAACATTATTATTTTTATTAAATATAAAATAATTATTGATTTTAATTACACTCATAATTTTACAGCTTAATTTAAGTATCAAAGATAAACAAAAAAAAAACACTAACAGAACTCGGAGTATATCAACAGCAGTGTGGTAGGTAAAGATGAGCCAAGCTGCAGAAGCGCGCAGAGGCTGAAAGGCGATTTACAAGTACTTTTGCTACCATGCAAAGAAGAAGAATAAGAATGGGAGTAGAAAGAGAATTTTAAAAAATACAATAATAAGAGGTAAACGTTAATTAAATTAAATAAAAAATAAACGCTATTTCAAATTTATTAGTTATTAAAAAAAAATCTATAAGACCTGGAGTAGATTTCACTACTAGGAGATGAATTGACATCTGGGAAGCTGTTAAAGTAGGAAAAGTAATATGCATATAAGGGCTTGTGTACTGACATGATCACTGAATGCAAGTGAATGACAATTTACATGGACACCAATGCGCTAGTTACTTACTGCATTGCCGTCACAGGGAAAAACCCTGTGACAGTTCATAAGTAATATCGCAAAGTGGAAGGCAAATCAATGTAAAACATACTGTCCTGAGGATACTCCGGTCGACAGATGCAGGTACATTATGTCCTGGATGTTTTAAGATGAATGAAGTGGTGATTATACCCTTGGTTATACCGACTAAAAGGGAGGAACACCTGTCCAAAATTCTCATTGTCTGAAGCTTCCGATTCTACTGTATTTCAGCAGTTGACCAAAAATATTTCATGACCAAAAAAAAAATTAAATATTTCACAAACACACAAAACAGGGTCAAAAAAGGTCGAAAAACACGGGCCGAATAGCTACACCTGTTACGGGACAGCTGTAAATAAAGAGACTACAGGTCATCTGGCGGTCAACTGCGAAAACATCAGACCGCAACTGGCAGATCAAGACGAGTTTAAAGCTCCAGACTTTGTCGGTTGCATCAGAAATCTGTTAAAGGGAGGTCCGCAAAACCCAGGTATGATTGCATTGTTGAAAGAGGGACTAAAGTAAAGATTAGAACTGACGATGAAGACAAATTTGACAATGATGATTCAAGTCGAAAGTAACGAACTAGTCATTTTAATTATTATTTAATTTAATGAATTTTATATAATTAGTAAGTTATATAAAATAAGTTAAAGTTATATATTATTATTTTAATCAAAAGTAACTATTATCAAGGTTTTAGCACAAACAAAGTTTCACAATGTTCCAATCATCAAGTAATATCACAAAACCAAGTATTTTCCCTCATGCAGGAATGTGGGAAAATACTCTTAAAGTTGGAAGTTCTTTGATAAAAGAAGAAGGATGACCCTTGAAAGGAAGATGTAGAAGAAGAAGAGAAAATAGCAAAAACTCCTTAAAAGCGGTTGCAAGTTTATAAATTTCAGGGGAAAACGAAAAAAAAAGAGTATTTCGTGCGTTAATTCCTCTTTGTTCGAGTTCCCTGAAACAACTAATTTGACAAAAGGACTTCTCAATCAAACTAGACAGATTGGCTTAGGTACCAATTTCCATCAAGAAAATTTCTATTTCAGGAATGAGTTGTATTGGTGTTTTTTCTCTGATACTTAATTTATTGTCTTTTTTCAATTGATTAACTTGACATTTTAGTAAATTAAAAAGTATTATCTCACTTTATTTCTTGTCTTTTAACCACTTCGTTTAAGAGGAAGACAATAATTGGAGACAATAAGGCTAATAGACCACTGTACCAAGCAATCTTGACTTCGTAGTCTGTTTCACGAAGGAACACAGTAGTTAGGATGAGAGTTTGAAGAATTGTGCTGAAAAAAAAAAAAATTAATACTAACAGTTATGATAAAACTGTCATTACATAAACTGTACTTAAATATTAATAAAACAAATAAGTGACGATTCATCCGTAGAAATGAAAGAGAATAAATGTGAAAAGCGAAATATATTTGGTTTTGCTTAATCAATTTTTTGCAACCAGCATTTATTTATGACATTATTCTATTGAAGAAAATGTAATTATTTCTAGGTCAAATGATCCGGCAGATGATTAATATTAGACTAATAGAAATAAGTGGTTAGAGTAAAATGTCATTATTCGTATATATTCTGTTCTACTAGTATAAAGAGCCTAATTAAAATTTGTTGAAACTGAAAAGTTGACATGTCAATATTGAACCAAACATGTTAAAAGCTGATTGAAATCGCGTACAAATACGAGACACCATCGCAAAGTAAATTCCGTTTGGTAATAAAAACAAACCAGCACAGATACAGAAAACCATTTTGTTTTCTACAAATCTAAAACAATTTTTCTGTACAAGTAGCTACAACCATTTTGAGGCAATTCTTTAAGCGATAAAACTTTACTAGCAGTGAATGCCATTAATAAGGAACATGTTATTTGACTTCAATGTTGAATTCTTAACCAGCATTGAATGTAGTAAAGAAAGAAAAATATGTTAGATGTCAGGTCGTTTGGTGCGAAGTATGGGCTTTGTGGCAGGCAGTTACAAAAATGCTTACAGTCGGAGAACGATAACAAACAGGCCTTTAAAATTATACCACTGAGCATTGCACGACAATACATTACCTTCCAAATCTTTCCAAAGAATCCAAAGATTTTTAAAGGTATGACTCGTAGTATGCATCATTTGCAACGAGAGTATGCAAAAGCATGGGATTTTTGTAACTGGTTCCAACCAAAATTTCTCTAAGAATTGCCGTATCCTGTTGGCAGACTGAGGCCAGGAATTGACAAGAAGCAAACAATATTGAGAGCATATACATCACTTATTATGTGTTATTTCTTAACAAACTCAAGCGGGTTTCAACTTGCTGTAAAAAAATATACCAGTAGAATACTGTATCTATCCTTAAAGAATGTGCACATAATTTTTTGAAGTGTTGAGCTTAGCTTGGCTTTGATCTATATTAGTGATAAAACAGCTTCAATTATATGGATTATCATTTCAATTCAGAATTTTCAGGCCAACAAAGTTTTAACCTCAGTCACTACCTTAATACAAAAATCGTCAACATCACTGTGGTAACTAATCAACTGATCAGCAAAATTTGCCACCAAACGCACACATAGTTTTTGCAAAATCACTTTCTCAGGAACTCTTTCATAAGTTGTGAATCTGAAATCTGAAGAAATGTTGTAAAAAGAAAGGGCTTTATAAGACAACATCAGTTTACAAGTTCTTCATCAGAAAGAACCACTTCTTAATAAAACGACAAGGATATTCACTTCATTCTTTAGTACAGGTCCTTCATTGAACTGACGCATCTAACCTCAACAAGTGAATCAACATCGCTTTATTCTCTCTTTTAAACTTTGTAAATCTGTCAATGAATGTCTAATGGTTTAGTGTTCTTCACATTAACAAAACGAAACAGAGCTAATCTCACAATCGACAGGATTTTCAATCAACTTCACTCTGCAAATCAAGCACTCAACATCAAAATGGCACCATTTCTTTCTATTTGGCTCAGAGCAACCACCACACGTTCACCAAACTGTCACTAGAGTAATGCTGCAACAAGAATTACAAAAACTTTATGGATGACCCACGTAAATATAAAATACTTACAGGCATATGCAGATCCAAAACCAAACAGTATTTTGAAATGGTTTTCTGTTCCAACTCAATTTATTTCTATGTACAAAACTAATTGAAATAGTTACTGAAACAAAATAAAAAAACATTAGTAATTTGAACTCATAATAGGATGAAAATCATTGAATAGTATAAAAACATCAAACGGTTTTTAGTCAAGGCACATTAGAACTACCTTTAACCGGATTTTTCTACAAGACATTCTGAAACATGTATAGTTCTTAACATAGGTTTAAGTTTATAACCACATTCATCAGTGTTGGCCAATAGTTTCATTCAAAAGAGTTAAAGCTGAAAATATCACTCAGTATAAGTACTCAATGTCAGAGTAAAACATAAATTGCCAGTTTAAAACGTATTGAATTCAGTCAATTATTTATATTTAAATCAAGTTTTAACTTTGATTCACAAAGTACCAACAAATTCTTCTTGATCGGATTACTACACAGAGTAACTGTAACATTTTTGTTGTCATTTACTTAAAATAGTAATAACATTTAGTTATGAAATGTTATTACTATTCCTTCAATCTATTTCTTCAGTTCTTTCCCTCAATCTATTTCTAAAAATATTTACTTCATATAATTGTTTTTAAAGTATAATTATTGTTATTGACTAATATTGTTTGAAAAGTAAGGATAAGTAATTATTGTAATTATATAAAATTTAAACATAAAATTATTGTAAAATTAAAGTAAAATTTGACAAAAAAGAACAGAAACAAAGTTATTTATATCGTTCAATTTGATGCAGAAATAAAACTAAGAAAATAATGCTTTTTGCTATAAGAAATTAAAATATTTGTTTTTGTTTATTAGGCGATAATGTAAATGAGAAAATTTCCTACTGCTGTTCTGCAATTAACTCTTCAATTGGCCGTTTTAAAAAAGTTAATTTAAATAAAAGCAGACAGATGATTTTCAGTAATTTTTACAGACAGGGACGTTTTTAAACAAAAAATAAAATTTTTAAATTACAAAATGAAAAATTTAAAAAAAGAACTAAATAAAATACGATCGAATGAATAAAAAATTGACAAATTGGTAAATAAAAGTACAAACCATAATAAAGAAAAAACTAAATTTTATTCGAAGTTAATAAATAAAGCAACATATAAATATACGTGGTATGACAGTTTGTTCGTTTCCAATATCAATCACACTAATCTCAGTTGTACTAATAATATACAAGAATTTAAGAAAAAGCGATGGAACAACGGTAAGTCGCTAAAATAAACTGTAAATAAATATAAGTAATAAAAAAAAATTTAAAATCTAAGGCCGACGTAACCTGAGGATGAACACTTAAGTGTTCGAAACACGTCGACGTTCTATAAAATCGTTTATGACGAGACTTGATGTTTCTTCCCCGCATTCTAATCATGAGTAAATACCATATAATAAATGATTGCATAGCTTCTGAAATGTTTTTATCTTATATTTAAAGAGACCAGTCTGCTTTACATAGTTTTCCAAAATATCTCATCAGTAATACAAATTTAAGAGAACAGCGATATGCTTGGTGGTATCTTCCAATACATCAAAACAATATTCACATCTTGATCTTATAAAAGTTAAAAGTAAAATTATAACTTTTACTTATTTCATTGTACATAAAATGTCAATAAAATAAATTAAAGACAATAAAAGTAGTGTTACAAATTACTTTAAAACATGTATTTGGTTTGTATTAAAATTCCACAAGTTTTATTTTGTTGAGATTTAAAAGTATATACTAAAAAAAAAGTTGTCTACCTAAATGAAGAACAATGAGGAATGTGGCACAATGTTGAGCTGTAAGCAAAGCATTCGTATAAAGCTTGATATCTGAAAAGAGAAACAGTTTAATTACTGCATTGTTAAGTTGATAGGAGTCTGACAATAAAATGTTTAATTCTTAACTAAATGATGCTAGTTTAACGTGGGAAGATAAATCTTCCCAACTAACCGCATCTTGAGGGAACCGATTCTTCTCGTTTCTCATCATAAGGTTTGAACAGAAAAGTAGACATTGTAACTGTGGTTTTCTATTTTATGTGTATCTCAAGATTATTTTTGAAGTTTTCTTGTAAAGAAATAGATTAATTTAAAAGATGATTTCTTTAATAATTAAATCACATACTTACATTAATATTAATATATCTAAGATGATACAAGATTTTAAAGAATTTCATCATTAAAAATTATTAAAATTTTCATCTTTTAATATAATCATTAAAAAAATAAAAGTTTCATTTGTATAATTATACAAAATGGTAGTCAAGTTTAGAAACCTCATCGCTTATGCAAGTAATAATTGATAATTAGTAATAAAAATAACCTATCAATAAAATTACCTTAATTAAGATTCCTGTAATTAAGGTAAAAGTGAGATACAATTAGCAGCAAGTAAGCAAGCAGGGCTTTAGTATTACACAGTTTATTAAAGTTACTTCATAATGCAAAAATTAGGAATATGAAACCTTTTTGCAAGATGTAAATAATACTAAATTATGTAATCAAATTTGTGAGAAATTGGCTCAAATACAAAGACAAAGAGTTCTCTGCAGCCGGTATAAAAAAGCTAGCAACTCATTGAATCAAGTAGATAAATGATACAGAGGATTATATTGAAAAGTAAGAAAGGTCTTGTCAAAGTAAAAATCAACAGTTTTTTTTTCCAGACCAATTTTTCTCTTTAATCATTGCCTTACTCTCGTATAATAATAACACGAGGTTCTGGCCCATGTGACCTTCAGCCGTCAACCCCCGATAGTCGTGCACCTTCCCTCCCAACCCTCACCTGTTTGTGTCTCTGACTCTCTCATACACACTCTCTATCTCTCCACTCTCTTTCCTTCTCGCCCCTCCTTCTTTTCTCTTACCCTCTCTCTCTCTTTCCTTCTCGCACCCCCTCTCACTCTCTCTTTATTGCACTCTCGTCTCAATTTCTATGTGTATCTCAAGTTTATTTCTGAAGTTTTCTTGCTTCAGATTAATTCAAAAGTCGATTGCTTTAATCATAAAATCACATACATTAATATTGATGCAAGCTAAAATGATAAAAGATTTTAAATAATTTTAACATTAAATATTATTAAATGTTAATTTCTCCCTCCCTCCCTCTCCCCTCCGTAAATCTGTCATCATTCTCTGCCTCTCTATCTCAGAAATAAATAATTTTAAAGATGAGAGTTCAGGTGGATAACTGACCAACAAATGTTGGGCTTATTCCAATATCTCAAACAGTCAGTTTTTTTTATGTCAACAGAAACTTCAAGTAGAACCGGAGGAACATAAAACTCACATGAACAATAAAAGCATAGTCTAACCAAGTACACACTAATGAACATGTAACTCACTTCACCAATACAAGTATATCAAAGTCTAGTGGAAATATTTCATATAATAGAAATATTTACCTGGAAGTGGATTTTGGTAATAATCCAAAGGATTCAAAGGATGGCAAGTATAGTTGGCAACATTGTAGGGACAGTTACTGGTCAGAAATAATGTAAAGAACACAGGTACTGAGAGAAGAGTGAAAAGGAATTTACAGCCATAGCACCAAGCAACGAATGCCATCACCTGAAACAATAACACCACCTGCATTATATCACAAAGCCTCTATATTAAACTAGATTTAATTTAATGATGGATTTCATCTATCATCTTTGAAACTGATTCCCCTCTAGTTTCTCTAACAGAACTGAACTTTTAAAAACTATGACGTAAAATATCAAGGCGATGCAGATTTTGAGTTGTAAATGAAGTCTATTAGATGTTGCTTTGTAGTTCTTATTTTAGTCCAACATCTTACCCTAGGAAAAGTATGTGAAGCACTTTTGCTTGATAGCCTAACACTTTTATTTGTTAGTGTCCTTTAACATACCTTCAGAGTTTCATTTGAAATCCACTTATGTTCTTCATAGATTCAAAACATAGTTTTCCAATACCTTTTTACAAAGAGAGGACATTACATAAACCTTCTTAACATCTCAGGAGATAAGCAATCGCTTATTGTGTGGTATTTAAACTCGTGATTAAAATAAGGGGCAGAAACATTAAGTCTCAACATAAAGCAACGTCAACGATTTCAAACACCTAGTGTTCATCACTTTACTAAAGGCAGATGTAACCTAAACATGAACACTAAGTGTTCAAAACGCGTCGACGTTGGATAAAATCTTTTGTATGGAGACTTACTATTTCTTTCACTTATTCTAATCACTTTATAAAATAAATTTTTAAGATAAAAAAGACAATGCGAAATTGTAAAAAAACTAATGTTGATTCTTAAATATGTACCAAAATGAAAATAACAGCAGTATCGTTTACATACTGACATTAAACCTTTTTAGGGTCAACCGGAAGTAACATGTTAATCTCATCAAAATTATAGATTATATGGAAACCCTCAGACTGAGAAATAATTGTATAGACTTACAACATTAAATTGGATTAGAATATAAACAACTGTTATTTAATTAATTTCAAACTACTAATTTCGTGCAATATTGTTATTAACTTCGTTTTCTGCCAGTATGTTTTACCGGCATGCAAGATATAAAATTACTAAAACTTTTTTCAGCCATTAACAAAAAATAATTAGTAAATAGTGAAGATAAAAAAAGTTTTTTTTTTACTATTTATTGGATTAGCAGAATTTTTTATACTGGACTCCCCCGGTTCCAAAAACAGAAGCAAAACAAATTGCTAAATTTTTTTACTTATACACAACTAACAAAATATTACACATTTAGGTCGATTCGATATTTTTTCATCGATGGACATAGTTTTGGAGATAACCAGAACTATTCTTTGTGCATCCCAAATACTAAAATAAGAAGCAGAACGAAAAAATTAGGCTTAAAGCGGATATTCTGACTAAATAAATTCGGATTAAACATACAAATAACACATTATTTGATTTCAACGTGAATCAACAAAATTTATTAAGTTTCTTTTTTGAAAGTTCCTCTTTCAGGAAACATTTGAACGACACAATTTTTTATAACTGTATGATAAATTATTAATATTATCATAAAAACTGCTTATTACCATAGTGACATTGAGGACAACCTATGATTTTATGTTAGTTACATTTTTGGAAACTGATATCTCTCTAGTTTCACAAACAGAACTAACCTTGTAAAAAATATAGAAAATAAAATTAGTATAGCATCACATCGGAGATATTAACCTCTTAGAAACTGAAAATATGAATTATTACGAATACAGTCATAGACTAAACTAGTACAAATTAACACCCATATATTCATTTAGCAATACAAGCACAGGCTAGCCTAGAAAAAAAACAGAACTAACCTTGTAAAAAATATAGAAAATAAAATTAGTGTAGCATTACATCGGAGATATTAACCTCTTAGAAGCTGAAAATATGAATTATTACGAATACAGTCATAGACTAAACTAGTACAAATTAACACCCATATATTCATTTAGCAATACAAACACAGGCTAGCCTAGAAAAAAAAACATTGAAACTGAATTCTAATAATACAAGCTGAGTCTAATTTAGTAAACACCAACAAATATGTAATTCACCTTATTAATACAACCATAGTCTAACCTAGGAAAAAACCATTTAAATACATTACCAGTACAAGAGTAGCCTAATCTAGTAGAAACTAAGATGTAATCACTCTACGAAAAAAAAAGTGTAGCTTATCCTAGAAGGCACTACCGAACATAAGCATAGCCTAGCCTAGTAGATGCTAACTGATACTTAATTCACTTTACCGATACAAGCTTAGTCTAGCTTGGTAGATGCTAATGGATTCTTAACCAATTAACCAATACAATTAATCATAGGCTAGCTTGGTAGACCCACGAACATGCAATTCAATCTAACACAAGCATAGCCTAACCTAGACATTGTGAATATGTAATACACTTTACTGATACAAGCATATCCTAGTCTAGTGGAAATAATACTTTATAACATTCTAATCAGTATGGCTTGCTATATCAATATGCTTACTCATGTGTAATAAAATAAAATAACTGTATTTATAGGAAAAGTGATTATTTAATTTAATCTGAATCAACTTAGATAAACATGCAATATATGATTACATCTTATATGGAATCAAAACATAGAAGGCGCACGACAAAATAAATATTTCCATATATATATATATATATATATGCATTAAGTAATTTTTAAATATAAACCTCATAGTTAATAGAAGTTTGGAACTTATAGCCCGGAGTGAGCATGACTTTGGGGGAGGTAGGAGTGAAGACTAGAGACACTGCCAGCACAGGGATTATGACGCAGCAAATCCACATAACTTGACCTGCAATTTAATATCACAAGAGTTGTTAAAAAAGGAAATTTATTCCAAAATACCAATTTTACATCTAACTGCAAAGATTTTTTAGTGAATACAGTATTCATTTCTTAGTGACACCATAAGGATCAGTAGTCTTACTTTTAAAACGAATGAAGAAAAATAAAATAAGTTCAGACTATATTTTGTCATTTATATCTAAATAATTCGTATAAATGCTGATATGGTATAATTAAAATATAAATAACAGTGAGTTTTCTGATTTAACTTATATATAAAGTAATACTCATGCGATGTAATCAGTAAATGCAGTGCGAGGAGCTTTCAGATCATAACAGCTACTCTCTGATCCATACTTCTTCCACATACAACTGACATTTCAAAACTTTCCAAAACAAATCAAAACATTATATATATGAAAAAATGTTTTAAATTTAATTAAAGAGTATATCTGATGTACATGAAATGTGAGTACAGTGCGAAGGTCTGATAGTATTCACATCGGTTAGACCGATAATCTTCATCTTTAATATGTAGGTGTAAATCTCAGACTGAATTACTTGATACCTGAATAAATATAATTTTTTCTGACAAAAACTTGAAGCTCATGTTTTCAGCCAATGTTCTCTATTTTAAAGAGGGACTGTGTAACATCTCTGTACACACTGGCAAGACATCAGAGGCTTCGCAGGTTAGCGACTAACTGGGACCTTTTCAACAGCCGCATACTCCAATTCAACTTGACCTACAAAAACTCTATTTCTATTGGTCACCACTAACGCAACTAAGCGTTTATATACTAAGTGAATAATAAACAAGTGAAACAAAAAGCAACAATTTATAATATATATATATATATATATATATATATATATTTCACATAAACACGTGAAATAACAATCTTCACTCTTATCACTCAAAGTTTCGGGTAATCTGCCTTCAGGAGAAAAGAGAAAAGGAGACCAAGCACGTTATAGACGCAACGGCTAGTCATATATATGTATAATCAAACCACAATATGAAATGGGAAAACAAGACCAAGATATTTCAACAGTAACAAGCGGTCTACTCTCAGTTGTGTTTTTGACTCTGACGATATAAATATATGATCAAACCACAATATGAAATGGGAAAACAAGACCAAGATATTTCAACAGTAACAAGCGGTCTTACGCCATTACGGTTGAAATATTGGGAAGTGAGTCTTTGTTATGTTTCTGCCTGTCTGTCTTATGTTATTTTAAGTCTTATCTGTCCTGCCAGACCGTTTCCGTTTTTCATGGTATATATATATATAAGTATACCATTTAAATGAAACGATTCCACGAACTAAATAAACTACTGTAGTTTATATATAAGTATTATGTATATACTTTAAAATCGGAATGTTCATCCAAACAAGTTCAAAAACGAAGAATAGTAACAACAGGGCCTATTTTCTCCTGAAGATGGATTATTCAAAAATTTGAGTTAGTAAGTGTGTCTCTTTCTCTATAAAAGCAGTTACTTTGTGCTGTCGTTTTTACTTTGTTTGCTCTGGTGACATAAAGTGAAAGACCTAAAGCGCATTTATTTCTATTGTTTTCCTTTTTCTTCGTGCTTCAAACTTCATTGATTGCATCTCCCACTTTCTTTTCTCCTGAAGACGGATTGCACGGTATTTTGAGTTTGTAAGTGCGTTTCTTTACTCTGTGTGTTACTCTTCGATTTTAAACTCGTAGTATATATATATACTATATTCACAAAAAGAACACACAGAATGAAACAGAAACTCACTACTATATTTCGATGGCCTCGTCATCAGGAAGATAGATGTGAGTCGCCCCGAAGACAGACAACGACTTGTCTTCCATGGTTGATGCCATCAAAATATAGTAGTAAGTTTCTATTTTATTTCTGTGTGTTCTTTCTGTGAATGCACTTTTGTTTAGTTCGTGGAATCATTTAATTTAATTGGATATTTATACATTAATAAAATTTTTAACAAGACTAGTTCAGTTCTTCAGGTTAAAATAACACTCTCATTCCCAACATTTCAGTTTTTATATAAAACGTTTTGCATAAAAACCGAAACGTTGGCAATGAGTCCGCCAACCTATGGACTCGAAACATCCTCAACTCCATCAATTTCTGCAGGTAACATTTTGACATCTTGAAGGATCATAGCCCAAGCAAGGCAATCACCATCTTACTTGTTCACTTAAATAGTCAAAAATCACTGCACTCTTGAAGTTAGAATGTACAATCGGATGTGAAATTAACTTAAAATTAAGTTAAAATTAAAGAATGTTCGTAAGCAAACTGCTTATGAGTCCTTTCTTGTGTCACCCAAGTATTCATTCTATTGAATATATTAAATTTCATGCAATATATATTGCTTGAATTTATGTCTTAGAAACTTACCAAGGGTTAATACTGGAGGAAGGAGAAGAATTGACGAAAGGAGCAGCAAGAATGAAATCAGCATGCAGGAGCACACCCAGAACTGAAGACAGCTTGAGAAGCAGAGCATGTAGTGTCTACACTGGGGACAAAATAAGTCAATCAGTATGGCGAATTGACGAAAGGAGCAGCAAGAATGAAATCAGCATGCAGGAGCACACCCAGAACTGAAGACAGCTTGAGAAGCAGAGCAGAGCATGTAGTGTCTACACTGGGGACAAAATAAGTCAATCAGTATGGCGAATTGACGAAAGGAGCAGAAAGAATGAAATCAGCATGCAGGAGCACACCCAGAACTGAAGACAGCTTGAGAAGCAGAGCATGTAGTGTCTACACTGGGGACAAAATAAGTCAATCAGTATGGCGAATTGACGAAAGGAGCAGCAAGAATGAAATCAGCATGCAGGAGCACACCCAGAACTGAAGACAGCTTGAGAAGCAGAGCATGTAGTGTCTACACTGGGGACAAAATAAGTCAATCAGTATGGCGAATTGACGAAAGGAGCAGCAAGAATGAAATCAGCATGCAGGAGCACACCCAGAACTGAAGACAGCTTGAGAAGCAGAGCAGAGCATGTAGTGTCTACACTGGGGACAAAATAAGTCAATCAGTATGGCGAATTGACGAAAGGAGCAGAAAGAATGAAATCAGCATGCAGGAGCACACCCAGAACTGAAGACAGCTTGAGAAGCAGAGCATGTAGTGTCTACACTGGGGACAAAATAAGTCAATCAGTATGACGAATTGACGAAACGACTAGCAAGAATGGTATCAGCATGCAGGAGTACACCCAGAACTGAAGACAGCTTGAGAAGCAGAGCATGTAGTGTCTATACTGGGGACAAAATAAGTCAATCAGTATGGCAAATTGACGAAAGGAGCAGAAAGAATGAAATCAGTATGCAGGAGCACACCCAGAACTGAAGACAGCTTGAGAAGCAGAGTAGAGCATGTAGTGTCTACACTGGGGACAAAATAAGTCAATCAGTATGGCGAATTGACGAAACGACTAGCAAGAAGGGTATCAGCATGCAGGAGTACACCCAGAACTGAAGGCACTTGAGAAGCAGAGCATGTAGTGTCTACACTGGGAACAAAATAAGTCAATCAGTATGGCGTATTGACGAAAGGACTAGCAAGAATGGTATCAGCATGCAACACACCAAGAACTGTAGACAGCTTGGGAAGCAGAGAATGTAGTGTCTTAATTGGTTAAAAAATATTGTCAATCAGTATGGGGAATTGATTAAAGAAGTAGCAGTAATGGTATTGGAATGCAGGAGCACATCAACAACTGAAGATAGTTTGAGAAACAGAGCATGTATTGGTTTCACAGGAGAAAAAACAAGTTACTCAGTTAGTTTTAACAAGTCAATAATACTAAAAGCCAAATGGAATTCTAAATAAGCCTTAGGAAAGGAAGAATAGAATACAACTTCATAAATACGGAAGCAAAAGAATTATGAAGGTAACAATAACACTTATTATAATTACACGCTACAAGCTTTAATACTGTATAAGTTAAGATTTTTAAGTTCAGTATAAAAGCAAGTAAATATTAAGATAAACACTTGTTAAAGAAAGAACAGAATTGAGAGTTTGTACTTTAGTAAAGAACCTAGGTAACTAACAATCTAAGTTAATACTTAACTCATTTGTTGTGTAATCCGTAATTGTCTGGTAGTTCACATACTGGGGTAAAACATGTAAATCAACGTTCAAATGATGAACACGAAGTGTTCATTTAAATATCAATCTCTTTCGTGTGAGTTCATGAAATGACAAATATTTACCCGAACATCAAATTTAAAAATACATCTCTCTCACTTCGTCCTCTCTTCCAGTCTACTCCTGATGACGAACAACAGTTCGAATATTGAATTCTGTAAGTGTTCTTTTTATTCTTTTTTCTGTGTTTGCTTTATGTAATTTAAAGTTTTATAGTCCTTGTGACCGTTTCTTATATTTAGTAGTTTTAAAATAAATTATTACGTACGTTTTCAACCTTATGAAAATTAATATTAGCGCCAAGATTCCAGTGAACGCCTTTAGCCTTTAGAAAGAAAGGCTAATGATATGACAAAATATAAGATTTGATTTTTGATTTTGAGGGAAAAATAATTTTAAAGGCGAAACTTAAGGAAGGCGAATCCTTACATCAACAAGAACATATACCTAACTTGATATTTTAATATTTGTTGAATGACAAATAAAAAGTAGACATAAACAACAACATAGAAAATTTCCCTAACTAATAACTGTTCAGGAGACTTAAACATGAGGATATCTAAGAATAGCAATCTACATCATACTTCTTCCACTGCACATTAGATTCTTTCCTCTAATAAATTTAATTCTGTACTCTAATGTACAGAAATTTAATTTTTTTTACCTTGTTCCTCCTAATTAGTTTTAATATCCTGATGAACCAATATCATGGTTTGAAATAAAAAAAAATTATAAGGATTTCTCTTTCTCATCCATTAAAGTTACTTTTCCATCAAAATCAAAGTCACAGCTCATAGTTTTGTCATATCATTAGCCTTCTTTTCTAAGTTCACTCGCAATCTTAGTGCTAGTATTCTTTTTATTAACGTTGATAACGCATGTAATGATTTATTTAAAAACTCTCGTAGGAAACTAGAATGTAGATGTACTTATAAAGTTCGTATAAATATTCATGTATTCATAGATTATATTCATAGTACTATATTTATTCATATTATATTCATTCATTATATTATATGCATAGATTCATATATTCATATCATGATCTTGCATGAAAAATAAAAAAAAAAATGAACTGAAGACAGCTGAGTTTCTGAACGAATAATAATGATTAAAAGTGCTTACATGCATGATGAGCTGGAAAACAGACACCGGTTTCTGCCGCATCATAGACACACTGCAGGGAATCGAGTTGAGACGCTGGCCCAAGTGAATAGGAGAAGGACAGTCCTCCGTCGGCTTATACACTGACACCTTTTGACAGACTTGCGGGTACATTGGCTCTACAGCAATGCTAAAACCCAATCCCAAACCAATATTAAATTATTCTTGAAAAATAATAAACAATTATATTATATAGGGGATAGAAATATATAAAATACAAACATTTCTTACACTGAGAATCAATAAACTGGATTGAAAGGGTAAGACACCTTCTGAGATGGCGAAAAAATAATAGTTTTTCCCAGAAGGTAAAAACTATTAAGGTATAAACACTTGGTTTATAAGTTTTCGTCTTTTCTTGATAATAGGATTTTTATATATTCAATCAATATTAAATTCACTTGTGATATATTGGTAAACTAATAAGCTAGCCGCTAGCCACATGTTATTTAAACCCATCGAGGCATTTACTATAAGGCTTCTTATATTCTAGTGTGCTACAGATATCAAATAAATGTATGACTACAATAATTAATTTATGTTAAGTAACAACATATGAACGCATTAGGTTTGCTCCGAATGATGACAGCATCTTATCAATATCGTCGAACAGTGGACTTCAACGTAAAATTATAACTATTAACGCAAATAGAAAAAAATGATTCTCGATAGTATAATAATACACTGGACCCAGCAAAAGTGCTGAGCTTTTCGGATGCTCGGATGCACTGAAGCTAACTGGGGTACTTTAGTATAGAAATAGTTCTTAGGAGAAACAGTGCTAAAGCGACCCTCAAATAATAATAATAATAATAATAATAACTAGGTGATCCGGCTAACTTATAAGCTAACTGGGGTACTTTAGTACAGAAATAGTTCTTAGGAGAAACAGTGCTAAAGTGACCCTCAAATAATAATAATAATAATAATAATAATAATAATAATAATAATAATAATAATAATAACAACAACTAGGTGATCCGGCGAACTTCTCCAACTGTCAGTGAGTTTCATGTTACTTTTAGCTAAGCTTAATTTGGTATTTAATTATTACCATAATAGCTAACCCGACAGACGCTGTCCTGCCTTGCCTATAATTATTCAATTCGAACAGAAATAAAATCTAAGATGAAAAATCTCGAATGGCCTACACTCAACTTTACTATAAGTAAACATAATATCAAACTCGTTAACAACCAACTAATGTTTTGTTTGATTAGTGAAAAACTTGTTCGACAACCATCCATCTCATTATGGAATACATCAGAAAATACATGTTTGGTCAGGGTTAACTTTTTACATTTAACAATTTTATTCTTCTAACATATTATCTTTATTCATTAGAACATTTAAATTTGTTATAATAAGCCTATAATAACAATTTTATTTCACTTAAAACATTTCTAAGTCAATGTAAACAATGTAAGTAAATGCAAAAAAATCCGACCAGTAGGGCAATGAATTATTATTCCAAAACCAAATTTCAATTTTTATAGTATATTACCCTAAGCAACAATAGGAATTTTATGAATTTGTTTATAAATTCCTAATCTTATTTTCAATTTTTTAACAAAATTTCATTGTTTACAGTTTAGCGTTAAAAAAACATGTTCTGAATTCGTAAAAAGGCTTACGAATTCTTATACATGTAATTTAAAAAAGAAATTCTGAACTCATTTTCATATAATGTGCTATTTTTAGGTATAAAAAGTAAAAGTATGTACACGAAATAGACCAACTTATAGTCTATTAAATGCTAATTAGAGAATATAATGATGCCTAATCATGCCTTTGATTTGAAGCTGTAACTTAATTCCACCAATTAGATATGCCCAATACATTATTATGACAATATGTGACACTCGTATTTACTAGCGTATTAATATATAGCAGGGGTGTCAAACTCATTTTGGTCTGGGGGCCGAATACAACTAGGTTTGATCTCAAGCGGGCAGAGCAAACAAGCTAATTGAAAAATTACTTTGAGCTAACAATAAATCACCTTTTTCTTTGTACCAGTCACTAATACTAATAATTAGTGCAAAGAAAACTAAGTCAATTATAAAAATATTTATTCAAATCCGACACTCTGTATCCATTATTATCCATTTTGACAGAGATATTTCACTGGTCAAGGTGCGAGGACAAAGGAAAAGTGGATAATTCAGGGCGTACTAAAACACTGGTGGATAATATAAGAACTGCAGGTTTTTAAGGAAATTAGAGTAAACTGATTTTTTTTTCTTTTTAATAATGCATATTTATCTCCCGGGCAGGATAAATTGCCCATGGGCCGTATGTTTGACACCTGTGATATATAGGATAGCAATAGACAAGAATGGAAGTAATATGAAAGACGAAATCGTATCTTTAATGAAAACAACTCTAGGTCAGTAATCAGAATTGTGACTCACCATGAAATGGCAACCTAAACTAATATCATGAACTGGCAAGTCCTTGGAATTTAAACATCATGGTTTATTGCAGTAGCTTCTGTAACGATGGGGAGGTAGCCATTCCTCCCAGGGCGGTACATTTTTTGTAGCAGGATTTTGTTTTTAAAGTTTGGCCAATTTCCAAAATTGTTAATTGTATTTAGAAGAACAAACAAATTATCATTTACAACGACAGATACTATACATTAACGGTAACAGACATTGGATAGATCAACTAAACAAGAAGATTGTTTTAATTATTTTAATAATTTATTTTCACAAAAGTCCCCAGGGGATTCTGTTTGAGAACTTTTGAGAATATTATGATGGAGTAGAGGGATTGAGAAATTATATTATATTTGTATAAGTCCACTGAGAGTTAGTTTGTAGCTCTATGAGAACACAGAGATGTAGCATTCTACCAAAGAGCTACGAATATAGAAAACCTTAACATCTGAGTATAATTTGCTGGGTACATCCAATGACAGGTAGACATTTTTCTAAAGATTCTAGACAATTTGATCACAAAAAAAAAATGTAAGAATTAAAAAAACAAAGTTTTGTTGTAAAAGTAAAAGTTTCCTACAAAAGCATTGCATAGACTGTTACAAAGACTTCATCTATGAATTCTGTGGCCATCAAAAGGTTTTGTTAAATAAGTGCTTCTACTAAAGATAAATAACAGATAAAAATGGCTTTCAGTTACTAGAGCATTTGATATCAATACCAAAAAAAAAAAAGAAAAAAAAAAGAAAAAAAAAGAGAATACGTATCTCAGTTATTGAAACAAACTCAGATACTCAGGCTCCACAAGTCACAAAAATCAAATATTGAAACAAGTATTGTACTTTTGAAAATTCACGAATGACAGGAGAAGCTTTTTAAGGAAAAGTATAGAGTCATAGAGAAGAACTTGAGATTGCACAATACAAAATATAACAAGCAAAGAGTAAATAGTATATTAGGATGAAATTATTTGCTATCAACATTTCAAATCAACTCTCACCATGTAACGATACTCTTTCTAGATCATTTCAGTGATAGTTAAGAAAATCTTTTAATGTATTACTTGTGCTGTATGTTATAGTGTGTTATTTACTCATATTGGGGGATTTCAAAAAAATACGTCCCTAAAAACAAGTTTAATATGAAAACTAAAAACGCGATTCAAACACTTAAGTGTTCTTCTTCAGGTTATGATGGAGAAACCATCTGCACTCTTGAGATGCTAATCACGGAACTGACCCAGGAAGGGGACTCCTAGTTAGGTATTTCTTGATTATTTTTTTAAATATATATAAACAAATTAAGAAAAACAAGGCAAGATAAATCAATTTCGAGAGAAAATAAGAATATAAATATAAAAATATATAAAAAGCAGTTAATGTAAAATAAAAGTGCTGAAAGAAACTGCTTTGTATATTTTTATTTTCTTTCCAAATTAATTTACCTTTCTTTGTTTTTATTAATTTCTTTATAAATATTTTAAACAAAAATCGACTATCTCATTGATTTTGTATAACATGTCACTTGGCCAGCTCCTTTTCTAGTTAAATCCTATTAGCACGAAGTGAGTTCGTAGAATCAAATTTTCCAGTCTGAAGATCGTGAATGCCGATACTGCAGTTCACTTTAATGATATATATATATATATATATATATATATATATACACGAGTTCAAGTAACCACTTGGGTTACTTGCCGTTGAGTCTACAACGTGCTTGGTCTCCCTTTCTCTTTTCTCCTGAAGACGGATTACCTGAAAATTTGAGCCTGTAAGTGTGTTTCCTTACTCTGTGTGTTACACTTCTTGAATTTTGAACTCGTATTGTGTCCAGTTTGGATCGTGTTTCGTTTTATTAAATGAAATATATATATATAAAACAAATTAAATAATACATCAAACATTTGATAGAATAGGAGTATTATGCAATCGAGATTCGGCGAATTTTCTAGCTTCAAAATCAAACTCTCATTCAAATTCAAAATCAAACCGAAAATTCAGTTTTATTTTAAACACTTTTTTATAGGCAAAAGTAAGAATTATTTTAATTACAAAATTTAATTTATACTATACAAACAATCTAACAATCTTGACTGGAGTTTAATCGAAGATTTTGACAAGTCAAGTTTGTTAGCTCGTTTATATAATATCAATTTCATTTTCAATTTTAATAAATTCTTGCTTCTGTTTTAAAAAAAGGTTTTAAAATAAAATCTTTGCAATGAGAGTTTAATTTTGAACCTAGATAATTGACCGAATCCCGATTGCATAATACACCTATATATATATAACCAATTAGATGAAAATTTTCTTCAAACTGAATAAACAAGAATTTTCACAAGAACACACAGAAAAGAAATCACTGCACTCACTACTATATTTCGATGTCCTCGTCGTCAGAAATAGATGTGAATCGATCCAAAGGCTGATAACGACTCAGCCGTTAATAATAATAATATAATTATAAATGATTATAAGCCGTTAATAATAAGTCGCCATCAACCTTTGGAGCGATTCACATCTATTACTGACGACGATATATAGTAGTGAGTGCAGTGATTTCTTTTCTGTGTGTTCTTTTGAAAATTCTAGTTTATATATATAAAGAAAATTAACATAAATGCTATAAAATTAACACAGAAAATATTTTGAGAATAAAACTACCTGGCATTAGCTTTGAGAAAAATAGAACAGTTGTCAGCATTGGCAGAAGAACCCAAAACTACTACCACTTCTCCATAGTCCTGAAACAAAAGTTTTTTTTTTAGACATATCAACTAGTAAGTAGAGGGTTTGAAATATAAAGAAGATTATTTGTACCAAATAACTTTATCACACTATGGTTTAAGTCTTCTCTCACAAAATGCAAAAACACTATTTCAATATTGATAGTTATTTCAATATATATTGTACTGATATCAGTCAAAAACATTTAAAGTTATTTTATAATACGGTACACCTATACATATATATATATAAAGATTTCACACAAACACGTGAATTAACAATCAATGATCAAACCCAATCAATGTTTTCCCATTTCCCATTTCATATTGTGGCCTGATCATTGATTTTTATTCGCGCTCCATTCTTCGACGTGGGGAGATCTCTCTCACTTCTTCCTCTCTTCTAGTCTACTCCTGATGACGAACAACAGTTCGAAATATTGAATTCTGTAAGTGTTCTCTTTATTCTTTTTTCTGTGTCGTGCTTTGTGTAATTTAAAGTTATATATATATATATATATATATATATATATATATATATACGAGTTCGAGATTAACAAAGAACAACACACAAAGTAGGGAAACACACTTACAGACTCAAATTTTCGGGTAATCCGTCTTCAGGAGAAAAGAGAATGGGAGGCCAAGCACGTTGTAGGCGCAACGGCAAGTAACCCTATTATAAAATAAATAAATAAATATATATATATATATATATATATATATATATATAATTAAAGTTACAGCTAGAGAACACAAGAAAAAGGACGAACACTCACGAATCTCGATTATTTCGGCGTCTTGCCGTCTTCAGGAGAGTAGAAAGAAAGAAAATAAAATAAAAGGAGAAAAAATGAAGGAACGGAGACGTAAATGCGTCCACTGGCCGATGTAAACTGGCGCGATACAATGACACGTAGTGCAGCCATCTTACCAACGTGAACCAGTGTAGGCTGTGAGTTAAAAAAAATTATAAAAGTGATATTTAAGTAAAAGGGAGGAGAAAAGTAAAAAAGAGAAAGGAAAGGAAAAAAACATAAAACTAACTAAAATTAAACGAGAAAAAAAAAAATAAATAAATAAATGAATAAATAAATAAAGATAAAAATAAAATAAAAAATCATCTGATTAAATTTAGACCAGGGGAAATTTATATATATATATATATATATATATATATATATATATATATATATAGGGATACTTGTATTCAGTTGCTCTTTGACGACGTGAAAACGAAAGGCCCCAGAGTGATTATCTTGTATCATTTGTGGTGATTTACCTGATATATATATATATATATATATATATACAGGTTTGATTAAATAATACGCCATATTTATGGTTGATTAGTTTCCTTGTGTATTTCTCAAGGGATCTGAATAATCTTCTTGTACAAACATCTAAATTGAATAGAACATTTCCAATGGTTCCATTGTCTTTACATCTTGCATTTCCACTAATTTTACTATTGTCACAACAGTCACAACTAGTACTATTACTATTATTATTATTACTATTATTATTATTATTATTTAATCAAACCTGTATAAATGAAGGACTGCTTCCTAAATATACTAATATATATATATATATATATATATATATATAATCAGGTAAATCACCACAAATGATACAAGATAATCACTCTGGGGCCTTTCGTTTTCACGTCGTCAAAGAACAACTGAATACAAGTATCCCTATATATATATATATATATATATATATATATATATATATATATTATTTTTATAATAGGGACTCGGTCAATTTTCCAGGTTCAAAAATCAACACTCTTCTTATATCCTCATAAAAACCCATATTCTTCTTATATATACAAAATATATATATAACAAATTCAATAATATATCAACCGTTTGATAGAATAGGTGTATTATGTAATCGGGATTCGGTCAATTTTTTAGGTTCAAAAAACAAACTATCAAAATTCAAAAAGAAGAAGATGCCTATGAAAAATATTTTAAATAAAATCGAAACGTTGGCAACTTGACAGAATCCCTATTACATAATACACCTATTCCATCAAACGGTTGATATATTATTGAATTTGTTTATTATATATATATATTTTTATATTATATATATATATATTTTAAAATTCTTGCAAAGCAGGTGGTTTGATCGTTGAGGTCCGGCTTCTTCTCCTTTATTCATAGAGGTTCTATTATGGGTATTATATTATGGACCTCAACGATTAAGCCCTCTGCTTTGCAAGAATTTTAAAATTGCACACTTGACTAAAACCAGAAGTCTACAAGAGAAGTTAGGAAATTTAAGTAAGGTAGTATAATTAAAAGCAGTGTGAAGGAAACCTATTAAAGTCAAGGTTATGTTGACATTTTCCATAGTGAAAGAATTCAATATGAGATTAATGTATATCATCAGTTTAGTGAGTGTTTAATAATTGTTTTTGTTCTTTTGTTAATTTTAAAAAAATTGTTAAAGTAATAATTATCCTTGAAAATGATCAAACGTCGGAATGAGTGTAAGTAACCTTACGAATAAAACATTTGGTGAATTGGTGTACATTTTACCAAAAAGATGGAAAAATTGTATTAGAAAAGTTGTGCAAAAAACGGACTAGATTAAAAATAAGCAAGGCACATATACGAGTAATATATATATATATATATATATATATATAAAACCAATTAAAAAGAAGATAGCACACAGAAATAACTCTTCTATATTTCGACCATCATCGTCATCAGGAGGCAAAGAGTCCCGCAGGAAGGCAGACTCCACCGCTTTATATATATATATATATATATATATATATATATGAAAAAAGACAACAAATAGAAGAAGCGAGAAAACTTACTGGGTCGATATTTCGAACTGAAGTTCGTCGTCAGGGAGAAGAAGGGAAGAAGAAGGGAAGAGGAAGAGGCACGTGCGTCCACTCGTACAAGCAGAGGGCTACTGGGGGCTCCAGGCGGCGGTCACCAGTTGTAGTATCTCGAGGCGCTGCAGGCTAATCCCCCGTGAACGACACCATTCCACCACGAGCGAACACGCGTACCGTATAAGTCGGAAAAAGGTAGAAAGGAGGACCTTCCTCCTTTCTACCTTTTTCCGACTTATACGGTACGCGTGTTCGCTCGTGGTGGAATGGTGTCGTTCACGGGGGATTAGCCTGCAGCGCCTCGAGATACTACAACTGGTGACCGCCGCCTGGAGCCCCCAGTAGCCCTCTGCTTGTACGAGTGGACGCACGTGCCTCTTCCTCTTCCCTTCTTCTTCCCTTCTTCTCCCTGACGACGAACTTCAGTTCGAAATATCGACCCAGTAAGTTTTCTCGCTTCTTCTATTTGTTGTCTTTTTTCATTTATATATCTGTCCGGTTTGGACCATTTTAATATTTTGATTTTATATATATATATATATTGATAAAAGTATCGACCGTTGAATAGGAACAAAATTGAAGTTTATCGGGACTCAGTCAGTTCTTCAGGTTGAAATTAAACTCTCAATGCCAATGTTTCGGTTTATATTTAAAACCTCTTTCATAGGCAGAAGTATAAATTTTGGAATAGAAAAACTAAGTATTATATTACAAATTATATTACAAAAATTTTGTAACTTTTCATTAACTAATCCTCTAGCAAACGGTTAAAACTTTAACTTTGATAAGGTGTCTGGGAGGCTAAGTCACGTACTGATAGTACACTAGTACCGTATTTTTTATTTAAAACTACATAATAGTCGAATATCAGTATGCTTATAAAACATCCATTAGTATAATAATTAAAATGAAAAAATAATAATATAAATTTACCAAAAAAATGAAAAAGATGAAACACAGAAATATGATTTTCTTACAACACTGAAAAAAAAAACCAACTGATAAACTGAATAAACGTTATAAATATACTTAACTATAAATTAAATAAATTAAAATATTCTTAACTATACAACTACGATAGTTTTTTTTTACTAACCACAGAAATAATGAATTATTAAGGAAACTAAGTATTTTATTAAATAATTAAGAAGTAAGATGAAATAAAATTATACGTTAATTATAATACTATATATATTAGGCACATATCAGAATTGCACTATAAGAACTGAACATTATCATCAGGAAAACGATCCACAGTGGGCAATAAACGTTTCAGACTAAACAATAGGCAGAAAGTAAATAGAAAAAGACACTTACAGTTTCCAATTTTCTTGGGGACACCAAGCGTGAAGCGAAGGTTGATGCAAGTGCGCATTGCAACTTTGCAAGTGCACTTTGTGTCCCTAACTTTTCTCTCCTGATGACGGTTAAACCAAAAATTAGAGACTGTGTTTTGGTAAAATACCACTCTTCCTTCCCACTCTTCTCAACTCCTCACCAGATGTTTTCTGCATCTAGTGTTTCAGTTGGGTTTTTGACTCTGACGAATACCGCTTGTTACGGTTGAAAGATCTTAGTCTTCTTTTCCCTTTTCATATTGTGGTTTGATCATTGATTGTTGTTTCACGTGTTTATGTGAAATCTTTCAACAAACATTATGGGCATGGAAGAAAGAACATTGAAAGTCTTACAGATTAGTCGACATTATTGTTAAGAATAATAATGTTGGAAGGTTATATTTCATTGGTCTATTTTCAAGAGTACGAAGCTTTAAATAGGATAAGAAAACAGTATAACCTAAAGAGGTAGACAAAGCTTGAGTGATGAACCGATAACCTATGTTGTTATTTTCCAGACTGTCCACACACTTTGAAAATTATATAAATAAATTCTGAATCCAACTTTAAACTGTTTACAGTTGTTGAATACCTGCATGATTTCTATCATTTGACTCGTCGTAGCAGGAGTGCAGTCGGTGAAGAGGGACACTAACAAAGGCACATTGTCAACAAGCTCCAGGTGTGGACGGATTTCCTCTATTCCTCGAGGTAGCTTTGCCTAGACAAAGTAACAAAAGTTTTTATTAATATTCAAATATATTGCAACACATTTTTTTTTTAGCTTAGATCTTACTCAACAAAAAATTGTGGACTTTTTTAAAAACAACTTCAAAAGAAAAAAATATTGACACCTGTTTTATCAAATTAAATAAAATATTTAATATAATTAAAAAACAATATTGTCATCATTACATAGATAGCCAGCAATATTTTCTTAAGGTTTGACTTATACTTTTTTTTATTAGTTTCATGGGAAAAGTCGGTGTGCCATTAGTTTCAAAGCATTGAGGTTTAAATCTTGTTATATTTGTACTTGGGATATAAAAAAAATCTAGTTGAGATTTCAGTTTAGGTTTGGAATAGGAGTTTTCCATTCCAAATTTTGGTTATTTTGAGAAACTAATTCCTTTTAAAAAATTATAATGATTACACCTATTTTCAGCAAACCCAAATAGTGATTCATTACTAGAATTAGAGATACCCAGATCAAGCCTTGTATGGATGCATACCGTGATTTTAAAATCTCGACCTCATATTAAACAAATAAACCTATAACCGCAAATATTTTACTTATATTAAATTAAGATATTCTAGGTTTGATGCTCGTAAGAGGATAAGTAAAATTGAGTACTAAGGAACTGATTTTCTTGTTTAAGGTTACCCTGTTAGACATATCAAAGTTGACGGGTGCACTTTGGTCTGTGCTGTCTGTAAGACAACTGACGGATTGCCAGGCATCGTGCAAGAGTCCCAGCTCTACATCATCTCCAATGCTGCTTCTGCAATCAAAATCAATGTAAATTAATCAAAATCCTTTTATCTCATAAATCATTACTTTAAGTGAACCACATTATAATTGGATCTTTATATTATATATACAGTTGAACCTCGACTTACGAGCGAATCAACATATGATTTTTTCGAGATACGGGGTAAAATTCTCGTAGATATGCCGCTCCATATAAGAGCTCAAAATCCAAGATACGAACACATCGCCCACTCTATCATCATTGCAGGGAATCTCATATGAAAATCTCCTCTTCTGATGACGACTGATTCGTCAAAATATCAGAACGACTTTTTGTATTGTTTTCTAAGTGATATATTTTTTAGATGAAGAGGTAAGTTGAAGACTGCGGGTGGAAGGTGAGTCATCCACTAGTTCCCTTCTACTCTCTTTCTGAAGACGAACTTCAAAATATTGATCCCAGTAAGTGTTTTCGTTCTTCATGTGTTGTATTTTCCAGTTATTTATATCTATATACACATCGTTAAGGTTGTCATAGCGTTCATGATCTTCTGACTGATGTTTTCCAGCTTTGTAATAACTTTTCTACGATGGTAGGACTACTGGGAGAAAAGTCAACAAAAAGATATATTGAAAGGTAAATAACTTTCATAAATTGTAATAACTTGAAAGATAAGTAAAGAACGAAAAGAGAAAATCATGTAAATAAATAAAACAGATACATAATGTTATAAAAGACACATATGCATATATTCAATGAAAAAATAAAAGTATAAAAGTTAATAGCGGGCGTAATGGAGAAAAGAGAGAATAAATATACAAGCCATAAGAAATTATTAGATCAAGATATATAAAAGTCAAGGAACAAAAAAATCTTACATAAATATTTAAAAAAAAAAACTTATAAAAGTTCATATAATAAGGAAAAAATAAGAATAAATCTATAGAAAAAGAAAAATAACTAACAGAAAAATAGGTGTATAAAGTTAAGAGAAAAAGTGTTCGATGAAATAAATATAAAGAAAAGGAAAAAAAGTAAAACCTTTCCAACACTTTGATCGTCAACGGGTAAGAAAAAAAAACTGAAAAGAACATGTAGAAAACAACTGGAAAGGAGAGGGGCAGAGCAATGTGTGAGTAGTGCAGTATGGTGATGTGCAAAGGTCTATCAACAAAAGTCTGTAATAATGATAAGGTATATTGGAAGAGGAAGATAGACCGAAAAAAATTTTTCTCCATTTTGAAGAGCTTATACGATCAGGCAGTATAGGGAGAATGAACAGGCACTGCGACAGATGATCAACAAGAATATTTCGACTCTTCATTTCAACGGTGACGAGAAATGAGATGACAAGCTTAGTTTCATGATATATTACAAGAATAAAAAGACTAGTAGTCCTGTTTTGAGGAGTAGCACCAAAGTGTGACAGATGAACCACGGGAGAGTTACCTAGAACTTGAGTGTACTTGCTACTCAGGTAAATGCACATCCCTGCTGTCTACATACATCAGGGTGTGACGACTACAAAACTCTCTAGACCTCTAGACTTATATTTCATTTCTCAGCCAGTGAACCTTAACATCAAGGGAAAATTCTATAGAACTCGTTTTTTAAGAGAAAAGATGGTCCAAGGGACGGAAAGCTACCAACTATAATGTGATTCACACCACCTAAAAAACAAGGGAACTATTACGCATTATGTCAAAAAAAGCCTTCTTTCAATTCCCAATCTATAGACATCTTTGCTATTGCTAGCATGACGTGTTTGGTGGTAAAGACAACCGTGTCTCGAAGTAATGAACCGCATATTCTTTTCCCTAATGTTACTATTGTAAAGAGAATGGCTGATCTATACAGGCATGAGCACACCGGAAAGTTACCAACCATGAACCATGTATCCCTGACTTCTAACTCATTACTCCCTCCTCTCTTCCCATCTGTTTTCTTGTAGACAACAGTTAATAACATAAAAAAAATATCGTTTAAATATACAATTACCTTTTTCAAGTTAAACTCCTGAAGAAGAAATCATATTATGATCATTTAAGACAATGATGATCAATGATGATTGATGAATTGTTAAATCAATAATTAATATATTGTTTCATTAAATTCTGGTGTATTTAGTGGTAGACTATTTAGTAAAATAAGTTATGATGTACACACGTAGACATCAATTAGACGGTAACTACAAGGTTCCTTAGTAATGAAGTATTAGAGCTTTAGTTATAATGTACAAGACATTGAATGAAAATGAACATTGAACGTGCATGATGTACTTTTTTTTTATTAAAAATTCACAACAAATATGTGATAACACAAAACCAACAAATAAACAGTTTTGTGAAATTTCAAATGAGAAACAAAAGTCTTTGTTTTTTTAATCATAGTAGTTAAGAGTTTTGAAGATAATGAAGTTTACAAAGCCTAATTCCAAAGGTTGAGTGGAATTAAAATCAAAGATTCTCTAAGTTTTGTTCATTCTAACAAAATATATTTGATCACACATAATAATAGTATTTTATTCCCCACGTAATTTTCTAGTATTTTCTTTATCAATACACTTTTTTAAAGTTTTTACCCATTAATAATACTAAGGTTGACGAAATTATTCGTAAAGCATTGCTGAGAGGACTATTTTAAAATACATATATATTCATGAGATAATGTATTAATGCAATTAAAATATATCCACAATAAGGAATTACATCTAAAATATAAAATTACAAATGATTATTTTTATTTATTAAAATTAAAGAAATACTAGGTTTTCCCACACAGAAAGGATTTAATCACACAGCGCATTTCGAACATGCAGTGTTCATAGCTAGGTTATATATACAATGCAAACTAAATAAGTATAAAATCTTGAAATTGAATAGAGGAAACAACAAAACTTTAAAATAATATATAAACTACAAGGAGTTACATAGCTGCCTCAGTAAAATTATGTTAACTGATTAGGGAGTCAAAGGACACTATAGTGAAACAGTGTAGTATGAGAAGGAAAGAGGAATGCTGCAAGTAAGTTTACAAAGGTCATACTAAATTTTTGAAACTATTAATATAACAGAGGCTGTTTAGTTTAAAGGTTTGGTTCCTTTACTAAAATTGGTGTCAAATAGTAAAAGAGACATACTTTCCGCCCCTAGAAATGCACTAAAATGTGAAAGCCTATAAGTGTGAGAATTGAAAAACGAACAAACTTCAAAGATTATTATGCACTAGACCGGTTTCTAACACCAACATCCATTGACGGGAGCTATACTGACTTGAATTATCTGTTTATACAACCACCTGAGCAAGTGTTGCATAAATATTGCTGTCTTAACTTCGCTGTAGGAAACAGCTGAAGGAGGTTATATAAACAGATAACTCAAGCCACTTAGGTTAGTTATAGTGGAATATGAAGGGCATTCGAGAAATGTTGAAACCACACTCATCATGCCGATAAAACGATAAAACGATGATAACTTCACTTATACTAACTTTTGTAATACTAACAATTTACTCTTCTTCATTGTCTTTAAAACTCATCAAATGAAATGAAGATTTCAGTTTCTCTTTAGAAGTTCACAAGTGGTTTATCAGTTGAAATATAAACAAACATTTCCATATGCTGATACGATGTGATGTTTTTGCATGCCAAGACTGCTAAAATCTAAGTGCTTTCAAAAATGCAATTTACACTGATGGAATATGCATAAGAGAACAGAGCGAGCTACCTCGTGCACGATCCTTTGTGACTTCTGTTTAGTTCTAAATTAATTGCACCTGGTGCAGAGACACTCATGTTCTTTGAGCCACCTAAAGAGCTCCTTGTTAAAACAAAAACAAATGCCAGTCAAATCAATTGAAACAATCAATTCAACAAACACTGGTCAAATCAACAAACTCTTGCATATTTTTTTTTAAATATGTAATTCTTTTATAATTAGAAGGAAAACTAACAACATTAGTAAAAACGATGTTTCTTTAATTTTTTTTTTAAATTACTTAAGAAGACAATTAACAAAGAATAACATCGTAACTCGTAAATATTCCTTTCCTCTGAACTGGTTTCGGATCATGCTCATTTTCCAAGGGAAACACGGTTCAATGAGAAGGAAAATTTGCTCAGTAAGCCGTTAACTCTTTTTTAATTATTACAAAACAACCTCTGTCAAGTCAAGCAGCAACATTATTTATTTTTTTTAAAAAAAAAAGATGTAACATGTATTTTTTGGCCCACAATCAAATATTTTATCAACTGCGTTATTTTTTTAATTACCACTTTACAGAAAAACTATAAACAAAAAAAAACCAAAATACTTTGCACAACCAATTATCACAACTACCTTCATAACATATGATACAACTTAGAGTTTATGGGATAGTTTTGACTTTATCAAAAAGTTTCATTCAGTATGTTTTAAACAAACTTTTCCATTAAAAGTTTATTTCGCTTGTCTTTAATACCCTCAGGAAGCTTTTATCACCGCTGTTGTTTCCATCAGAAATCCGAAGATTTCGATATAAAGAGATTCTGCCATTACTGAACGACAGAAATTAAATAATTGTTTAATTAAAGAGCCTAACTCTAATCAGATTTTCTTTTCTTCAAAAGAGATATAAAAGAAGATAAAGGAATATAAAGAATTTCTCTACAGACTTCCAACTATCTCATAATAATCCTATTTTATAGGAAAAATAACTAAATGACATATGGAAACAAATTCTTTTGTATAAAAGATTATTTTTTACACACAAATTTCCAAATAGTATCTTTTAAACAAAATATTTCACAATTATTTACCGCATCATTCGATTTTTACAAGAAATTAAAACAAAACAATAGTAACAAATATTGGTCGAAATAAAAGTCTAATAGAAATTAATGTGATATTCCTCCAGGACAATTCACCCAGTACAAGCCACGTACACTTATTGAGTGAAGAAAATATTTAATATACCTTCTTACTGGAGTAGGAATCAAATCCTTCTTTTCATCTGTCGTTTCATCTTTTTCTTCTTCTGGGTCACTACAAAATTGAAACTAATTATAATTCACATATAAAGTTAAATTTACTTAATAGGTACATTACTTGCAGCTGAAGGATAACAATATACCTTGCTATGCTTTAAAAAGAAAATACGAAATTGAATTAGATTAATTTAAAATCTATTTTAATTATGAATACTTCTTGAAATTGTATCAACTGTTAGAAATTTTGTTACAGATTAAGGTATCTCAGGGTATAACGAATGATTATTTAAAGGAACTCGTAAGTTTTCATAGACATTTTGATAGTTTTTCAACTATTGCAGTTTTTATTATGTTCAATATAGCTACAAAGGAGGACTTTCTACGCTAGTGATTGCAAACTTGTTTGAACTGTGGATCTCTTTTTATACTTCTTGCTATCCATAGACTATCGTCTTACAAAAATTTTTTCACGGTTAGATGAACAATCCAGCTGTAACAGGTGGTTGAAACAGAAAAATGTTTGTGGATGGATGGTTGTTTATTAAAAAACGTTAAGGATATATTAAAGAAAACTGCATTTGAGAGAAAACAATACAATTCGATATATAAACAGTCATTGTTTAGGAGAAGAACTATACTGTTTTCCAGGGGTAGTAATGGAGTGATTAAGCGCCTCTAATAATCTCTAACATTCAACTCCGACTTTCGGCCTTCACGAGGCTACCCTGTTAACCTGCTATATGCAAGGACAAACGAAAGAGGAGGAGAAGGTGATATAGGGCTGGCCTGACCACCTTCGTTTACCATCCTTCCTAATCCCCAAATCCCCCTCCTTTCATCCCAGCCCCAATCTAAGGTGTTATGTGATCCGTGCCGAAGGATGGATGATACAGGGGTTTCCGTATTATTAACAGAGCCTCAAGGGCACCAGGCGACCCCTTGAGTAAATAGCCTTACTCCGGTATGCAGTGCTCTGCCGGAGCAGACAAAATACCACCGATAGAGCTTCAGGGATTCAGGAGAAGGAAGTCTGGAGACCATCCTCCGGAAGTGCAGAGGGTCCAAAAGTGCTAACTAGTGGGAACATCCCACAAGTGCAGCTGAGGACCTGAAGAAGACGATCCCGAAGAAGGAGAAAGGAAGTACTTTCTCCCGAAAAATAGGGAGCCTGAATGGACATTATCAATGATTGGTTTGTGCAGATTCTGCAAAGAGGAAGAAACACCGTTGCACCTGCTGATAACTCCACACCGACTCCACAACTTTGCTGCAGAGAGGCAGTTGCTTCGGGACACTCAACAAACCATAGAAAAACTTTTACCGCTGGAACCAGCAAAAGTGCTGAGCTTCTTGGAGGCGTTCAAGCTAACTGCTGCTGCTCTTTAGTACAAAAGAGGGGAGTACAATAGTTTTTTTTTTTTAAGACGCAGTGCTATAGTCACCCTCAAATAATAAAAATAAAATAAAAAAATGCTGTTTTCCAACAATAAATCTATATGATAGATACTTTATTGGGCATCATAACGAAACAAATCCGATTTTGTCCTTACTCATCTATTTTTGAATGCTATAATCTAGCCTTAAACAACCAAACCATGTAGGCATACTTGCTTTTCATGTACCTTCTGAAATTTATCATTCAATTCTATGTTATGCTAAGTCTAAGTAAATTTCATATATCCTTTAACATGCAGTGATAATTGAGATTACTAATTCAATGGCATTTAAATACACTAATTCCAATAATAATCAGGGCTGTGGAGTCGTGGAGTCGGAGTCGGAAGAAATCAACCGACTCCGACTCCGACTCCACACCTAGTTATTACTTGTGTACATGAAAATGAGATAAAATGATAAAACATGATTAATTAGTCCAAGTAGAATTTTTTCTTCCGGAGAAGGACATTAGACATTTGATGGTAGAACACAAAATGTCTAATTTAATACAAATATATGGTCTTGCTTGTTCAGTGTTTACTTTGTTATAAATACATATAATAACAAACTTCTTCGTTATTTAATTTGTTTTTTAGACATAATATGAATGCTAAGATGTATATTAGTCTTTCACTCCTGGCGGTCGACTCAGTCAAGGACCTTCCTTGTCTATAATGAATTATAGACGTTCGGCTATGACCTATGGATTCTCCGTCTGGTTTAGAGCTGCACCAAAGCTACAAAGTAATTCTTATTATTAGCCACCTGACATCTGTTTTTTAATAATAATAAAAAGATGAGCTGGAGTCGGTACTGGAGTCGGAGTCGGCAATCATACATCGACTCCACAGGCCTGATAATAATAATAATAATAATAATAATAATAATGGAAAAAGAATCAAACAACCTTTTTAAAAGAGAAATATGACAGTTCCATCCACTTTCTAGTCCCATTTTCTCAGAAAACACTCGAGATCTCAGCTCATTCTCTTTACTGAAGTGAACAAACCTAATGCATGCTCTCTCCAGTTGCTCGATCAGTTGAACCTGAAAATCACCATTAATTATAACTTCTGATTTATTTTATTAGTTTAATATTAATAATTAAATTTATATTTAAGATAAATTATCAAAGCATTTGTTATTAACGTATACCATCACTTACTCTTAAATAGTCTTATAAAAAAAATGTCTTAATGAACTATTAAAGACAAAATAAACCTACAAGTATTTTAAAAAATCTTAATCCAAGATTTACATCCTCAAATTTTCATATGATGATTAATAGAGATTCTGTGTTTTCTAATTGTATGTAAATCTGAACTTTAGTTACCCAGCCTAGATCGTACTTTGAATCTTTGAAGCGTTTATATGTATATATAACCTTTTTATTTTTCATTCAAAACAGAATAGTGTCCAACCGGACTTTATTACACTAAATTTACACAGAATTGAACAAACTCATTCAATTTTATCAACAGGAGGCGATCAGAAGAAAAGATGAATTGAGAAATATATGTGCAGTGGCACCAGTTTCATTCAGATTCGACATACCAGACTGATCATATCTCTCCCAACTTTTCTTCTAATCTTTTCCTTACGACGAAATTTTAGAAATGTCGATCGTAGAAAGCATTTTGTTCTGTTTTGAGTAATTTTTAGTTCTATATACATTACGGAGCAAGTATGTAAGATAATAGTAACTAACAACAAAAATTCAAGCTTTCAGACAAAAACTCTTCATCAAAGCAATGAAATACACTCCAATATTGCTTAAATTCAATGATCTAATACTGTGCATAGCCATAACCAGAACTTATTACGGTAGTTTTCTCCTTACAGTAAATAATTATATATGCTAATTATGTATTCTTTAATTATGCATTCATTCATGCAAATAAAGAACTTTAACACACGGGCTTCTCTGCTTCATTAAATGTTGTCATAGATTAGCGACGACTTATTTCATTTTACGTAACCAGCTAGAGAAACTATTTCACCAGAATAAGGATAGTGTACGATTCAAGAGCACAATTAACAAGTTTGAATGGGAAAGGGGTTCCAGTGTGAGTGGTTAGAAGTTGTGGGTAAGGTATATATGTGAGTGTGATGTATTTATAGTGTGTATGTTTATGTGCGTGTGTGTATATATATATTTATACAAATAAATAAACGCATAGTAAGTACAAATTGATATTAAATTCCTTTAAGTAATATTAATTAAAAAGAAATACAATGAAGTGATAATTTATTTTCGGAAAAGTATTTTATGCACATTAACTTCTAATTGATTGTATTAGATATTACTTCAAAAAAATGTAATAAACTTATGAAAATCAAATGTCTGACCATTTCAGACTGTGCTTGATATTGCATTGTGACCATTCCGAGAAAAATTTGATTGCATTGCACTTCAAAGCAACCTTCAATATCAGAGACATCATCATCAAACAAATCAGCTCCGAATAGCGAATCTGAAAAACAAAAAAAAACTGTGAAAAACTAGAATTTGAAAGTACATGAATTGAAAAAAAAAAGAGTTTATTAGATCTTTACATAAAACATTGTCACAATAAACAGTCACAGATTCCAATAGACATGCTGGCAATACAAGTAACGATAAGCCAACTGAAAACCACGTCTGACCGGATACAGTTGTTCCCAAATATGGTATTAGTTATCACTGAACGTATTAGACACACACAGATAATGAGCATCGGAGAATCAAATTTGTTGTACTCTTCATGACAAGATATATAAAGAACTAAATGATAATAAGTAAATACCGAGGCCTTTATGACTATAACAAATGATTTATCTTTGAAACCTGTGTACTCCAGGAACTTGTACTCAAGATAGTCTGCCTTACTTATCACCATAAGGTGGATTTGGAAATCATGGTTAAAAAAAATAAAAAAACTTAATTTTTGTTTCCTGATATAACTATATGAACTCTTCTTCTGATTAGAATAAGGGGAAGAAACACTAAGTCTACACATAAAAGATTGTATTCAATCTCGACAAGTTTCGAACACTCAGTGTTCATCATCAGGTTACATCTGTAACATAAAATATTGACATAAATAGGTAGAAGATCTTTTTTTTAAACATGTTTCAATACAGTGAATGACAGTCTCGGCATTCACTATCTTCAGACTGAAAGATTCGACACTACGAACTAACTTCCTGCTAACAGGGTTCAACTGGACCAAGAGTTGGCCAAGTGACATGTTAGATAAAGTCAATAAAATAGATAAGAAAAAGAGAAGAGTAGTGTAAATTGTTACAGGTTTTTTATTTTTTTATGGAAGAACTGAATAAAGATAAAAAAATATGAAGAACAAAATTAGGTAAAGAAATTTTGAAAGAAAAGAAAAAAATAACAATATTTTTATAGAAATAAATAATTATATTATACAATTATATAATATTATTAAACTACTATATATACTATAAAAAGTATACAAATATGATATATACTATAAATATATGACAGTATGTAGTATTTGTAAGTTTATAAGTACTTCAATATAAAAGCCGGAAAAATGGTATCTGAAAAATGGTACCCTTGCAACTGCTAAGGAGCAAGTTATGGAAAAAATATGGTTCTGGAAAGCCAAAAATAGAGACGTTTGAAGAATTTATTTTTTAACCAAAATCTTAACATCTGACTAACATGTACCAGTGCAAAAGTTTTTCAATATGTCCTTTAAGTTGCTTTAAAATGTCATGTATATACTCATTCTGAGGTAAAATGGATAAACCAACAAAAGTCTCTACACAAATGAAGTTTTATTCAACGCGTTTCGAACACTTTGTGTTCATCATCAGGAAGACTCTATAATACAAATTATGTCTAATTAGTTACAAAAATTAGAGTGAAATAATAAAATTCAATTAAGAGAATTCAAGACATACCCAAGGATGTGGTACTGACGGGTTGGTCCAGTGAACACAACTAGTAGGAAACAGATCCGTTGCGAAAGAGTGGGGATAGGCATTTAGGAGATAAGGGATAAAGGCTTCGGGTATGCTTGAAAACCTTTAACTGAAATACAGAAGGCCAGAACCACTAATTTAGAGGAAAGAAACCTTTTTTATTATTATTATTATTTTTATATTTATTTATTTTTTAATTTATTCTTTGTGATTCTAGGAACAGTTTAAGAAATTTTTTTTGGACACCCTGAAATTTGATCATTAAGACATAGAGAGGCAGAAGGATTATTAATGACGGCCAAATTACAAATTTCTTTAAACTTTCTATTTGCATGTAGAATGGTAAGGTTCAAGTTTGGATCAAAGCTGTGATTTTGTGTGACAAGATGTTTCGCAAAATGTGAAAAAAATTCTTTATTATTCTTACTGTCATTTTTCCTTTGCAAGTATTCATTAAAATGTTCCCGGGTTCTTTTCTCAAAGGAGCGCACAGTCATGCCAATGTATATACCTTTAAAATTGGGTTGCTGTTAAAAAAATAAAACTCCCGGACTTTTGGGCTACTGTATGGTATACATACCAATTGCCTATTATTATACGAAGTAAATATTAATTGCTTTAGTAAATTTTAAAAAAACTTTGTAGGAGACAGGATAGGGTTTGAAATATTTCTCGTATACACATAACCCTCTGCCATAGCGTTTTAATAAAATCACACATACTTTAAAAAGCTACCCAAATACCTTCATATCGGCCTAAATAAATGCCCTAGCACACCCTGGTTGGTCGATACATTCAGTGAGTAGATTCACTCAGTGATTGGTCACGACATCACGGGCTGTTCCACCCCAGCCTTGGAACTCTCCAACCCACACAAGCTTGGAGAGTGTGTTGCATTGGCGAAAAAACTCAAAATATTGTATGAAACTCACTACTTATCTTCATCAAAAAGGTAAATAAAATAAGCTATTATGTTATATTATTTTTATTTTTTTAACCATCTTATGTTTTTAATTTGTAGCTCTGGTTTATAATTAAAGTATTTGTTATTAAAAGGAGGTCAAAATTGGGTAAATTAGGACCTCCAATCCTAATTTACGCCCTGTCGGGGCACCAATAAGAATTATTACTATAAGTTATTCAGTTCGGCTATCGCATTTTCGGCTAAAGCGGCACCAACTATGAGTGATAGCAGAGGGTTAGGTGTAATTTCAAAATGACGTATTCAAATCCAGACAGAAAATTCCTACACTGAACAAACTAAATATTGAGGATTGTAGAATTCTTACCGATTGATTGGGACATAGGAAGGCTATTGGTGTTTATGGCAGTAGGACTGCGCGTTCGCAAATACAATCCATGACTATCGGCTGGCAATTCCATATATAACTGACCCACTGCATGGTTGACAGAACGGTTCAAAGGGCGGTATGCAAAAGCAGTGCAATAAGCAGTCAAACTTGTTCTTTGGTAGAAATCCAAAACTTTTTTTCTGAAAACGAATAAAAAAAAATCTGTTTTTATTAGAAAAAAATTGCAATCAGAGGTCATTACACACTATAGCAGTATTTGATAACAAAATATGTTAAAATATTCTAATTATGGAGTTGCTGTTACTACCTGGTTACGCGGTTATAAGAAGCAATTGCAAATTATGGTAAAAATTTCAATTATAAATAAATATAAATATATAACAACTTTAACATAGGAAAGAACACAGAAAGTCACTACAGAACTCACTTCGATATTTCGACATCCGTCGTCATCGGGAAGTGCGAAGTACTCGCGTTGAGAAGCAAACTGCTACTGGTAAATATATATATATATATATATATATATCATATATATATATCAATATAAACAAAGAAACATAGAGAAATCAGAAGAACACACTTACAGTCTCTAATTTTCGGTTTGAACCGTCTTCAGGAGAGATAAGAGAGGGAAACCAAGCGCACTGGATCAGAGACGGTTGGAGACCAACAGTGTTGCCGCATGCGCGCCCGTTCACAGAAAATAAGGTAGACAGGAATCAATTTATAATTAATTTATAATTTATAAAATAAAATAATGGAATATGAAAACAATAAATATATAAAAAAGAAAAAATTGAAAAAATAAGGGAAATTGATACAGAGAAATTGATACATAAACAAAAGTGCTGACTATGCTATGATAAAATAAAATAAAACTAAGAATACAAATAATAATAACAAATGAAATAATTTAATAAAAAAAAAAAAAAAAAAAAAAAAAAAAAATGTGAAAAGGCAAGGAACTTTTAGACATTATCGCTTTAGATTGAGGCCAGGTGCACTACGCGCACTTAATAGCCAAATATGGCTTCTTCGGAGGCTCGTAGTGTGAGATCTTTGCTGTCAGGGGGTATTTGTCGCAGAATCTGTAACCTGTAGCACTCATTAAAAGGGAGACCGTGGCTATTGGCATGTATGGCAATAGGAAGATGGGAGCGACTATTGACTGAAGCTCTGTGATTGTTCATACGGAGACTAAGCTTGGTGGATGCTTGGCCTACGTAGAACGAATCACACTTGGTACACTCCAAACGGTACACACAGTTTTTGGAGGTACACGAGCAGTCAGTTTGGAGCAGTCAGTTTGGTACCGTTTGGAGTGTACCAAGTGTGATTCGTTCTACGTAGGCCAAGCATCCACCAAGCTTAGTCTCCGTATGAACAATCACAGAGCTTCAGTCAATAGTCGCTCCCATCTTCCTATTGCCATACATGCCAATAGCCACGGTCTCCCTTTTTAATGAGTGCTACAGGTTACAGATTCTGCGACAAATACCCCCTGACAGCAAAGATCTCACACTACGAGCCTCCGAAGAAGCCCATATTTGGCTATTAAGTGCGCGTAGTGCACCTGGCCTCAATCTAAAGCGATAATGTCTAAAAGTTCCTTGCCTTTTCACATTTTTTTTTTTTTTTTTTTTTTTTTTTTTTATTAAATTATTTCATTTGTATTATTATTTGTATTCTTAGTTTTATTTTATTTTATCATAGCATAGTCAGCACTTTTGTTTATGTATCAATTTCTCTGTATCAATTTCCCTTATTTTTTCAATTTTTTCTTTTTATATATTTATTGTTTTCATATTCCATTATTTTATTTTATAATTTATAAATTAATTATAAATTGATTCCTGTCTACCTTATTTTCTGTGAACGGGCGCGCATGCGGCAACACTGTTGGTCTCCAACCGTCTCTGATCCAGTGCGCTTGGTTTCCCTCTCTTATCTCTCCTGAAGACGGTTCAAACCGAAAATTAGAGACTGTAAGTGTGTTCTTCTGATTTCTCTATGTTTCTTTGTTTATATTGAACTATATTTGTCCGTTTTGGATCGTATTTCCAACGAAAAAAAGTGTATATATATATATCATATATATCCAGATTCACAGAAACACATATCACAGATATGTCAAAGATATCACAGAAACTCTATATTTCGACCGTCACCAGGTAGACAGTAGCTCAAGTTTTTTGCTCCGAAGTCAGGCGTCGACTATTTGATTGAGTCATCAGATATCTTTTATGTTTTATATTTATATTTTATATCTGCGAATTTAGTTTGTTTAATACGTGGAATCGTTTCATTTAATTGGCTATATATATATACAATATTTAAAAAAATGGATTGAGGTTTGAAATGAAACCTGTCTGAAGGTGTGAGAACACGAAGAGTACTGCCATCCCAAAAATCGACGCAGCAATCCAAGGTTATGTCACCAGTAGCCTGCGAGAAGAGTTGGATGGACTTGGGCACAGCCACTTCACTCGTCACCACGCTGACCATGTGAGGAAAGGGAAGCTTCAGCTTGGTGGCTAAGGGCAGGGACCTGGCGAATCTTATGTCCCGCTTCACAGCCTCCACTTCCTGTAACGCACCACGTCTTCACAACCGAGAAAAAAAATAGTACGGCTCTACCCACAGTGCAATCTAATTAGCAACATCACAGTCATTGGAGATATCAAGAATTACGTCCCCACAAAAAAAGTTTAATATGAAACTAACGTTTTAAATAAAGACCGAAACGTTGGCAATGAGAGTTTAATTTGAACCTGAAGAACTGACCGAGTCCCGATAAACTTTAGTTTTGTATATATATATATATATATAAACAATTATAAAGTGGTCTACAAAGACAGCAAATTAAACTACAAAGTAAAACACATAGAGATAGAATTGACATAACTCAGTACAATATTTTGACATCTGTCATGATCAGGAGAAGGTCGGTTCAAATCTTGACCATGGCCTTAGATTTTTTATCTGAGAGTTACGAAATCTTGTGCACATTTTGCCTCAGAGGGGAGGTAAAGCTGTCGGTCCTGAGCCTGTACGATGTCAGGCTTGTAAAAGATCTCTATACGCTCATAAACTTGAGTGACGAAAATTTAGAACTGACGATATAAATTTAACACTGTGCTTGAATGATGTGGTAGGTAAAAGTATCACAAAAAGATCAATTGCAGGCATTTGTCATAAGAACGAATCTCAAAGGTTCTACTGCCGATTAATTGACTTTTGCACTACCTTTCAATGGTAAAATCCTGTTCTTTTTATTTCATGCAAACTATTAACAACAAACTCTCATTGTAACGGTGATTTAAATTATTGTCATTTATACGAAAAAAGAACATTTAAAAAAAATAGATATAAAAAAAACTTACAACATGTCTAAAAGTAGAAAGTTGTTCCATTAGTTTGAAATTCTTCAAAACATCATCAGTAAATCCTATTTGCTTCGATAATTCACACAAACACCTGGGCAGGAAAAACTAGTTAAACCACATAAATGAATAGAAATAGGAAAATAATAATAGAATATTGGGAAATTAATACAAATGCGAAAGACATGCAGCATTTCAATTGGGTATAGCTAATTTAAGGAAAGGTAACTCTCATTAAAGGCAGACATCATGCAGAATTATTTTAAGGTAAGTGCTATAATTAAGCAGCGTTACAGTTATTAATTAAAATAAAACAAGTCATTCGCAGTGTATCATCAGTAGAATTAAAAGATAAATATAGATAATAATCTACGAATTAATTTAATTTTATAGATTCTACATATTTTAAAAACCTAATACACATGCATTAATATGTTTCTATTATGAGTTGCACATTTGCAGTAATTATATACAATTTGAAGTAAACATGGATATAGCTTTTATGTAAATATAATTTTGAAATTTGAATTTATGCATTCATATAAGCAAAGGATAAATTATTTCATAAAACAGCTTTAATTAAATCTGTCAAAATATTTACAACTATTGCATAGTACGATTTATTTAGGTAATTATTTTATAGTATAAGTTTGCCTAGACGGTAAAGTAATAAACGCTGCACTCAAAAGGTTCTAGAACCGATTATAGCTGGTTTTAGTCAGTTGTTTAAACTTGTTATGGATCCAGTCAATATTAAACCAGTTATAACTAGTAATAGTTACGTTCTTCTTCTATTATGGACCTGTAAAAAGTTTAATACACTACACAACACAAAAACTGATCAGACAACACTCAAATAGTCCAGCAATATCAGTTGTGTAGTGTATTAGTTATAGTTATTTGGAGATTTCAAGAATTACGTCTCCACACAAAAAATAGTTTAATATCAAACTTTTTTTTGCGTGGATATGTAATTCTTGAAATCATCAAAAATAAGCAAATACCACACTATAACAGATTGCACAAGTAATAAATTAGTTATAGTTAGTTTTCAACTGGTTGTAACTGGTTTTAGTCTGTTTTGACGTCTATAGCTAGTTTTTTAGCCGGTTTTGAACAAGTTATAGCTGGTTTTAGTAAGTTTTAAATACAATACAGGTTTGCAATTAGAGAAACTATTAATTTCTTAAACCTTTCTACAAGTTTTGGTCATTCAATGAATATGTTTTATCAATATGTATATTGAACCTGCATACATTTGTAAATACTCTATTTGTTTTATTAAAACAACTTTTTTTAATTTTTTGAATTATTAGTTAATATTTGCGTATTTTTTTTTATTTTTATAAAAAAAAACTTCAATCAAATGCGGTACTAAGTTTAGTGTACTGGTAACGGGCTACTACAGGTACTCATATTTATCAAAGTCTTTATTTTCATGACGTGTCACTAATAGTATTTTATTGTAGGCAGTTTTTGAAAGGCATTTTAACTCTCTCTCTCTTTACATTTAATATCGCAGTTGATCAGTTCAATTACCATAATTCCATATATAAAAACGGGGATGTTTTAAATAAATAAAAATGAAAAATAAGTAGACTATGGTTTATTATATTTTGACGAAAGTCAATTATCTATTCTACATGGTAACTACTTTCCGTAATATGAAATGTATTATTCGAGGGTCTTTAAGTACCTATCATGAAGTAATATTTGGCGCCACAGAAACTGGTTAGTACTATTCGAAATGCAACGACCTTTACCGCATGTTGCCTCCATAACCAGAGGGGTTTCATTAATAGCACAAACTGAACGTTATTCAACCAAACAATGTATTTCTATCAGCGATGAAGAAAGCTTATAAGTTAATGCAGTGTATATTTTAAATATCTTTTATTATAATTTAATTTAAATAACGATTTTGAAGTCAAATTGTATATTTTTCACCATAATTGTCTATTGTATAGTTTCTATAATAACCAGGTAAAATTCTAATAAAAATGTATTACACAATTTAATCGTCTTAGATATTTTATGAAATAACTTAATTGTTTTAAAGGTGATATAATAATAAGATTATGGAAGAATAAGGTTAAAATTACAATAAAAAAATCTGGGGGAAAAAATGCTACCAGGTGTTCAAATGCCCTAATTTACTAGTGTAAGCCCATGAGACAAAAGAGCAAAACCATATCAGTTTGCAAGCAGGCTTTGTAAGTGTGGAGTAAATGTTGAAGGGAAATAAAACTTATTTTACTGCAGGATAAGCCAAGTAGTGGCTTTGGATGATAAGGCACTCCTGCTATACAAAACAGCTCATCATTAGCCTTATGAAACAAAAAACATGTAAGCAAGCTAATTCAGGTACAAATAAAAATTTAAAAAAAAAATTAGAAATTAAAAAGTAATTATCACATAATTCAAAATTTCGTTAAATAATTAAGTAAATTTACACATAAAAAGCTCTTTCATGAAGAGAGTTTTGTTCTATTTTACTTCTAAATATTTTAAACTATCAAAAAAAATCTAAAAACGAATTTTAAAGAGAAATTCAGGCTTCTCATCATTAACTAAAGTTATAACTTTAGTCTGTTTGAATTTCAATGGTATTTTATCAACATAATTATAATTTTTTATTGTTTATAATATATGATTACACTTATAATTTACATGTATAATTATATTAAAATCCCTCTTTATAATTCAAAGTGGTTTTATACTTTTATTACAGTGCTTTTCAACAGTTTTAATGAAGCGGAACCCCATCGAAATATTCCACTGGCTCCAGGGACTCCTGTGAAATGATTCAGTTGTCCTTATGTCAAAAATAGCATTTAATAATATATAATAAAAATACGCATGTTCAGAATATTGTAGATATTTGTTATACATGAAATAAAAACAGAATTATACATATTTAAATAAATTGTTTATTTATTTAGTTTTGTCTGATTTAAAAACCCCTGGATATTACTGTCAGAACCCTGGTTGAAAAACACTATTAAAAAAAAAACATATCATGATTACAGAAACATCAATTGCATTTCAAAAATGTCAATACTTTTCTAATAGCATATGTTAAGGCTTTATGCTTTTTTGTTAGTGCTTTAGCCAGTTCTAGGTCAGTGCTGACAACGTTTGATTTTACTTAAGTTTCCTGATCTAACGAGAACCTGTGCATTCAAAATGAATGTCGACGTTGACTATATAAATATATGTCTTTTTGTTGTTTGTTATTTTAATAGCTTTAATGGCTGTTATGAAATTTTGGCATAATGTAAATTATTTAAAATAATAAATAACTTTCAGTCATGTCTTAACAATTTAACTAGTTTTATTATGGACTATGTAAATATTAAAATTAGTAAATAAAAATTACAATTATAAAAAACATATATAAATATTAATATTTAATCTTATTAAATATTAAAATGAAACGTAAGTTTGATATATACTCTAGTTAAGCAAATCAAATAAAGAAAAGTTAAACCAACAGACTTATTCTATTTACTGTTCTCCTTCAACCTTGATAAACTAAATCCACAATACCAATTAATTATATGCAAACAAACTAAATTAAAAAAAAAGGGATTCATAACAATCCATATTAGTTTATAGCAGTAGTATTTTGGACTATTTCCGATGCAACAGTTGAGCAAAAATTGAACATGAGCATTTGAAAAAAAAAATAATGTTTTTCTTCCACCTGTTCAATAGATTAAAACAGAAAAAAAAATTTTTTTTAAAAAAAAACCGCATCATTCCTAATTTTTTTTTACATTCCCCGTGCCAGAAATAGTGCTAACACAACTTATAATTATTTCATAAATTCAAAAATATTATTATAAAATGTAATTAAATTGTTCAATATACTTTTTATCCTTACTGGATTAATTTCATATATATAAATAAAAGATAAATTACATTTTTTTTATTCTGAAATGAAATTTATTTTTGACGTAAAAAGAAGAAGCATAGATAAAGTGGTTAATCAAATTAAACTAAATCAAATTTACTACAAATTAAATTAAACTCTAATTTCTACTCATCATGCTCACAACCTGTTTAAAGAATTACGAACATTAATTTAACTACTTTTCATGCACTAAACTCAATTACTGATATTATTTTGGGTTAAAATAGAACAAATTAATCGTTCAATAGATTCAAAGAGTCATTTATACAGATGAAAGAAAAATTTTCAATTGATCTACCAGATACTGATTATTCATACATTACTTTCTACATATTTTGATCAATTGCTAATCTATTAAGATAGTAAAATCTAAAAATTGTTTAAAATATAGAACAACAATTTTATTTTTTTTAAAAATATTATCAGCGATAGAAAATATTTTAATGCAATTAATAAAAATAAAAGAACAGCATATACTGAAGTTATTTTTTTAAGTACTTTGTATTAAAGGTAAAGATGCAATTTATTTTAAGGAACTCTATTTTTTAGAAAGCTTACACAGGAAAAGTGTTTGGTTTCTTTAAAGACCTATCTGGATGCATCACTGACTAACCAATCGAAATGATAAATTCTAATGTAGTGCAATCAGTTATTACTCATAAATACCAATCAGTGGTATTTACTCATTGTAGGGTAAAAATCTAATGAAATGGTTTCCACATATAAAAATGTTTTTAATGATATAAACAACGCGTTTCGAACACTACGTGTTCGAAACGCGTTGTTTATGTCATTAAAAAAATTTTTATATGTGGAGATCATGTCATTAGATTTTTACCCTACAATGACGAAATGATAAACTGTGTCTTATATTATCATTAACATCAACACTCATCTGAAAAACTGATTCATTAGGCCAACAAATATTATTGCAATCGGATCGTATTTTAATTCATAATCTGATTATAATTCATAATTGATTGATAATTCAATCAATTAATTGAATCATTAATTGATATGATTCATAATTGATTGATATTTTTTTATGAATCCTGAGATGAAAAAATAAATCGAATTAATAAATTAATTCGTATCTTTTTGAAACAAAACTAATGAATAAATCAGATTTTTAATCAGAACTATGAAAAGATCTTGATCGTGTCTCAAAAAAAAAAAAAACATGACTATGATTCCATTCGACCCTTAGATCTTGACACTCCGTCGAATAAAGCTACATTCAATGGCCGAATCCGTCGCTATTTGAAATCTTTACTGACTAAACTAATTTAAAAATATGTTTTCAATATGATATATACATCACATACGATTATGATTTATATAAATATTTGAATTATTTATAATAAATAAATTTTTAGATATCCTTATATTTCGACAAAATAAGGCAAAGTCAGTTTTGATTTTGATAACAGTTCTTCTGACCGAAAACGAAAGAGGATTTCAACAGGAAATGATTTTTGATGTTTTTTTAAATTTATAGGAATTTGAATCAAATTTCTGATACATGTTGATGTTATATTTACACAAACATAAACAGAAGACACGGTCCACAAAGATACAGGAAGTACACATTGAAAGAACTTTTACACCTGACTGCTATATAACAACTTCTCCCTCGAGAGGCGATGTGGGTTCATTAGTCGTCAGGTAAGTCGGCATATATATATATGCATATGTCGGCATATATATTTACCGAAAGGTCAGTAACGAGAGTTTGATTTTAGATCCTAGAAAATTGACCAAATCCTGATTAGATAATAACCCATACATATTTTGTAAAACCAAGTATACCGTATGTTCAGAAATTAAAACTCCTTCCTGTGCAAGCTTAATATATTTTGAATATTTAACTAACGGTTGAGGTTGGAATATTTTGACTTAAATTTGTAAAACATTTTATTTCTAAATAATATAAATAAAAAAAATACGATTATCCACAAAAATATTCCCTTTCTAATTATTAAAAAATGAAATAAAATTAAGCTAAAAAAATCTAAGCTATGAATGAATTAGATTATTACACTACAATCAATGCAAATGATTTACCTAAATATGCTTTGCAATATGCGAGTATAGAATTATTTATTTCAAACTTTCTGATTACAACAAACCAATTTAGTCCAAAACAATGTTCACTAATCAACAATCAAAAAGAAAAGAGATTACATTTTACTTCCTATATATTAGGGCGAATAAATTTATTTTGTAATAATACAGTAATTTCTCATAACCTTAAGTAATTATCAACTAGCTGTAACGTTCTGTGCTAGCAAAACTGTGGTGTCCAATCATACTTGGAAAAATTCTTGCTATTAAAGAGGCATTACCTAAGACTTAAATTAGGTGAGGTTACAGTGGTCGTCCTTGGAGAGAACACGAAGAGGCCAAAATTGTCCCTTTGTAATACTATATAACAAACATTCTACAGTGGGAGTCCTAAATTTTGCCTATTCTCAAGTCTATTTAGAGTGAGATCTTTAATGAGTATCTGACATCATACAGGATTAACAACCTTTCCGAGGGACGACGTACTTAGATTTTTTTTCAACTCCTTTATGAATAAATCGAAGACTAGAGTGAATATAGAATCACGTTTCTACCTGTCCACAGACGAGCATGTAATCCATTGGCCTACCATAACTCCTTTATTCCTCTCACCCTTCTACTTCCACCAATATTTATCCGAAAACTTGCTCAATTTCATTGATAGAAAAGAATTTAATGTTAATTTCATTCAAAATATAAATTTTCTTTTTTATAACAATTATTAATTCTCTATTTATTCATTAAATGCTGAAAAAATGAATTGTACGATATTATTACTGCAAATAGAAATTAAATAGTTGATTAAATTCATATTTTCAATATTAAATCTCTCAATAAAATGACATGACTTATTTGATAACAATTATTCTTTTTTTTAAATAAGTCTAAAAATTAACGATTAATATACCCCTATTTTACCATATTGCAGATGAACATGTCAAATTACATTTAATTACAGGTCTATTCAAATATTAAATAGATCTGTTTAACGAAACATATATCACATAAATTTTTACTTAAAAAATAACAATACATATATTACTTAATATTCAATGTTTTAATAAAACAAAATTTAATATACTTTGTAACTACTACATAAACTAAATGAATACACATATATCTATGTATTAACAAAAAAAAATTGTCAAAGTAATTATGTTTTTTAAAATAATGTATAACTACTTTTTAGCTAAATACATAATATGTTTTACATTTGATGCAGTTATTGAGTATAGTAATACTAACAATTTTAAAGTTATCTTAGATTGTAATGAAAATGAAATAATTTTAAAAGGAAATTTATTTGGTGACATGACAACGGTGTACGAAAATAGAAATTTAATTCTTATTTTATTATTACCTTTTCGAATGACTGCAGTAGTTAAGCATGAAACCAAAATATACTATCTTTTTTTATAATGGATTGAGGGTGACATTTATTTTGTTGTATTTTCTTAGTAATATAATAATTTATAAAATAAAAAAAATGTTTATAGAGGAATAAGTGTTAAAAAAGTGCTGCTTTGGTGTGTGACCTACAACTTGAAGAATGATTTCCAAGGGTTAGAATGAAGGAGGTAAGAAAAAAAATTATAAAGTGATTTTATAAGATGATAATTGGTTAGAATATAGTGGCTTCAAAAAAAAAAGGGGGTCCATAAGTTATTAAATAAAAAGAGGTCAGCGCATGGTTCCGTAATATATAGAAACATCACTTTTGAAACTACATCTGATTAAACGTCATAAGTACATTTGATTTAGTTTAAAGCCACAAAAGAAAAAGGAAAACAACAGAAATCAATGTTCTGAGGCATTTCACTTTATGTCATCAGAGAGCAAACAAAGTAAAAACAAAGAAGGTAACGTAAAAGTGTATCAACTTTTTTGTTAGCTCCTTTGTTTGATCTCTGTTGATATAAAGTGAAAGGCTCAGAGATTTATATCTATTGTTTTATTTTTTTTTGTAGTTTTATACTTCTTTGATTGCACCATATGTTTATTGTGATTCTTCTGTTTTCTACTTTTCATATATAACTTCAGATAGAAAGAAAAGTAACAGACATGTAAACAAACACATATGATTAATCAAACAAACATATGAAGAATTTGTAATTAGTGTTCCAAAATTTATAATTATTAGATTAAATTCCATCAAATATACTGAAAAAAATAAATCTAACAAATCATCATTGTCAAATTAATATGTATAAGGCTGCAAAAATAAAAAAGTTGTTTTGATAAAAATGTAAAAAAACCGATTAATCCAGACGGCAAATATTTATAAACTAAATGATAAACAAAACAATTCTATAGTTGTGCTATCAGTCATGTTTTATTTACATATTTATTTATATGCTGTTATATGTTATACACACATATATATATATAACAAGATTTCATAATAAACACGTGAAACAAAAACCAACGTCTAAACCACAATAAAACATCAGAAAATGACTAAGCTGTTTCAACGAAATCAAGAGTAGTCTTCATCATTTTCTGATTTATTCTATGATTTAGATGTTGATTGTATAATGGATACATAAGTGCAGAATAATCACTAGAAACACGTAATGCAATCAACGAAGTGTAAACACAGGGAAGGATTCCTTAAAGTTTTATAATTCATGGGTACATTTATGTTATATTTATTCATATTAGAAAAATAACTCAAACTGCTATATACAAACTTTTTTTTTTACAAACAAAGAGTTTTGAACACATACTGCTCGCCTACAGGTTATATCAATCAAAAGGAGAGATATAATCTTTTCCATCGATCACTATACTTAAAATAATCTGACGAAGAACACTACTTGTTTGAAACGCTTTATTTGTGGAAAACATTTGTATATGGAAACTTAAATTATTTTCGTATCATAAACAATGTAAATTACTTAATACATCAAGGCATTTGAAGCTGTTTTCAATAATTCTTACGAAACACTCAAGTTTTTAACACCCAACACATGATTAAATCATGTAGAAAAATAAATTAATTTTGTACTGTCAATACTTTAAAAATTAAAATTCTAACCAGCATATGTTTAGCAATACTATAGGTATTACTTAAAATAATTTTATTGAAAAACATAATTTGAAAAAAATATTTCATATAGACATTATTAGAGTATTGCACTAACACTTAACTGTATTGTATCTAACACTAAATTGTATCAAGTAATACTAAGTCAAAATGTTTGTTATATTATTATATAATGCAGAAAAATCACAACAAATAAACACGTGATGCAATAAATTAAGTTTAAACCACAAGGAAAAATAAAAAATAGAAATAATTGCTCTGAGGCCTCACTTTATGTCATCAGACCAATTATTTCTATTTCTTTTCCTTGTGATTTAAACTTCACCATTATATAATTATACAAATAAAATATATTTTCCGATTTTGATTCGAAAAGATGAGAAAAATGGCAAATCCAATAAATTTTTATTTACAATTTCCTGTTTTTAAATATAAATAAATTGATTAGTTAAATATCTTTTTTGAAAGTAATGGATGCGATTTCTATATATGGAAGATATATTTGTTCGCATTCTATTGTCAATTGTATGGTTAAATTTCATCAACTAAAAATATTTTTAATTAATTAATATAATTAATAGTCACTTGGTTTCCTAACAAATAATTTACTACTATTTGCAATGTTAGTAATATTATTGCATTATCACTTTGTAATATGTTATAGTAACTTCGTATAATTTTTATTGTTTGCAAATTCATAACAAATATAAAATATTAGGATTAATAGTAATATTATCCGTCACACATCATAAAATATCTGGAGAGCTCAACCGGTTTCTGATCCTTCCGGTTCCCATCTTGAAGATAGATTGTGAGTTGCCCTTGAAGATGGCAACCAGACCGAAACCGGTCGAGCTCTAGAGATATTATACGAGCTATGACAGATAATAATAACGGATAATGAGAAGTAACCCATTAACTATAATCAATACGAAATCATTTATACTTTTTATTTGGCCAATTATCCCAAACCAAATATAATAAAATAGTTCATTAAATAAATATGTAGCTTTAAAAATACGATTTACATTTAAATGTAAACATATTAATCTGTAGTTGTAAATAGTTGATGTAAACAGGTCGCAATACTTAAAAACATAACAAAACAAACATATATAGAATTGTAATTAAGAGAAAACATGTTTGTGTTAAAGTTATGTTAAATTTAATAATATTTTTTCAACTGATAATTTTGAATGATATATGAGCCGTTTATTTTGAAAGTGGCCTAATTCCATTTTCCAAAAAAATTTAGCTAGCTATTTAAATAATTACATTTTTACGTTATCTTTACCTTTTGCAGCAAATTGTACAAAATTTATTTAAAATTACTAAGTTTTTTTATAACAAAAATTAGTTGATAAATAAAATGACAATATTTTTAAATTTTGTAAAACGCAAACCCTTAAATATCTCGATTTTAACATAAATGGAATTAGGCCACTTTCAAAATAAGCGGCTCATATACAAAGAAATCGTGCTATGTCAAAATTGAAATTGATATTGTCTGATTAAACAAAAAGGACTTATCTAAAATAGCAACTAAAGAGTTAAGAATTTAAAATATAGGTAGTTGTATAGTAGATAAATTAAATTATATATCTTAAAAATTATAATAAAATAATAACAACAACTATTCAAAACTGGTTGGTAATATAACTGAATCTGAGAAATGCTACTGGAGTTACTACTACTAATACTACGGACTATCAAAACTATAAAAATAAGTGAAAAATAAAATCTAAATTGAAGCAATAATTCAGAATAAGGAAACAAAAATATGAGTATTTATATTATCAAGATACTCAAATATGGGTATATATAATAATATTCAAACTACAATTACGCTAAACTACATATTTAAATAGTTTAGTATTGTTGTAACAACATCCAAATGTGGAGTGATAAATCATCGCCATATATTTATAAGTCCATTTGATGTGAGTAGTACGTTTGTTTAGGTGCAATATTAGTTTGTGCAAGTTATTTATGTCCATTAGCGTTTCACCTTAAGAAAACATGAACGTGAATTTAATTAACACTCCTTTAATCTAGACTTCATACATAATTCAGAACAAACTAAAAATTCACGTATAAGCGATAAGATTCAATTCTGATTGGAACTGGTTTTTCTGTTAGTAAAATCCTCGTCAGAGTCTCTCAAGCAACAATTTTGTTTGTCTGTAATTCTGACGAATACAGTTATTGGTCGAAAAAAAACCATCTTAGAATTTTTTAAAATGTAGAATTTAATGATTAATCCCTTAAAACTGAAGACAAAAATTGAAATTCACAAATGGAAAACAAAGCCTTCAACCCAAAAACATAAAGTTGTAAAAAGAAATGTAGTGTTGAGTGCGGAGTTCTACTCAAGCAGTGTCTTTCTTTATATATTCCTGCTCATTATAAGACTTTTTACTCGAGTATTTGAGCAAATTTTAATTCAAGATGAAAAATTGCATTTTATTTAAAATATTCAGAGATTATGTGACATCAATGTTATAGGAAAGTAAATACACGATATAAAATCCAGTAATGATCAGAATGAATAAGGAAGTCTAGTACTGGACGCTTTAGTTCCTTCACTGGTAAACTTCATGCAAAAGCCTCTTTCTACGAAACTTCCAACTTTTTTCCAAAAGGTCTTTCTAGAAAGAAGTGGCTCATCTTATGAACTTTGTTTCATAATACGAAAGGCTAAGTTATCAAAGAGCATGATCTATTCCTCAGTTCTCAGACGTAAACATACCAATAGAATATAGCAGTTCCTTTTCTTGGTATTTTTGCTAAAAACTTGGGATATTTTGAACACAGCTCCATTTTGTCTTGTTTGACTGTATCTCTCTCTTATTGTTATCACATTGGCGAAGAAGTATGACTATATTTATTTGTATGTGATTTGAATGGGACAAACAATTTCAAAATCTACACAATAATTAAAATCAACCATTTTGTTAATTATTTGCATGTTGTACAGTTTTATTGAGTTGAAATATGCAAACAGTATATAACTATATAAACTCCTATAAAGACCACGAAAACAAAAGAGGGTAAAATAATTCACTCTATATACATTGACATCAGTCATCATCAGGAGCAGAATTGATTTCATCAAGAAGTAAAGCAGCTTGAAAAAATGTTTTTCTTCGCTACTTCCCACTTTAGCAGATCACTGCTTTTTTCCGTGACAACTGGCTTTTCTTCAGTGTGATTCGATTTATTACCCAATTGGTGCTATATTTTCTTCATTATTTTCTTATTATTCTTAATAATGTTGACTAAATTAACATTTCTAAATATATATATATATATATATATATATATAAGATTTCACATAAACACGTGAAATAACAATCAATGATCAAACCACAATAAGAAAATGGGAAAAGAAGACTAAGATCTTTCAACCGTAACAAGCGGTCTTCGTCAGAGTCAAAAACCCAACTGATATGTATATATAAAGTTTACCAGGACTCGGTCCGTTCTTCAGGTTCAAATTAAACTCTCATTGTCAACCTTTTGGTTTTCAACTAATACCTTTTGCACATGCACAAGTATAAAATTTTGAAGCAGAAAAACTAAGTATTACATCAGGAATTATTTTCCAAACAAAATTAGCATGTGGATTTCAACAACAACTGTCTAGTGTCACGTCACAGTGTCAAGCGTTCTTTCAAACTAGACAGTTATTGAACTCCACAGAATATTTTTCTTGTAGACAGGAAAAAAGTAGTGCCTTATTCTTGCATATAAACAATGGTAATCATCATATTGATTGGACAGGTGCTAAATTTATTACCTATGAAAAATCAATGTTGTTAAGAAATATTATTGAATCGTCTCTAATTAAATTTAATAGATCAAATATTATAAACATTAGTAACGGTCTCTTCAAACTTGATACTTTCGTTACGAGGGCAATAGCCTCTTCTAAGAGGGTTGACAGCTAGCGAATAGTTTTTACTCTTTTTTACTGTACTGCTTTGTTTCCTCAAATATCCCTTTCTGGACATTAGTCCTTTCCTGCGCTTTCACCCTTTTAAAATACCACTCTTTCCTCCCACTCTTCTCAACCCTTCATCAGATGTTTTCTGCATCTAGTATTTCAGTTGTGTTTTTGACTCTGACGAAGACCGCTTGTTACGGATGAATGATCTTAGTCTTGTTTTCCCATTTCTTATTGTGGTTTGATCATTGATATATATATATATGAACGCATAGGCTGCTGTACATTTCAATGAAATATATATATATAATAATGTTTTCTCTTCTCAACAAAATATATTGAACACTATTTTTCTTTATCGAGGTTTTGGTCCAGAGTCACACAATAAAATATTTAACACATGTTTGTATGTATGGATGAGTACGTGATGTGTGTGTGTATGTGCGCGTTTGAGTATGTGAATGTGTATGTGTAAACAACTCTCAATAAACGTAATACTTAATTTATTTCTTTCCACCCAACATCCACACTTGACTTATACATGTTCTTTACACCTTTTATGCAATTCAAGGGAGGGGGGAGGGGGAGAGGATATGGTTCATTTATTATGTGGAACCCATTAACTATAAGCAACATTAATACGTACGCCATCACATATTGTTTCACCATCAAAATCTCAACTCCTTTCAATGTTGTATAACTTCGACTATGTGTATTGAACATAACCGTAGCCGTTGCAACATAGCTACCTAATTAACCAAGGTTAATTTATTAATTAAACTCTTCATCAATTTTCTCCTGACATATTCTGCTGAGGAAATAACAATCATAATAAAAAAAAACTAAATTATAGTGAAGAGAAGTCCAAAACTACATAGATATTTTGAAACCAATCCATAGAAAGAAATATAAGTCTTACATCCATCATTTTTTTAAAATAAAAAAAGTTTATATATTGAATAAAAGGTGAAATATATTAAACAAAAATGTATATATAAAATGTTGTGGGAAAAGCAAAAAAGCTGTAAAGCAAAAGCATCTGCAAGAAAAATTCATTTTCTACATACCAAAAACCATTTTTTTTTTTTAGCAAAAATATCAGTACACTGTTCAAACCTTCAACACCACATGCTACCTTGAATACAACTTTAAAAAAAAAGAATTAGTTTTATTTGGCTTTTTCAAAATAAATTTTAAAAAAAAATACATTTAAATTAATTACAACTCCTATTATAAGGAAATTGTTTTTTAAAGAAAAAAAAATTAATACGGAAAAAAGGAAAAAAAAAGATTTACTTATTGTTGGACATTAACGTTGAAACTTCTTTCAAGCAGGAGAGACATCTGAATCCCTTAGAACTGAAGACAAAAATACAAACTCACTAATGTACACAAAGTCCTCAACCCAAAGTATAAGTATAATAAAATAATGAAATCATAACAATATTACGATATTAATATAAACACTAAAATGAAATGTTTATTTTTTTAATAATATAAGGCATAAAAAAAAGGCCAGTAAAATGAAAAACTTCTCTTCCGAATTTTTCATAAATCCATCACCAACAGAGAGTTGAAGAGATTTTATTTTAATGTTTTAATAAGAAAGGTTTTAAGTCATATCTTCGAAGTCTCGTTTCAGAAAAAAAAAATCTCTTTATAGTATTTTTCGTCGTTCAGGAAAAGTGAGCCCTTTGAAAGGTAAGTAAAGCTAAAACTTGTCACTCCGTGGATCTCCCTTTCATTCTCTCTCAATATACATATATATAAAAAAAAATCAAAATTAACGCCTAAACCACTGTCAGAAAATCGTTAAAAATAACTAAAAATTTTCAACAAAAACAAGTCGTCTTCATATGAGTTTCGTTAACATTTTCAGAAATATTGATTCATTCTCTGATGAGTCTCATTTGTCAGAGTATCAGTGAGACTCTGACGAAGACTGCTGTTTTGCTTGAAATCTTAGTCATTTTTGTGATCTTCTTGTGTAGTTTAAACGTTGATATATATATATAAACATGAGTTCAAACTCGAAGAAGAGTGACACACAGAGTAAAGAGACTCACATACAAAATCAAATTTTAGGCAATTCGTCTTCAAGAGAAAAGAGATAGGGAGACCAAGCACTGCTTGCTCTACCTTATATTCAATTTATTTACAGTATATAAGAAATCAAATACAACTAAAATACTGAAAGTAAGTTAAAATAATACCCAATCTAAAATATGAATATATTAATCTATTTTAAACTATATAACTACAAAAATATATATTGCAAGTAAATATTTTGGTGAATTGGTTAAGAATTGGTTTGGTGAATTTGTGTATTTATTTTTTAAACAGATATGAATAAACAGATTTCTATTTTGTCTGAAAAAGTGGAAAAATATTGCTTAGTCACAACTCAATTTTCAGTAACACTTTTCTAAACCTGCTGTAACTAATAAAGACTTTAAATATGAAATGGGATATTCAAGATGGTCCAACCAACTTGTGTCTATGAGACCACGTCTTTTGGTTTGAAGTCCGCCACGTCATTCTCAAAAACAACGACATGGGCTTTTACTTTCAATACTTCAATCTCACACAGCCTTTTTATGAAATGTATTTAATTACTAATTATAGTGCTACTGCCTTATACTCTCCTACCGACTAGCAGATACGATTTATTCTTACTATTCCCTTATATTCGCTAATCATCTACATTTTAGTTTTCGAAAGTATAAAATAATGTATAATTTATATTCCATTTAATTACATCTTTCATCCATTAAAATATTTCTACATATTTTGATATATATCAAACCAATTTGACGAAACTTTGGTACTACTGAGAATTGCTTTATGTTTGCTTTGAACAAAATATTGACTACAACCCTCAGCATTTGTGTCTTTCTACGTTTGGTATTCATTACATTTTCTCTGAATTCAAATTAATTTCTGGAAAAATATCGGATTACTAAATTAATAATAGTACCTATATTAATGAATTGTATTCTACAAACTAAACGATTTTATAACTAATCGAAACACTAAACAGAAAAAGATAAAAAAACACCATAGAATAATAAAAAGTTTGATATTTTCATAGAGGTTAGTCTAATGTGAATCATAAATAAAATAATTTGTTTTAACTCAGAATAAGATTTATGGTGTGTTACATTATTTTGTACCTCAATCATCTCCGACTACAAGAATTAATCTCGAAGAGGAGGGAGGCCTGAAACGAGAGCATGAACATGCTGATATGCATGAGTCGCATATAGATATTTATGTTTTTCCGATTCAACTCAGAATAAATTCTTAAAAGCGGTTAAACAACATTTTTTTTAGTATTCAATTATTAATAAAAGAATTATAAGCATTCATATAAAGTAAGTAAAGTTATTTACCATTAAAACAGCTTGAGATTAAGAATGTAAAACCATAACGAGTATAATTGATATTTTTGTTAACCTTCATATCTTCAACAGTTAAAAAAACTTAACAGTCTGTAAAACTTATTAAATTTCTTATAAAAATCATTTTACAAAATGATTGACCATTCTCGTTCGTATGGTTTTTAAGAATCTTAAAAAAGTACAAAAGGTACGGTCCAATAAATGAATAACCTTTAATGGTAATAGAAGTAATAACTTCTTATCAAAGAATTAAGTAATAATAATATTCTGAATGGAAAAATCAAAATAATTATAAACTTTTAATTACTTACAATGTTGTTCATATTTTTATTAATAATAATGCAGTTAAAAAGACTTAATGCAATAAATTACAATATATTTATATTCCTTTTACTATTAAAAACTAAAATTTTTGAATCATGGTCTTCAGATATTTTCTTAAATATTCCTTACTGTTCTGATTTCCAGTAATTTTTATGAAGCGGTAAAAGTAAAGAAAACATTTGACAACAAAAAATAATAACACTGTAATAAATTTTCATGATTACAGTTTTCACTGATTTCAAGATGATCAGGCGTTTTTACTATTAGCTGCCTGAATAAACAAAGAAATAGTTATTTAAATATTTTAATGACGACAAGTGATTCTGATTGAGAATAAATCATAATTATATCCAATTAAGCAAAATGATATCAATAATGAAGGTCAAGCAATATCCATCATTAGAACGATATAAAGAACTGGATGACTCCTTTTATTTCTATCTTATAATGAAACGAAAATCTTCCTTTTAAATATGAAATTTTTAACAATTTTGAAATTACGAGTACTAAGGTGTAAAATAAATCTCCCTAGTGTTTGAACCTGAGGAAGGAAATAATTATTTTTTTTTTAAATCATTGTCATTCACTAATCAGTATTTGGTTTCCACTAAACAGACGCCAATCGTTAATGGTATTCATTCTCCAGTCAAATCTCACCACTCTGTAAGTAAGAACAATTCCTAGAAAGACTCTAGCCAATGTTAACAATAATTTCTCTCTTTAAATACCAAAGAAAGTTCACAAATCGAGAATAAAATTGTTATGCAATTAATGAGAAGATATTCAGCACACATACTGCACTATGATTAACATTTTATTTTGCAATAATTCTTAAACTAACTAATAAAAGAAAATTGAAATAATTAATATAAGTTAAAAATTGTATTACATTTTATTAAAAAAATTCTTTTTACAAGTTTAAAGCAATAAACTGAATAAAAACACATCGACCGAATAATAAAAGAAGCATCAACTGAATAATAATCAAAAAAGCATCGACCGAAAATTCTCAAGAACTCTGTTTTGGAGACCAACACAATTTCTTTAAAGAAAAAAAAAAACAAGACAAGAAACTTCCGTCAAACGTTTCTTAATTTGACTTATTCTAAAGGAATACTGTTGTTTTTTTTCCAGTGGTACTTTAAAGGAAGGGTACTTTAAGTTTCATTTATCCTGAAGGAAAACTATCCCACTTCTGTTGTTCCAAGGATTTTTTTAAAGAAATCTCCAGGTTCCACCCATCAGAAAAGAAGACTCTCCTATTTTATAGTCTCTGGTTTATCACGAAGGAAATTTCAGCTTTCGCCCATAAGAAAGGAAAATTAATCCCATTTTGTACTTCTGTGGTCATATCAAAAGAAACCTTTGATTAACCCATCCCAAGTTAAAATGATGACATTTTGATGCTCTAGACTAGAGTCATCTCAAAGAATAACTATCCAACTTTGTAGTTCCATGATCACACCAAAAGAAATCACGATTTTGACCTATCCTATTTTCCAGTGAAAATTCATAGGTCAAGTGAAAAATTCATTGAATCTTAAACACGGAAAATTACAAATTTCGTTTTAATTCTCCTTTGCAAATATTTACCAACTAATCGTAGCACATATACATTTAAAAACAACTGAGTCAAACCATAAGTTATGAAAACTGTAAAAGATCAGAAAACACACTTTTAAAAAAGGACATTATCATTTTCTCTAGTTAAACCACATGAAAACATTACACTCCAATCTGTAACTATCAACTCGATGACATTGACAACCACATGAAATAAATAAAAGAGAAAATTATTTCAAATTGTACCGTTACACCAAAAATAAAAACACCAGATATGGTAGCATGAAAGTAAAGGTGATGAAAGTTATTCATTTCTGATTTCTTAAAACAAACAAATAAATTCATTCTGAAATAATAAAATAAAGAAAAGAAGCATTTTCAATCCAATTATGAAATAATGTTAAAAAAAAAAGGAATACAAATTACTTAAACTGTAATGCAAAAAATACTACCTGAATTTCAACTAACTACTTTTAATTTACTTAAGGAAATTTCTAAAAATTGTATTAGCAAAATCAAAAAGTGAAGAATTTCACCTGATTTTCCAACTGATCAGCAAAAATAAATTACATACATGATTCCGCAAAATAAAACGGATTAATTAAACATTTTTTTGGAAATAAAACAAAAAGCTGATGATTGTAAAGAAAACAATGTACAGATAGTAACAGAGTTGAAAGCAAAGCTATGAAGATAGTATACTATGTACAAACTGAATCTATGTGAATACATCAATTTTTGTTTGAAAACTAACAAAATAATATATATTTGGAGATAAGGTAAGACTGTAAGCTTTTGATTTTTTTCAATTTCTAGAGAGTAAAAAGATAGGTTAAAAAGTCAAAATATTGTTTCTTAGGAAAAATTAGAGTAGGAGGGCGGATTGATAAGTCAGTGACTTTTTGAATTTCCCGCGCAGTTACTCCAAAAGCAACAGTGCTGCCATCATCTGTAATCTATTAGTGGACAACTATCTAATTATGAGCAAGTTATCAGGTGCAGTCGGTGTTTGATAGTCATTCAAAGCATTTTTAGTCAAACCTCGTGCATTTTTACGAAAATGGAAAAAAATGAATTTCGTGTGCTGACGTAAAAAATCCATCACTGAAACTAAGGAAAGACTTGATAAATACTACAGAGACTCGGCACCATCAATTTCAATGGTTAAGAAGTTTTACACAGTTCCGTTCTGGTCGTACCAACACTAGTGACGCCAAACGTTCAGGTCGACCAAAAGAAGTGATCACGCCGGAGGAAATCGTCGATAAAATCCATGAAATGATATTGGATGATCGGAGAATTAAAGTGCGAGAGTTGGCTCATGCTGTAGGCATCTCAACTGAACGGGTACATCATATTTTACACGAATATTTGGACATGAAAAAACTCTCCGCGAGATGGGTGCCGCGATTGTTCACCTTCACCATAAGCGCAATCGTGTGACCACTTCAAAAGAAGTTTTGTTACTGTGGACGAAACATGGATCCATCACAACACGCCAGAGACCAAAGAACAATCGAAACAGTGGGTTGCTGTGGGCGAACGTGGACCAAAGAAAGCCAAACAGAGTCATGGCCACGGTTTTTTGGGATGCACGTGGTGGTTTTACCTCGAGAAAGGTAAAACGATCACCGGCGAATATTATTCAAAGCTTTTGAACAGATTCGACGTTGATTTAAAGCAAAAACGACCGCATTTGGCAAAGAAGAAAGTGCTATTCCATCAAGACAATGCATGTGTGCACACTTGTCTAGTCACGATGGCCAAAATCCACGAATTGGGATACGAACTGCTAACCCATCATGCATATTCTCTTGATTTAGCCCCCTGCGACTATTTTCTGTATCCAAACCTAAAGAAATGACTGGGCGGTAAGAGATTTGAGTCGAATGAACAAGTCATTACCGACTAAATGTATCGAGCTAAAAGGTGACTATGTAGAAAAATAAAATGTTTCTCTGCCGAAAAAAATTTGTTTTATTCAAAAAGTCACGGATTTATGAAACCGCCCTGGTAGTTTAAGTTGTTCATTCTTTTATGTTTGATATAATTCTTAATAAGCTCTTGCCTCGATTTAACAAACCTCAATTTAAAGGATTTCGGAAGCAACAGACAAAATCTGTAGCTTAGAACTGTAGATCGACTGGACCCGTTTCGATGTGTCCGAAGTTGACCGCCATATGACCTGTGATCACTTATATACTTTTTGGTCCGTGTTTTTGAACCTTTTTGTTTGTATGTTCTTTTTGAAATATTCAACCATTTTTTGTAAACATGGCTCATGTATACCCTGTAGGGCGGAAAAGAGTCAACTTAACAGTATCACAGAAGGTTGAGTTGATTGAAAAAGTTGGAAAATGGTGTATCGGAAACTTCTAACAGTCAGGAATATCGGACCATTGTTCCCCCCTTTCAGTTTCTTAAACCGAGGCATGAGTGTATTATAATGTAACAGCATTGTTCGCTTTAAAGCTTTTGAGAATACATGTTCCGCGAGCGAGATCTGGCTTTTTTCATGACTGGTCTGTCTCACTAGGATATTTTTGAAAAGAAGGTTAAGAAAATGGAGTACACTTAAGGGAAAATTTCAGATTTTTTTCTTGGACCGCACTTCGATTCAAACATCAGCGAGAAAAGTCATTTCAACCATCTTTTGGGACACCTATGGAGCCATCTTTTGAGATTATTTGTAGCATCAGCACACAATAAACATTACTAATACTCAAAACATGTTGTCAAAATAAAAGAAGCAGGAAATGAGAAAAAACCTTGCGGATATCAAAGAAAAGGTGTGATGTCCTTATATGGCGAATGTTCGCTTCACACCTCCCACCTGACTCAAGAAACCATTGAAAAAAATGGACTGAGAAATTCTACCTTAACATAATTACAATAAAAAATTGGTTCCCTGAGACTGAGATTTTCATTTTTTTTTTTTGTCTATTCATGAAGGCATATCTGAAAAAAAGTTAACCAATGTCAAAGTAACCAAAGTAAAAAAAAAAGTGGAAAAGTGGCTACAAATCCAAAGTAAGAATTTTTGCATCAAGTATAAAAAAATTGTATTAATTAATATTTTTGACAATTATCATAAGGAGCGGTAAAAGTTTCATTTTGTTAAAATGCACACCTTTCTACATCAATTCGTCTAAATATTGAACTGACTCACTAATAACTATCAGAAAAAAAGAAGAAAAAAGAATCTTGAGTCTTCAAGCAATCCCATAAACAATACCCACTCTATATATCTTCTTTCTTAAAAGACAATAAATGACAATCGCAAAAGCTTACAACTCATTAACTTATCAGATTTCAGTTATTTCCTTTCCTTGAAGTACAGTATAAACAAATATATATATTTTTTCAATTTGTATCTACAAATAAACTTCAATGGTAACAATATTTCATGACTTTTGAGATAAAAAGAAATTATGTACAGTAAGCACATAATTAAATTGTCATGCACAATAAAAAAAAATACTTTTGATAATTTGCTTTATCAATTTATTTCATCGAAAATGATAATTATTTTTTACTGTATAACAAAATTAAAAAAAAACGATATAATTTTGATAAGTCTAGGAAAAACAGCTTTAATCCACTTCCCTTGGATAAAATAGTATATATAAAACACTTCCAACTGAAATAGAGAAGTTATATATAAAACATTCAAATAAGAAAAATGGAAATATTTTAACACTCTCAGATAATATAGAGCATCCTGTCACAACAAAGAATATGATAATGTGTATCAGTAATAATTATTATATTTTAGCAGAACATGACTTTATGTTGTCATACACAAAAATGATCAAAATATTAATTTCTATACGATGTTTTTAAAATTAAAACAAATATATAATATAGCTATTAAGATATTTATAACATTTTTTTTATATTTATATAATAATTAAACGGAAATATCACTTATATGGAATAGACGTCATTTAAGTTTAATATTTGAGAAGAGTAAATAAAGAAAAGAAGTGTTAACCTTCTGTTGGTGACTGGAACTAGATCTTCGCTGAAGAGGGCCTCACAGGTGACATGAGAGCAGAACTGAAGATAATGTTCGTGTGTAGACATATTGCATGTGTTCAGTAGAATCGAAAGGCCTGCCAATCCAAATAATATTAACCGGGTCATTAAAACAAAAAAGTGTCCGGTTTATATTACATTAAATCAAAGAACCAAGTTATTCTAGGATACAGATCATTAAGGTATTTCAAGTTAGATTTGAAAATAAATACAGGATGCCAGACGTTGGATTGTATTCACGTATTTATTGTAACATTTCTGCTTGTATTATATATTTACACATATCAACGTCTAAACCACAAAAAGAAAATAAGGAAAAATGACTAAGGTCTTTCAACCAAAACAAGTGGTATTTATCAGTCTCACAAATACTGGTGATGATCACTTATTTCAGTTGAAAGATCTCAGTCTTTTTATGATTTTTTAATTTAATTAATTTTTTTTACTCTACTTCACGTTTAGACGTTGATTTTTATTTCACGTGAAAGTTATTCCAAGGAAATCTTAAAATTAGGTTCTAAAAAATTTCAATCGTAATAACCATTCATTTATTACCAATTACTAAATTTTACAAGCTTTCAATCCCTATAGTTCAACGTCAGGTTACTAAATTATTTTAAAACTATTTGTGCGATTACATAAGGCTTAGAAACATATATGATTATTTAAAGGGAAACTGAATGTCACTGGTTAAACAAAGTTAGAGTGAGCATTTATGAAAAAGGAAGAGGAAGGCAGGAAGGGGCAATATAATAACACATACAGAGACAGCCAATATAATGACACATACACAGGGCCAGTGAACTTGTCCCTGCCTGTCTTCAGAGGTATAAGTTATAGATATCTCTGTAGAATCTGAATTCATCAGGAATCAGTCAGTTTTCCAAGTTGAAATCTTCGAAACCAACGTTTTAGATTTTAGGTTATGTATATGTACTAATAGAGACGAATAGTATTTTTTTTTTAAAAAAATTAAATTGTCATACATGTAACAAAGATGAATAATAAAATTGCTAAAATAGGAAAGGCTAAAAGTTCATTACACTTTTGTGATAATAAATGCAGTTATTAAAATAGTTTGTTAATACTGCTGTTGGTGAATAAATGAAGATGCTAGTGTTTGAATACAATACTAACCTAAAGGCTTCAAGGAGCCCATGTGCTGGTGCCACGTGGTGTCGTCGAAGTACAGACGAAAGGGCGACTGGCTGTCGTGGGTGAGGTCCAGAACTTCGCTAACCGTCGACATTTCTTCTGGTCCTACATAGTTTACATGCATACATAGTTACTTTACACATCATTTTACAACCAATTCTAAAGACTTACTGCTGAATAAATTGTTTGTGGCTTCGACTGTGGCATATAGCTCAAAACAAACATTAAGATCTTGACTATAATAAGACAGTAATATTGACAGAGTTCATAATGACCACTCTTATTTCACACATGTTGATCAAATTCTGTTTCGTTCTTTGAAATCATTCAATAAATTTGTTAATCGTAAGACATGAAATAAATTAAAACTAATATATTCTAGTAAATATGAATTAATAAAGAAAATGTAGAAGGCATATAAACGGACGAAAGGAAAGGTAGAAATAATTGATATGTTTCGTTAAGTATAGCGACAGCTGAACAAATTAGATACTGTAGGGAAGGCATTACGAAACAATAACAAAGATAAGACACTATGTTGAAGTCTAAAGGAAAAAAGGAATGAGGCATAAAGAAAAGAAAGCTGCAAGAGTTACAAAAGGCTTTTGAAAGCTACAACTATAAGAATTCTATAATGTTATCCATTAATTTAAAAACTAATTCAAACTTAGGTTAACCTTCTGCTGATGTGAAACCAAACGTGTCTGAGGCAAGCAAATAATATGCAGAAAAGGTGGTTCCGATATTTTGGAAATCTACTGAATTTTCCGTGATGACATAGAGGAGAAGTTAATTCATTTGGGGTCACAGAAGATGAGTAGGTAACACCCAAAGAGAATATTAGAGTCACAACTCTAAATAATAACAAAAGTATTTAAGAAGTCAGATTCCAGCCGCGCTGATAAAACATGGTAGGTAAAAGGTGTATGGAAGTTGATATTGGATATATAGGTGAAAAAAGAAGTCCTGTAATATGTCAACAGCCATTTTTAAAAAAATCGATAGAAAAACTGCACAATTGTCGTAGCACAGCCCTTCTGGATAATATAGCTTTATAAAATATCTTCACATTTTAAATAAAAACGTAATTTCACTGGGTTAAACAATAGTTAGAAGAATACAAAGGTGGATTTAAGGAAGGAATAGAATAGTCACTTTCATAATGGAAAGACGTTATGAATGCAATTGGTCTTTACACCATTAGTTTCTTACTTAAACCAGATATATGATAATACCAACTGAAATGAGCTGCCCTAGCTGGCACTACTGGGATTCCCAGAAAACTGGTCGGCCATACGTGCCTTACAAAAAGGGTCTTCAATCAAAGGCATCGTAAGAGTAAATGCTCTTAGCGATGAGTTTATACCCATACCTCAAGGCCTACTGCAGGGAGGTCCCTTTATCATTTAATTTGGTCCTAAAAAAAGTGTTATACATTTCGTACTAACCAGAAATTTGGTTCGATTTACAACAGAAAAAGCCAACGTTTATATTACGCTGATGACTTAACATAGTTACAAGGCGAGAATTCTTTGGTACTACAAAATAGTTTTGTTAGATCAGATTTGTGGTGTTGATGGGCCACAGGAGGCAATTAAATATAAAGAAAACAAATTAGATTCATAGCAGTGTAACCTTCTATACGGTAACATTTCAATACGGATGTCCCTAAGTGATAATCGTTCTTATTATAAAATCATGAATGCTTAATACTGACCATTGCATATAACTGGAGTACTCAATTTCACATCCATATTTTCTGATAAACCTTCATCTTCTTCTTCTTCAGTTGTGTTGCCTTCACACTGGCGACTTCCAACATCACTGAAATAAGCAAATTACCAATTGATTCATTCTAATTATTTATTTAATTATTATATACTTTAAAATGATAATGATCCAAAACTAACACAATCAATCACAAATGACATTCAAAAGAAAAAACAAGAATATCATACTATTTACAGAATGTTATAAACTAAATATAAGTATAGCGACGAATGTACCTATGCAATCCTGAATTCTAAATGAGGATCGAAGTCAAACACAAGTCACTACAATCAGAGAGTATACTCATTGTAAAATATTTATAAATACATAGATATTTCATTTAATTAGTACAGGCCTCGTAATCACTGTTCCGTACTCAGTCATAGCTAATTATCTTCGTTGTACTTATTCAAGCTGTCGAAATGTTCAAGACAATGTAATTGCAAGTTTTATTGCTCTATCTTCAGAGATTTTCTTGGTAGAAATCAAGCAAAAAGAGAAAAGGATAAAAATAGAAACCTGGAGGGGGTTGTTTTCAAACGCCCACAATTATAAGGCTTTCACCTGGGGGCGAAAATTGTGGCTCCTTTATTATTTGCCACCTATTTTAGTAATGGGAGAGCCATATTACCTGTTGATTCTACATTGAGAGTCCTAAATTTTGTCTAACTCAAGTTAATTTGGAGTAAAAAGGTCAATAACGAATACCTGCCATAAGACAGCCAAGGGACCAACGTTTAACGTCTTCTACAAGGACCGACGTCGTGTTCAGATAGATTTATTCACCTCCCACGTGAATGAATCGAAGGCCAAGTGGGTATCGAACCCCGGACCTATCACTTTAGAGGCGAGTACTTAACCACTGAGCGAACCTGACCCCAAACTGAGAAAGGGTAGATAGAGTGCCTTGAATCAAATGGAAACGTCCCGAATTGTCAAATAAGTCAAGACGTCGTAACAGTGTTACACTATCTTATCAAAAATAAGATAGAAATTTTATGAAAAATTATAAATCAAAAAGTTGATTTAATTTAAACAAGCGAAAACTGATATTAATCGAACAAGCAGAATTATAATGAACATAAATATTTTCGAAACGTTCGATGATAGTTTTGAGTTTTTTGACTAGATAAAGTCCAACAACATTAGTTATGTAGTGCAGCAAACTTTTACTTGTCCATAAGAGAAAATGAACATATTATAAAAGTACAGGAATACATGGGAGATACATATCTACAAGGAAAACACAATCTTCTTCAATTCTCTGAGATCTAATCATAGAAATTCTGCTGCACTCTAGCAAGAACTATCAAACCTAGCTAATTGGATATCTGACAATCATAAGAATATTACGACTTTTTCGTAATGCTTTCCAGCTCATATTAATTCTACAAGTAATGTTTCTGACACTGAATTAAACTTGATAATGAAAATATAAATTTTCGAAACTTTAGAAGACAGAGTTGAGTTTTTTGATCATATAACCCTCAAAAAGTCCAAAAACATTAGTTTTTTAGTGTATTAATCAGAATTATGTTTAATTAAAGCTGGTTCTATAATAATAACAATTCTTGACTGAATTTTGGTAAACTATTTCTTGGGGATATTTCCAATCTATGCTATAATTAAACTAATTAACGGTCAAAATAAAACATTGGATGATTCTTTGGTTTTAAATCTGTACCATTATTACTTTAGATGGGACTTTAAGTTTGATTGATTTAGTGGTAATAATAAATACAAACATAAAGCTCAGGAGAATATAATGAAGTGTAACAATAAAAAAGATATATTAAATACCTTGGAACTGAAGGCTTTGCAGTAGCGGTACGAAGAAAGAAAACCTTCTCAGCTGTAGGATTAGGCCAAGAGAGAATGCCTTTCTTGTCTACACAGCACAACGCCTAAAGGAAATAAGTAAACAATACAGCCCTCAAGTTGGTAGTTATTAATTAAGCATTAATTAATAAATGCTTAATAAGATATAAGCATAAACCATAAAGATAAAAAAACATTAACATAACCATAAGCAATTAATTAAGATATTTTATCTGATAGTATACTAGACTACCTGTGATCCTTTGTGTCACTCAGAAATTATAACAATAGGTATTGAAATTTACCTACAGGGAAACATGATTAACAGGGACAAATTTAATTATTGTTTTTTGTTATTAAGACACAGAAACAGATTCTTATCTGGCCCAAGCTTTTGATATACTATTCTTAACATGATTCAAGAAATATACACAGTATATATATTTAGCAAAATAAATTTAATTTAAAAGTAAAAAATCATTTATTATATAATATAAATAAATAAAACATCAAGTTATATGCACAATGAAATATATTTAAAACAAACCAAACTTGTCAATTGAAATATTCCATTTATTTACCTAACATAAAAAAACTCTAATGAAAGGAATGTGGCTTTATAATATTATCTTAGAACATTCATATTTTATCTGACAGTTGTGTTCAAGTTTGTTTCTAAAATTATTCATTTTTAACCTCTAATGTAGTAGTTTATTGTATATTTGTAATTTATTCATAATACATTAGCACTACTGTCATCAGCGAGCACGCAAGCCTCTGGGCTACTCTGGCTCCATGCCTTTATTTTATTACCAGTGTTTATATTTCGCAAATTAAAATTTTTTTTTTGTTACATTTACATATAATACATTTTTACTATTGTCATCAGAGTACGCAAACAACTGACCACCCTGGATCCATGCCTTTACTTTATTACCATTGTTTATATAATTCAAATTTTAAATTCAAAAATTTTTTTTGTTACATTTATTTTCAATATATTTGTGCTACTGTCATCGGCGAGCACGAAAGATAGTGGGCTACCCTGACTCCATGCCTTTAGTTTATTACTAGTGTTTATATTAGGCAAATATTAAATTGAAAAAAATTTTTTGTTACATTTATATATAACACATTTGCACTACTGTCATCGGCGAGCACGCAAGACATTTGCTACCCTGGCTCCAATTTTGGGAATATATAGTAATAACTTTCTTCTATTTAACATTATCCAGGTAATAAATAATATATATTTAATTTAGGTCTCCATCACTACGGAAAATGGGTGAACAAACAAACAAACAAACTCACGAACTTTATATATAGAGTTATAGTACTATATCGAACTACCTAGTATGCCTAGTGACATAGTAGACATCATCTATTATGTCAGTCAAAACGACCAAATTACTTTTCTTAAAGGACATATAGCTTATTATACTAAGTATATACCAATCTAGAGGGTATAGGTTGGTATATGGGTTGATTCATGAGTAGACCGACATCTGAATATGTTAACTTCTGCAAGACCTTAACATTATAGTAGACTTAGCACTACATAATACAATCTAGTATGTCCAGCGACTTAGTAGACATAATCTCAATCAAAATAAGAATAAAACAAAATAAAAAGGACAATTCGAAAGAAAACCAAAACTTATACTTATAGTACTATAAAAAAAGTTTGCATTTCATTATATCTCACATTCAGGAGTATAAATTTAATATTGTTTCAAATTAATTCAGTTCTTACGCTAAATCGATTTGATCGTCAAAATAGCGTGATTGGAGCGAATGCACATTTGGTATTTTTAATTTGTTGAGTTACATCATTGTGTATATTTAGAAACCATGCGTCCAAAATACTTCAAACAGTATAAATTTTTCAAAATATGTAGAACAATTCGAGTTTTTTTTAAAAAATTCACTCTCAGTCCTATTTTCTTCCACTCATTCTGTAATGCCTCATGTTCCCTATTGATCTCACTAACTACAGGACTGTACCGAAAAAACGTATTTAAAAAAAACAAAAAATAATACTTTAACGAGAGTAACACAGGGGTGAGCAGGAGAGGGTATTTGATTCTTTCAAACGTGCTTCCAGCTGAGAAAGTATTTCACTTCTTCTATTGCATGTTAAAATGTACATTAAAATTACAGTGTAATAGGTGCTTTAATTTGTTTTATACGCTATTTCGGGTTTATACTTCACTAAAAGTAATATTATGTACAAAAATTTGACTTATGATTGACTCAAAATAAGATTGAGTCAAAATATGATTGACCAAACACAAAACTGGTCTCATAGTTAGCACATCATCTCGGGATCAACGGATTAACGCCCTCTCTGAGGGACGACTTGCTCGGGTTTTTCACCTCCAGTATGAATAAATTTAGGGTCAGAGTGAATATTGCAACCTAGACCTAGCAGTCTAGAGGCGAGTACATTATTATTGGGCTATCTTGGTCCCCTACTAAACCATAAACACTAGTTAAATAAAACTATGCATACGTTATCCACTTAATATTAGTATATAACAATTAAAAAAAAACACAAAGATAGCTAAGCTTACAGAGAAAGGTTTTCATGAAATTCAAAAAAGACTAGAAGGAAGCAAAGTTATCAAGAATACTGGCTAAAGTGATGAACGTATAGAAACACCAGAGAGAAGTCCACGTACGTTTTTAAACGATTATATAAATCTTGAAATTGTCGTAATTTCAATAAATAAAAGAAGTATCTTACAGTGACGGAGCCGAAAACATGAAGAGGATTGACAGTTCTGGCAAGAGTCAGATGATGTTGGCATCCTCTAAGGGTATGCACCATGTGCTGGAACCACTGCAAGCCCACCCCAAAGTCCTCTAGACCCTCCTCTTGAATGGAAATCTCTTCGAATGGATCTCCACTCTGAAAAAAATACAAAATCTATAAATAGGCTTTTAGAAATGTAACAGAGTTTCAAAAGTTGAACAAAAAATAATTTCTTCCACAAGCAACAGTGTAGCAATAAAACATAGTTTAAACTTTGAACAGCAAGAGTTACTCCTCTCCATGGAAGTAGAGTTTTTTTTTCTCTTCATACCAACGAGGAAATCTTTCAACCGTAACAAGGGGTCTCTTCGTCAGAGTCAAAAACCCAACCGAAACATTAGATGCAGAAAACATCTCGTGAGGGGTTGAGAATATTACTCGTATTTTTGATGTGAAATCCCTTTTTACCAATGTACCTGTAACTGATCTTTTGAGTTTACTCCGCGAGGAATTCGTTAATTACTTCCATTCCCTTCCTTCTACCACTATAATAGAGTTAATTAAGTTATGTGGAGTAGATTGTCATTTCCAGTTTGAAAATAATTTTTATAAAAAAATTTGAGCTTGCAATTTTAACTGCTTATCTCTCCTCCTGAGTAATTTATACATGGAATTCTTTGAAAGTAAAATGTTAAGCTCAATATTGCCTAGACATGTTAAATGGTATAGATATGTTGACGATATACTATGCATCTGTCCTAATTCTATAAATAAAGATGCTTTTCTAATAAAATTAATTAATTAATTAATTAATTAAATAAGTATAAGTATAAAGTATAAGTAATTAAATAATTAAGTAATTAATCCGCAATTAATTTGCACCAACAATCCAGTTTACAATGGAAGAAGAAGTAAGTGATCATTTGCCCTTCTTAGAAGTCCTCATCCATAGGTTACCTAAAGAGTTACGCTTTAGTGTATATAGAGAACCTAAGAATGTACTTGCATATGTTCACTTTCATTCTTCCATCCAAAAAATGTTAAAATTTCTGTTTTTAGAAATATGTTTTTGAGGGTGTTAAAAGGGTACTCTCCTGAATTCCTTAATGATAAGATTAACAACATTAGGTCAATTGCCCTATCGTTAAAATACCCCTCCTCGTATATCTATTTAGCTTTGAAGGGTGCTAAAAAAAACCTCTTCTTATACTTCAACAGAGCCCCGTTCATTGTCAAATTCTATAATTTTGCCATATCATAGGTCATTGGACCCCCTTCCAAGATTAACCAAACAACTTGATTTTAATATAGTGTTTTCTAATCGTAATAACGGGGAACATGTTAATAAAAAACTCTCCCAGGGAACTGGAGTCCGGTGGTATTTATAAAATTCCGTGCAAAAATTGCCATACAATCTTTATGGGTAAACTGGTAAATCTTTAAAGACTTGTAAAACAACACCAATACAACCTAAGTAGCCAGGAAAAAAGTAGTGCCTTATTATTGCATATAAACAATGATAACCATCATATTGATTGGACAGGAGCTAAATTTATTACCTATGAAAAATCAATGTTGTTAAGAAATATTATTGAACCGTCTCTAATTAAATTTAATAGATCAAATATTATGAACATTAGTAACGGTCTCTTCAAACTTGATACTTTCGTTACGGCGCTCTTCTAAGATGGTTGACAGCTAGCGGATAGTTTTTTACTCTTTCCTACTGTACTCCTTTGTTTCCCCAAACATCCCTTTCTGGACATTAGTCATTTCCTGCACTTTCACCCTTTTAAAATACCACTCTTTCCTCCCACTCTTCTCAACCCCTCACCAGATGTTCTCTGCATCTAGTGTTTCCGTTGGGTTTTTGACTCTGACGAAGACCGCTTGTTACGGTTGAAAGATTTTAGTCTTGTTTTCCCATTTCATATAGTGGTTTGATCATTGATTGTTATTTCACGTGTTATTTGAAATCTTTATATATATATATATATATAAACTAGAATTTAAAAAAGAACACATAGAAAGGAAACCACTGAGCCTTTGGAGCGATTCACTTCTTTTCCTGAAGACGAGGACATCGAAATATAGTAGTGAGTTCAGTGGTTTCCTTTCTATGTGTTCTTTTTTAAATTCTAGTTTATTCAGTTCGAAGAATCGTTTCTCTAATTATATATATATATATATATATATATATATATATAATCGAATGTCTTCCTTATCTCGACCACATATATTTAATACTATTTTTCTTTTTTATCGAGGTTTTGTCTCTTTTCAATAATACAACACCTTTAAGCCATACATACAAATATACAAACAAAAAAACATGTTTGTTGGAAAGCTTTTGGAATGAAGTCGGAATATACTTCGACAAGATCACTAGATGAACAGGAAGACTGGAGGAAGGCAGAAGTTTTAGCATAGCCAAGTGTGTTGAGGAACAGCCAGGCGACGGGGAGAAGAAGAGGAATTGCCGGAATGATAACGGCCACAGGTTCAATAATGAAAAGAGTAGACCAGTGAAGTCCTGAACCAATATATAGATACCGCACTGAGTTAACGAAAATCAGCAGGACCTGTCAAAACATAGAACCAATAAAACTATGGAAAGTGTAATTCTAATTCTATCGATTGATTTGACCAAAGAGAAAAAAAACAAAGCATTAGAGAAGCCACCATCATTATATCGCTAATGCCCAAAGTAGGCAATATGTTTAAAAAAAATTATAGTGACTAAGGTTAATTTTATAGAAATATTTTGTAAATAAAATGTATAATTTCATAATAAATGTATGTAAATCATAAGGGAAAAAAATCCAGTAATTGACATTCAAACTGGAGAATAGTAGAGTAAAAATGATCACAACACTATTTTAACAAGTCAGCTATACAAATCTAGAGAAACCAAAAAATGGTTCAGGGATTTTACGACCACGTCGCTGTGGTCGAATCAAGGGATTACCATACCAAGAAACAACGAGTCACTTGGTATGGTAAGGTAATACCAAGTGACTAAGTATCACTTCTTTTCCTTTTTTGTCCTTATGTTGCTACATATAATAAAACTTTAGTACAGTAAATTATTCTCTAAGTTATATATAGCACACAACAAGCCAATTTTAGTAAATTTTTTGTTGTAAAGTGGACGTTCTGTGAAATATTTCACTATGAATTCAAAACAATGTTAACCACATCCAGGTACTTTATTATATATAAATGGAAAGACAATGTCATTGAGGCACTGACACTGCAATTAACAGCCCTATTAGTAAAAAATGACTAATTCCATAATATTGTACAAACTCAAAGTTATATTAAACAAAATGAAGTCATTTTTATTACATCTTAAAGGTGTTCTTAGTTTACACCTCAACTGGAGAATGAGCTAAAGCCATATATCTTATAAAAATATTCCCAAGAAAAAAATTATACGAATTTGACATCCCCCAATTTCTTGAAATTTTCATCTCCCCAACAACTTCATCTCCCCAACAACTTCATCTCCCCAACAACTTCATCTCCTATTATGGACTAGTAAAAGTTTTATTATACTATTATTATTATACTAGACAACCAATGTTGCTGGACTCTTTGAGGGTTATCTTATCTGGTCAATTGAGTTTGTTGAGCAGATAACCCTGTGCAATGCCCAGAAAAATTCATTTTTAGTATATTAAACTTGAATTTTCAGTTTTATTGAATATAAATCAGATTATACAAACAACTTGATCTGTAGGGCAATTTTAACTAATAAGAGATACTCAGTTTTGTAAAAATAAGTAGACTTATGAGAACAACTTATTCAATGGGAACTAATATTAAATTTGTATACGTTTATAGCAAAATAAATAATTCTTTAAATGGTCTTCGGTTATTTTGCGAACTTTCCAGAAACTTATTCAGGCCAAACCTTTAAACCAGAAACTAGAGCATTACTATAGAATAATACTTAAAAGTAACATAGTATGGTATAGAAAAAAACTCAATACAAATGAAATATAATCAGAGATTTATTTTTGAAATGGCTTGTAAATTGGTGGTTACCAGAGTGGCAGGAGCAATGAAGTGAAGTGGAACGGTGACAGTAATAAGATAGCGCTGCTTGTCAAACTGAGTAACTGAATATCTCTTAACACTGTCTAAAGTTTCTTTTAAGTTTTTCAAAATAGGCGTCTCTTGCAAAATATATCTGAAATAAAATAATAAATATATTTCAATACACTTTAAAACATGTGTCCATCTGCACCCCTCTTCCTTATAGAAAACTAAAAACTTGTTTGAAAAAAAATCGCAAGGAAAATACAAAATGAATAAAATAACTTTTGTTATCAATGAATTGAGTTGGAGCAGGTTTACTACTCGTTGAACAGGAATCGGAGACAATGCTGATTGATTCAAAACTTGTCAATCATCCTGTTAGGTAATTCCGCCTGCTGGATGCTCACTTAGTGACGGTAGATATTTTCTTGTATATATCGTTGCATCTTGCATTAGCACGTAGGGAAGTTGACGACATCTTAAAACTGAACTGAAAAGTACTGAAGGATATTGAAATGATGTTACAGACAATGTCAGTGGGATGAGATATCTAAAGCATACAGCAGAGAACAAGGAGGTCTGCTTCAAGAGATTATCCCAAGACAGTTGTCAACCAGTAGCTTATGTTTCTGCCCCTCCACCCCGGGGTGCTTTTCAACCTTTCACGTTGTGGGAGGGGGCTTAATTTAATGCCAGGGTGGTTGTAATCGCAGTATTTGCATACCATTTGCAGTATGTACTCACATACCATTCTCATGGTATGAACTAAGAAAGACATTAACTGGGCTTTGGTTTGCCTGGGTTGACATCCGAAAGTAGAAATTGTTTTCTGTATCCCTCACAGTCGTAGTGCAAGCTTATGATTTCATACAGCCTTACTTTTACAAAAAATAAAAAAAATAAAAATAAAAAAGCAATGAAAAGTGCCACTTATTCACTCGTTATGAGTATTTTTTTTTAAATGTGTTGTACAATTATCTGGAGTGTACCTTTTGTTTGGTAATGGAGTCCTAGCGGTGGGTAATGTGATGTTTTCACGTTTTTTTGGAGGTGAATAAACTTCACCCGAAGAAAGAGGGTGGCCATCCTCCTAAAAATAAAAACATTTTAGATTCAACAAATTCAACATTGAGATCGGTTAGTTTAGGTTACAGTGGCAGTCCAAAGAGTCCTATAATATTAATTAGGAGTATTGATTTTATGTTGTTCCTCCTCTTCATGCATTAATTAATTATTTTCTACGATTAATATGTTAATTACTTAATAATATATTAAGACACAAGGGGTGACCCCTTGTGATACCACACAATGAACATTCTACATTGGGAGCATTTTTTTCCTAATTTCGACCAACAGTAGTGAGCACTGAGATACTCGCGAATTCAGGAATCACTGGTTTGATAATTTTTAAGTAATTCAAGTGCACAGACATGACTTCGTTAACACGATTAATTAATATCTTAATATAGCAACTATGACAACCGGACTATAAAACTAATGATGAAAATACAATCATTTTAACTGTAAACAAACAATTTATAAAAAGAAAGTATTCATACTTCTAGGTTTAAAAAACTCAAAATTGGAACTTATTAATACATTTTTGATTAAACAAACAAGGTCTACAAAGTATTTAATGTAAAAAAAAGTATTTTCCTAAAAATACCATTATTTTTTTTGGTATTCATTTTAATAATATCCCATAAATAGATTGCACGCTTTAAGATACAGCATTATTCTGTGGCAACCTTGATCGACCCACTATTAGTGAAATAATAACACAAATATAAACCATGTGTACGAAATTCAAGTGCGCAGGTCCATTGGTAGTTATAAAGTACATAATACAAGAGATTAGTTCTTTATTATTTGTGCCATCTGTCCTGTATGGTATTTACTCATATTGCCGAATTTCAAAATTCATATTTTTTTATATTATATTTGAGAAATAAATACAATAATTTAAAAGTCATAAGACGTTTAAGTGAATCCAAAAATGTACTACAAACATAATTTCTAATCATAATAATAACGAAGATATACTTTTTTTTTTGTATAAATTATTTCTTTTACTCAGTTTTCGAAACGCGTTGTTAGTTTTCATATTAAACTTTTTTTTTGTGTGGAGATATATTTTTTTTTTGAAATTTCACAAATATCAATATTAGTTTCGAATTAGATTTAGATTTCTAATTAAAAACATCAGTTTTTCATGTTTTACTTTGAAACAAGCCTCTAATATCAAGCAAATAGTACAGAAGCAAGGGGTTCTGCACAAAAGTTGAGACATCCACAGAAATGTTCATTGGTAGCAAATTATCCAGTTCTTTATTTAAATGTATCAACTAACAACAGCTGACACTTTTATTAAACAGTAACCCTACGTCAGCTATTGTTCTCATTATCTCTAAGTAAAATAATCTAGTTCCTATTATTATAGTTTAGTCACAGTTACTTATTTAGCCTACTTTGGTCAAACTTCTACCTTCCATAACATCCATATATTTACATTCATATATTTTTCATACAGTTCAGTAACTAGAGAATAGAGAACAATTTTGGAAAAAAGGTTAGTAAACATTTTTGTTTTTATATATTTTAGATGTCAAAATCCAATAATTTAAAAGTCATTAAAAGTTTAACTGGATCAAAATATATACAACAAACTAATATTTCTATTCATGATAATAAGGAAGGTATATTTTTCCTAAATAAATTATTTTTTTTATGTAGTAAGTAACGTAATGAAATTGTAGTAATGCAAAAGTTATGATCACATTATATATTAAGTGTAAAAAGATTACACATAAACACGTGAAATAGCAATCAATGAACAAACCACAATAAGAAATGGGAAAACAAGACTAAGATCTTTCAACCGTAACAAGCGGCCTTCGTCAGAGTCAAAAACTGAACTTGGGGTTTTTGACCTCAGTTGGGTTTTTGACTCTGACGAAGACCTCTTGTTAGGGTTGAAAGATCTTAGTCTTGTTTTACCATTTCTTATTGTGGTTTGTTCATTGATATATTAAGTATAGAACACTATACTTAATATACTTCAAGTATAATGCTCTATCCTAATAATACCTAATATACTACACTTCATGACACTATACTTAACTATATTTATAATTAATATACTTTACTGTATATTAAGTATAGTGTCATGAAAAAAAATCAATATTCAACTTTAAACAGGTTTTATATTCGACATTCCAAAGATTATTGACCAGTATTTTCTAAAACACCAATAGTTTCTACAAACGTTTTTTATAAAGTTATCTTATCTTCCCATGCTTTGATTTTGTTCAAAGGCTATATAGTTCTATTAATTAGAAAACAATGCATTTTAAATTGAATTCTGTTCCATAAAGCGTTTTGATTTGTAGAGTGATCAGAAAAATGGTAGAATACACCCACATCATGACGAAAATATGGCGAAAATAGATTATGAGGACCCAGCATTAAAATTTATTGTAGTTCCAAATTTTATTCTTTCCATAAGTAATATAGCAAATTTCCATAAGTTATGTAAATATAACAAAGAATATTACATTACATAGGTAACTTACAATTACACTCCAAATGTAACAACATTATTTTATGAAATGAAATTTGAATAAAATAATTTTATCAGCATGATTAAGAATCCGTGTAAGTGTACTTTATAAGTGATAAAAAATATTTAATATTTTGCAAGTTGAATAAGAAAAGCCTTTACATAAAAACGGGTTTTAGAAACAGTCTGTTTCGAACAAAGAGTTTTCTTCAAAATTAAATATCAAAGGTCCATTTATACAGAATAAAATAAGAGTAATTTAACTCTAAGCGCTCTTTAGTTTTGAGATGTATTGGAAATGACCAACTCTTCACACGGGTGAAGAAATAATGATGGAATTAATTTAAAAAGTTCTGTTTTATTAACATACTGGTCAACGCCCAAACCACAGAAGGAAATAGAAAAAAGACTAAGATCTATTAACCGTAATAAGCGGTCTTCGTTCGAGTCAAATCTTGTCGTACATTTGACTGTGACGAGGATCGCTTGTTACGGCTGAAAGATCTAAGTCTTTATTCTGATTTCTTATTGTGTTTTGGGCGTTATTGTTTATTGTGAAATCTTCTTATACTGGTATATGTTTTGTCATTTCTGTATTGTAAAATATTTGGCAAAAATCATAAACAAATCATCTTTGGATTTTTTGAGATAAATCATCATAGTCAAACATATTTCACCATAAGCGTATATATGTGTGAATACCTACAGCATAAATTAATACAGTAGTATTCAGTGTACCAACTGCAATATATCTACATGTAATATAGAAAGAATCGCTTACGTATCGGAATCAACCTTAGATTTTCAACTTCTTACACCGATCTCCGATGCCTCCTAAAACCCTCTTTCCATAGGATTTTAATCCCATCACAATATAAACCAAAATTTTAAATTCTAAAGTAGGTAACTGAATTGAATTATGGTTATATTACCTGAGAGATACAGTCAGCAGGTGCTGGTTGACCAGGCCTAAGAACAATAATATCTCCGCGTACTAACAAAGCGTAAGGCAAGTTGACGAGCTTATGGTCCCTGTAGGTCCATTGCAGGGTAATACAAGGGCTGTAGGGTGAGCATAGGTGAGGGTAATTGTCAGCAACCCAGTTGCACTTCTCTTGGCATTCTAAACAAAACAAAAAATACAATCCTACATGAGAAAAATATAAAAAACTCGATAAGAATATAGAATAATGATAGGTGAGTTACAAAAAGTAAAAAGGTTGCCCGATTCGAAGATGGGTAACACGCGAAACCGGTCGGACAACCCGAGACAGTGTTTTCTGTTTCTAATATAAATCACACTAACCTCAGTGGTACAAACAATATCCACTGGGGATGAACAATCCTGTGGGATAAGTGACCTCGCTGTTTCAGCGACTACCTGCAAGGGCTCTTGTCCTTGATCTTGATATGATATATACCCTTAATGATAAACTATGTCCTTGACTTATTAAATTACATTCCAAATACTCAAAACACCCAAGCACTTAAAATTTAACATAAAAAATTAAATGTATAAGGCTTAGATTATCAATCATTTAACCTAAAACAGAAATATCCGAGCAAATATTCCTATATTTTATTAATAAAACTTGACAGATCTCTCAAAAGAACTGAATCCCACTATAAGATATATGATAATATGACCATCAATAATTCCCTTACCTTTAATAAAGTGAAGTAGGTTTTCTAGGAGAGTAGGAATTTCAGAAAGCCTTAGTTCATTATCCCAGATGACTAGAAAGGCGTTTCCTAACCCAATCAAGATGAGAAAGATTCCTTCCAAGAAATAGTTATCTTCACTGTAATATCAAATACTTCCATTATAATTACAATAAATGTCGGTTATAGAACAGTATATCCCAATCAGGTACATATTTGTTATATGTAAATAACATAAAAGTATATGTTCTTGTTTTCCAAGCGTTTATAATACCTTTTCAGTCCTGTTCTAGGGGCGGAAATTATTAGGTAGCTCATTTATTATTTGCCACTCCAGTTTAGTAATGGTCGAGCCACATTACCAGTGATCCTACATTGGGAGTCCAAAATTTGGCTAACTCAAGTGAATTAGGCTTAAAGTTAATGAATGTAATTACAGAACATAAAAGGAATTTATACTTAAATATTAAAAAAAAATTTAACATCAAACAAGAATTAATGATACATCACATTATAATACACGTGCGATTTTAGAGATCTATATCCAATAAATTAAAAAGAAAAAAGCATACATTACATCCACTGATATAATGTCAGTAATTAGAAATAACGGACATCACATCTACAAGAAAAAAATTATACGGTCCTAAATTATGCCTAACTCAAATGTATTTCGACTACGGATCTTTAACGAGTACCTGACATCGTACAGGCTCGGGACCGACGATTTAACGTTCACTCCGAGGAACGACGTGTTCAGATTTATTCACCTTCTCATGTAAATAAATCGAGTGCCAGGTGAGTATCGAACCTCGGACCTACCAGTTCAGAGGCGATTTCTTAACAACTAATATTTGTAGGAACTCTCGTTAAAGACTAAACATAACGAAAGTACGAGTATATCAGGAGTGACCAAAACCCCATAAATCAGTGGCAGACTTTTGAATAAAAGTATATATAAGAATGTAAAACTACAAAATTGTAGTCATAACAAAAACTTTTTAGGTCCTCATAAATATTGTTGATGTTTTAGCACATACTAAAATGAAATGGTTCATGAATTATCTTTTCTACAACTGCTTTAGTGAAATATACAAATCAATGCATTAACGACTTCCTGTGACATCTAAAGTACTAAAAAAGTTTTGTAGTATTAACTGTTAAGTGAACTACAAATAAATTATTATTTTAAATTTGTATTTGAAGAAATAAAATGAAACATCTTGGAAGAAAATTATAAAGTAACAGAATCAAGAAGATGACTTTCATTTCGAAGACACTTGGTATTGTATAGTTTCTTAGTTTTGGTAAGTTATTTTAAATTTGACTCATAAGAATATAAAGCTTCGTAGGTGACCTCTGGAGGCCTCATAGTGGATGTATTGACAATTCCTGGTATACACTAATATAGAACATAAAGGGAATTGACTTGTATATTAAAAAAAAATTAACATCAAACTAAAATTAATGTTATAAACACATCATATTATAATACACGTACCGTTTTAGAGATTTACAAGTAAATTAAAAAAGCAGCATACAGTACTTCCACTAATTAAAAAAAAGTAACTTCATATCAAGACAATACAAAAAACAAGTCATATCCGGTGTAACACCTGAATGCGCAGCAAATCCATTAAACGCTGCTGGTAAATGTTAACCTCATTGGTTTTAGGTATGTACTAATACCTAAGATATAGTTAGACAATGCTCAACAGAGTGTTCAGTATTGATGAGTGAGAAAGTTATCTTCTCGGAAGGTAATCTTCAGTACAAAAAGTAGCAACTAATACTAGTAGTTGGAGTACTAGTAAGTAGTAATAGTACTAATCGTACGACTAATTAGAGTACTACTAGTATTTTAAGTAGTTAGAGTACTATTAGCACTAGTAGTTAGTGTATTAGTAGTTAGAGTACTAGTAAGCGTACTAATACTACTAGTAGTATTACTACAGTACTAGTAGTTCGTAGTCAGAAGTTAGTACATAGGTCAACTTCTTTCAGTAGGTAAGCATTTGTTTGAAGGAAGAATTAAGCAACATTAGTTGACATGCTTTCTTATTCCTTTGACCCATAGTAAGGACATATACGCTCACAGAGGTCTTTAAACAACAGACTGTGGAGGTCAATCAATACTCTAATTGAGACCTAAAATGCAATTCAAAAATATTTATTGTATTTCTTGATTGAACTTGAATAACTGTACGAGGTGTGTAAATAAAGTAGTGAGACTGATTTTTTTAAATTTTCTATTCAAATATAATTACAATGTGATATTGTCACCTTCAAAATAGTTCCCTTCGGAAGTCACACTGCGCTGGAGACGGTCCTTCCAATCATTGTAGCATTGCTGGAACTCGGATTCTGGAATGGCCTTCAGCTGGTCGGTTACAGCAGTTTGTATGTTTTGTAGTGCCCCGAAATGAGTTCCCTTGAGGTGATTTTTCAATCTCGGGAAGAGGAAAAAGTCACAAGGACTCAAGTCTGGTGAATAAGGAGGCTGAGGAGCAACAGGAATGTTTTTACTGGCCAAAAACTCGTTTATTGAGATGGCAGTGTGACAGGGCGCGTTGTCGTGATGCAACACCCACTTGTCGTGGTTCGTCTTCAATCGACTCTCTTCCTTCTGAAAATTCCTTAAACCACCGAAAAACCTGTGCCCTTGATAAAACACGTTCTCCATAGGCCTCCTGAAGTTTTTCAAAAGTTTCGGTTGCATTATGTCCAAGTCTGAAGCAAAATTTGATTGCACACCGCTGCTCAACTTTGAGGTCACTCAAGAAAAACGCTCAAGAAAAAACCATTTCACGAAAACCAACGCTACGGACAAACAAATGACTGTGGCGAGTTCAGATTCATACTGGAGGCGCATCACACGTGCACCTGACGCTACTCAAGGCCACGCGTCTCCAGCGTTGCCAGATAGAAAGCGGCCAGTCTCACTACTTTATTTTCACACCTCGTACATAACATTGAACACTTGTACAAATAGTAATCATTATATTTTAACATCATTTAAAAAATAATTACCTAACTTGATCAAACGAAAATACAATTAGGATGATTCCTAGCAGAATTGTGATGGTGAAGGTGGCCCAAGACAGAGGAGAGTGACGATTGGTATGTTCAAATACCTGAGGGCAGTGTTTCCACCTAAACAACAATTTCCCTATCTATAACAAAATGTGATTATGTGTATATAAAACGTTTTTTTTTTGTATTTATTATTACTATTTTTTATTTAAATAATATATTTACGTGAACCAATGAACAAAAACTCTAACTTGCATAAAATATGGATGATTATATCTTGAATTATAGTAATTAATACAACTGTAATATTTATATTAGAAATAGGTAAAACCGTCATACCTATTTCTAATACAAATCTTACTAACCTCAGTGGTATTAACAATATGCATGTATTTAACAACTGTAATAGATTGAGATTAAAAAAAAAAGATGATTTTTTAAGATAGTCAAATAAAGGTGAAAAAGAGTAAATTTATGATTTATGAATCATAAATTAAAATATCAGTTTATTTTTTATATAAATTTACAATCAAATTAAAGAAGTAATTGTGTCAATATCGCTAACTAAATTAAATAATTGGAATTTTAAGGTCATGTTATAATTATTTAAACATTAAAAAAAGAACAGTAGTAAATAACAAACTTACAATGATATAATTAACAGAAATAAATCTATTCTGTTGTTGAAAATTGAATTCAAAAGTAATACGTAAAATTCAAACGAAAATGTAACTTAATTCGTTTTTGATAGTAACATATTTAAATTTTAGTATGGAACCAAACTCAACATATATTTTATAAGATAACTTGTAAATGATAAGGTATAATTTACAATACCATTTAAAATTTCTTTTGAAAAAATATAAAACAAAAAGATTAATTTAAAAATTTAAGGAATAACACATCATTTGGTTTACGAAATGCAGCTAGGAAGAGAGTAGTAAATTATGCATTATTTAAAATCATACCTGCATTAAAACAAATGAATAACAAATAATTTCTTCCGTTTTCACATTGAAAACAAATAACTATCAAAATATCACTTCCGATTTAGGTTAAAACAACATCCAATTAACTTTTAAATATAACAACCGATTTAAATCAAAACAACATCCAATTAACTTTCAAATATAATTGAACATCATATTTTTAAACCATTATAATAGGAAGTAATAAAATTCTATTACAATAAATGCAACTAATTTAAAATAATTAGCAATTAGTTATAGTAAAATATTATCCCTAATTCCATGACCATTTTTTAAAAAAAAAAAAATAATTCCATTCACAACAATCATCATCATCATATATATTAATACTCTAGTAACTATTGTGTCAATCTTTAACATAATATTGATATTTGGGCATATCTAATTACTGCAATTAACTTTCAGCTACAAATAAACGTCATCATAATTAGACAGCATTATATTCTCTAATTAGCATTTAATAGAGCATACGTCAAATAGTCTATTTCATATATATCATTTACTTTTTATACCTAAAAATAGCACATTATATGAGGATGAGTTAAGTATTTTTTTAACATTTCATTAATAAGAAAGGGAGTTATAATGCCTTTATACAAATTCAGAACATTTTTTTTTTTGACGCTAAACCGATAACAGTGAAATTGTGTTATAAAATTGAAAGTAAGATTAACAATTTATAAAAAAAAATTCCGATTGTGACATAAGGCTATATACTGTAAAAACTGAAATTTGGTTTTGCAATAATGATCGCGATACTGGTCGGATTGGATTGCATCTATTGACATTGACTTAGAAATGTTTTAAGTGAAATAAAATTGTTATTTAGAGGTTTATTAAAACAAAGTTTAAATGGTCTAATGAATTAATATAATATGTTAGAAAAATAAAATTTTTAAATATAAAAAGTTAACCCCAATCAAACATATATTTTTTTATGCATTCCATGGTGCGATGGATTGTTGTCAAACAAACATAAATTGGTTGTTAACGAGTTTGATATTATATTTATTTATAGTAAAGTTCAGTTTTGGCCATTCCAAATTTGTAAACTTAATTTTTCTGTTCGAATTGAATATTTATAGCCAAGGCAGGACAGCGTCTGTCGGGTAAGCTATTATCTTAATAATTAAATACCAAATTAAGCCTAGATAAATGTAACACGACATTCTCAGACAGTTGGAGAAGTTCGACGGGTCGGCTAGTTTAAATTAATAATTAATAAAATTCACAGTTTAAGGAAAATGTCACAATTTTGTAGGTATTTTCAAAAGATATGATTATGAAATCCATATAATAAAGCATGGATATCATTTCAGTAGTTTAAAAAGAAATATATCCTTCAAATGGTAAAACAGACGTGCTAAATAAAACAAAGGATACGTTTAGTAATTTCCGTAACATTTCTAGATTGTATCATGAATAAACCAAATAAAAACTTCCCTAAACATTCTTAACGTGGATCCCAGATTTGACGTTTGAAGTGATGCCAAAATAGTTTATTTAAGACAGCGATCAAAATACAGCTATCATAAAAGTATTGTAGAGATATTTCGAAGGGTTTTAATAAATATTTCATTTGTTTTATAAAATGAAAAAAATAATTTGATGATTTATATGGATAAACATGACCACCTTGGTACTTTTCCATTGCAAAAAATGTTTACATTCATAGGTTTGAATCTAATCAACTGCAGTGCTACTTCTAGCGATATTTTATGAACACTGTACCACATTTTGATAACTCAGGAGAATTAAAAAAAAACTCATAAAAATATATAAAAGAAAGTTAAAAATAGTTATTATATTCATAATAATAAGGTTGGGAGGAATGCCTCAGTAATAGGATTTCTAAAAAATTCCATCGGGAGCCTTACTCTATAACTTTTATTGAAATAGATATATCAAAAGAAGAAAATATAGGCATTATGACAAGGAGTTTTTTCGATTACAGCCATAATTGTATGCTGTTAATATTTTACTTATAATAATTTGGTAATTTCTAAAACTTGTGTTTTATATTAAATATTATTTGTTGAGATATTACGTAAGAATTTCTTCTTTCTAAATTTATTATAATTTATATCGAAAAACTAATAATATTTAATCTGTTTGATGTTCAAAATCACTATGTGATTATAAAATTGCTAATCCTTCATCATTAGTTTACTTATGCAAACAAAACATCATTTATATCAGGTTTTTGGAGAGTTTATTTCCAAAAGGTCCCTTTGGTGGAAATGATAGTCCGATGGACTACTCATTCAAAGGTCGTGGGTTCGGTCCCCGCAAGGCCAATATTTTTTTATCATATTAATCACTCGCTAAACTTCGACCACTCTCCCACTACAATCGGTCACACTTGGGTGTCTGCGACACTAGTTACTAGCGTATTATAATATATAGGATTTTTCGATGAGTTTCTGATATATTTTTATTAGAATTATTTTTTTTCCTTCCTACCGTTCTTTTACACAACATTTTCTTAATCTGATATGAATTAGATTAGAAATTCCTTAACCCAAAGAAAACCTAAAAGAACTATTTCACTTGAGAATATAACAGTTACCAATGCTGTTGAAAAGCTGCCCTCTCTTGAAGAATAGTTGCAATATCATCATGAAGAATCCCAAGGGAATCGTAAGTCGAAAGACCATAGTTTCCATCCTTCTTCATGATTTCCCATGTGACTTTATTATTAAAACAGTAGTTAAATAAATACTTCTTTCGATAAATAGATCCCCACTACAACTGAAACAAATCAGAGTACAAAGATTATATTTATTAAAATTCATATTATTATGATACAGTTATAAACAAAAATCTTCAACAATAAAATCACTTATGAAATAGGCCATTAAAAATGAGTTGAACGCTCGACTGTGGTTGGTCCTCTACTCCTTCATTTGGAAGTTTACTTGACGATGAACATGAAATGTTCGAAACGCGTAAAATAAAAAAGACACCTTTTTATGTGTGGAGACTTTGATTTATTCATTTACCCCAGCCATTAAAATAACTGAAACGCTTTCATGGATTCCTCCAATTTTATAAACAAATCATAGTTGTGCTTACATTTAATTCAAATTGACTTATTACAACTCAAGAATTGTACATTATTTTAAATTATAAATGCAATAATAAAATTGGCTTATAATAGGCATATTATGATTTCAAATGTTACAATATTTTACTGTTTTTAGGTTAGGTTGCAGTGGGAGTCACATAAGAGAGAACACAAATAGACCAAACATTGGCCCTTTCTGATACCAAAAATGAACATTTTACATTGGGAGCCCTAAATTTTGCCTAACTCAAGTGCATTTAGAGAAGAGATCTTTGACGAATACCTGTCATCGCATTGGCTCGACACCGACGGCTTAACGTCCTCTCTGAGGTACAACGTTTTCAGATTTTTTTACCTCTCCCGAGTAAATAAATCGAGGACCAGAGTAAGTATTGAACTCCGGACCAACAAGTTCAGAATCGAGCACATTTCCACTAGACTAAACTATCCCTTACAATTATTAAATAAATATTCGTTTATTTTTTTTTAACCATTTTGACGAATTAACATGTTTTGCAGCCCCCTAAATTTGTTTGTTATTTTTCTGATGATGGTCAAAGAACTCTTATTTATCCAGAGTATCCACAGTTTTCCAAGTATGCAACACATATCACCAAATAACATATTTTAATGAAAAATTGATCGATGAAAAGGGAAAGTATATGTTGTCATTTTTTGACAACATAGAAGAACGAGAAAGTTTCTTAGAAGTATTTTATGCCATAACGGATACCGTTTCATTCAAAAGTTCTGGTCATTTTTTAAAATTAAAATATTAAATTTACAGTTGCTTTGATATAACTATATCTTGATAAAAAACTCTATAATTCTGATTTTAGCAAGAGATAATATACTATTAAAAAGAACAGTAAGTTCCAACTTATGATTGGAATTGATTATAAAGAATAACTTTTAGGCTTTTTTAACTTTAATTTATTAAAATCTACACATATCCAAATAAATGATTTATTATAATAATAATTCTTTTCAAAATTAAGACAAACAAAATACAATGAATTGAAATAATTTGTATCTTAATGTATTTTAAGTATAATACTATTTGTGCTAAAACGAATCATAAAAAATCAAATACAGAATTATTTTTAATATGTGCAGTTAATCGTGAATCTGTCATATATCTTTCAGAGATGTTTTATTCTTAACAGGAAACTTATAATTTTTTTGTTTATATTACTATTAAACTAATAAATCTAGCACTTACCATTTGATTGTATTTAACTAGTCAATTGAAAATATACGGAAAGAACTATTGAAATTTCAATATCATCTACTTCCCTATTTATTTATTGTTTCTATTAACATTTAAAATGACAACAAATACAAATTGTCATAACTACGTTTTCTGTGCCACAACTAATAGACAATGTATTAAATTCAATGACTTATCCTTTTCATTTAATTAATGATTTGATGAATAATATTTTAAAATGAGAGTTTCTAATCCGAATATGGTAAACACAGATCGCTGAAAGAGTCACGATAAATCAAATAATTATGTTATTGGATTATAAAATTAGGAATATAATAAAAAAATTGAAGCAATTCATATTTGATGACAATTACATACAAAACTTACATAACTTTACACATCTTTTAGCAAAAAATATAAAATCAAATTATATTTCCAGTTAACTCATCATGAATTTTTCAAAGTTCTTTCAAATAACTTCAGTGTGATTGTTCCAGATTTTTTAATTTTTTTTTTTTGTATATCCGAAATAACTAAATATTTAGATATAAGTAAATAAAGTAAAAGCCCTCTGGACTTTTTAGGTTTCTTATAAAATAAAAAGTTCAAATTATTATACAGAAATACTGCATTTGTCTTCAAAATTCCTGTTTAACAGTTAAAAGCAGGTTGTATATCTTAATACAAAGGTTTTTTCAATTCAGGAAAACCTGTTTATAAGCAAAAATCTTACGGGGAAAAGTAAATTTTGATTCAACAAAACTTTTGAGACAGTCATTTCTTTCAACTAAAAATTATAAGGAAGTTACCAGTGGAGGAGGGAAGTTTTTGAACAACACCTGTTCTCGTCATCAAGGATTTAAAATAGGCAACAAGGAGGATGTAATTTTACCAAATTACCGTCACGCTAGTGGACTAAAATGCGGTTAATGTTTTAAAAACCAAATAAGAATGATTTACAGCTAATATTTATTTTGATATTAAAGTACACGGAGGGGGGGGGGGTAGGAATGAAGAGTGCAACTCACCCAAAGTTCATAAAGTAGTTTCTGGCAAACAATAAATATGGGTTTTAAGCCGTACAGTACAAGGAGGAGGCACACCTTTCTCCTTTTCGTAACTCAATAAAAACATAAATTCCAATTTTGATTCTAATAATACATCACTTAACATAGACTTTTTTTTTATATTATCAATAAGCTCTAAATTAGGAAATAATTAATGTTCAGTAATTTCATTTGATAATAGCATATCAACAATGTTTAATTAAATTTGGAAGTGTATTAAGATTTACACACTTGATTTATTTTAGTCCACTTGGAAAACAATTGAGATAACATCAATGTAAATATATTACAGATAAAAAAAAAATGACAAAGAGTACTATAGAAAAATGACACATTAACTCTCAACAACAGAGGTGTGTCAAAGGAAAATATCACCTCTTTAAAAATCCGATATTCTAAATTTTAAAATAAACGGTATCATAAAGGTTTAGACCTTCAGCTCACGTCGTGATAAAGTGCAACCCTCAGTGGTTTTTAAGTTACTTATAAAGTAAAAAGCTCAAATTAATACACATAATCAGCATTCCACTTCAAAATTCCTCTTTCTCAGTTAAAAAGAGAGAAAGAATTTCTCAATACAAAGGGATTTTCAGTTCTGGAAAACCTGTTTAAATGTAAAAATCTTACTGGGAAAAGGTATCTATCTTCATCTTTTAAACCATGAGTCTTAATCTGAGATAATAGTGTGTTAGTTAATAGGGATTAGACACACAAGGCCATTGAACGAATCAATGAAATGTCATGTTAATTAATTAATATTTCTACCATAATTATTTGTGCAAGAGTCATTTTTATGACTAACAATAACAAATAAATGCAATTTAAACATTCAATTCAGCATTCAACTTCAAAATTCCTGTTTCTCAGTTAAAAGAGAGAAAGAATAATTAATGTCTTTTTTTTCTGTAAACCGATCCCCATAGCGGGTGATAACGAGAGCAGTTTACCGGCTTTTTGTTTGATCGGTGATCCTACATTGGGAGTTCTAAATTTTGCCCAACTCAAGGTCTTTCGAATAAGGATCTCTAACGATTATCTGATATCGTACAGGCTCGGGGCCGTCGGCTTAACGTCCTCTTCGAGGGACGACGCATCAGATTTATTCACCTCTAGCGTGAATAAATCGAGGGCAAGGTGGGGATCGAACACCGGACTACCAGCCCAGAGGCGAGTACGTTAACCACTGAACTAACCTAGCCCTCTAATTAACATCTTAAGTTTGCTAGTTTTTATATACCAGTAACTACTTTTATCGTTTGAATTGAAATAGTTGTGACTCCTTCTTAGTCGACTTGAAATACTACCCAGACTCCGTATGAATGGTCACATGCGATCCACTGGTCAAAACAGAAACCTGTCACTATTCCTCTTGAAATCCCAATTAATGAGTGTTTTAGAATAAAAATTCTGTGACTGCATCACAATGATGATAATTCTATTTCTTATGTACTTCTAAAGTTTTCATTTGATATGATATATTTATTGTTTTTTTTTTATTTCATCTCATTTCCTCTAACCTAAATCTTCTACAGCAACCAATGTTGCTGGACTTTTAAGTTTTTTTTAGGGTTATATGGTCAAAAAATTTAACTCTGTCATTATACTTTTACTGATCCATAATAGGAGATCATCTTACTAAATCTACTTATAAACATATTGAATTAAAAGACAGAAGCTTCTTCGTTTGCTGTCTTTCTACTTTTCACTGTAATCCAAGTTTTTGGGGTTAAATAAATCTTATTCAACAACTATATTACTTAGCATTAAACTATTTTAATACATGAGTTGAGGACTTTACAGATCATCATCATCTTTAACTAACAATATTATATATTAAAATTTGATAGAAAAGAAAAAAAAGCAAGTTACAAAGGGCTGTCTAAGCAAACTTTAAAAGAAACCGTCAAACCCGGGGGAGGGGCAGGAGGTTGTGTATGTGGGAAAGAGATAATACTAACCTTGCTGAGCAATTACCCCTCTCAGCTGGCCCAGGCCCAGGTTTTGTTTCTTAATTACTTAACCAGTTCACAATCAATAGCAAAATTATTTTAACCAGGTTTCATAATTATCTTACTAATTGTTTTAATAGTACGATAAATATCGTATATAGATATAGACATCAGAGTCTAAACTCTATATGAAATGCAGTGGATCTTTCAGCCAAAAGAACTAATCTTCATCAGAGTCGCACTTAATCTGAGATCTTATCAGACCTGTTGGTTTGATAGAAAAATGTTAGTCAGATTTCTGAATTTTATATTATGGTTTAAACGTTTATTTTTTATATCATGTTTTTACTGTAAAATTTCGCTATATATATATTTAGATAAAAGTATCGACAATAGAATAGAAACAAAACTAAAATTTATCTGGACTTGGTCAGTTCTTCAGGTTCAAATTAAACTCTCATTGCCAAAGTTTCGGTTATTATTTAAAACCTTTTTCATAGGCCTACAAAACAGAGGAAATATAAGATATAAATCAATCATTCAAAAATCCAACATACATAAAAAGCGCAACTAGTTACAAATAAGAAATTACAATAGAAATTTTGACAATACTCGTAGATTAGTGAGAGAACTTACAGAAGTATAAATATACTTACATTGCAAATTATTTTATAAAGAATTCAAACTATACAGTTGTTGAAATCCACGCACTATTTTTCTTTGTAAAATAATTTTTAATGTAATAGTTAGTTTTTCTGTTTCAAAATTTTATTCTTCTGTAAGTTCTCTTACTAACCTATTGTCAAAATTTCTATTGTAATTTCTTATTTGTAACTAATTGTGCTTTTTATGTATGTCTGATTTTTGAATGATTGAATTATTTCTTATATTTACTCTGTTTTGTAGGCCTATGAAAATGGTTTTAAATAAAAAACGAAACGTTGACAATGAGAGTTTAATTTGAACCTGAAGAACTGACCGAGTTCTGATAAATTTTAGTTTTGTATATATTATTGAAAATGATACCAAACTTAGCTAATAACTGTACCTTAACAAGTTTCTCAATTTTTCTAAATAACACTTAATTCGTCTATATCGTTATTTCGTCCACAGAATAACATCTATAGTCGACATGTTTCGAATGATCAACATTTATCTTCAGGACGTGAATAACTTCCTGGGTGACTTTTATGGTTTATTAGAAAATTAGGTATCAGCTATGTTTGGTCTCAGTTTTAATAATGTGTGTGTCAAGGAAGGACTGCTACCGTAATTTACAAATATATACTTTAATAATCAAGAAACTATTCGAAAAGAACAACTAAAATAGAATGTAGACAAAGAAACATAGATAAATAAACACACTGATAGTTTCTGATTTTCTGTTCAGTAATCAGAGAGAAGAGAAGAAGACTGCAAATCAGAGAATATTTACTGCAAATTTTATTACATACAAAAAACAATTATGTTTTTAAAACAACCTATAATAATACATAGTACATATTAATTATTGCAGCTCTAATCCCTACCCTGATCCTCAGAAGTAAGCAATCACTTTCTTACTCTTGTGAAGACATTGCCCAAAAACCATCTATATATTAATTAAATAAAACGGTTCAACGGACTTTTAAATATGAAAGAGTTAAAAGGAAGGTAACACAAGTTTAGAAATACGCATAACTCACAGAGTTTCAACTCTTTTTTTAATGTATGTACATATTGCAATAAAATATATGACTTCTCATCAATCAAAAAAGCCACGAAACCAATAAATTAAGTAAAGGTAAAATACATACGGGCTTTCGAAAAGTAAGATATTGTGAAATAAGTAAATGGAAGTACTTAGTGATTAAACGCTACGAAACGGTGAAATAACACTCAATACTTAATCCATTTTAATTATATAATAATATAGATAATTCCTTATAATCTGACACAAAGAAAGTTATGATCAAATTGATTTCCATTGCGGATAATTTTGTAGTTTAATTAGTCATAATTAGGACCACATTATGAACTGTAAAGGGCATGTAGTTCATACAGTCAATAGCAGAAAGAATTAGCCTATTTGATAAAGTTTCAACATGAATTTTGCAAGTTTTCTTCAATGCATAAAACATTTATTGTTAATCACAATGAATAGTACATAACCAAAAAATATAGTATCACATATGTTACATGCTTATAAAATATATTCTTAAACTCTGGAAGGAAGATTCCAAACAATAATGGAAAATAAACCACAAATATGATACTGAATTAGGTAATAAATAGGTAAGCTGGAGTAACAATCATTTAAATTGTAACTCTTTCGTTGATTTGTAATTAAAATTAATCATTACCTGGTTTTAACCAAGTTAGAGGTAGATCAATTATCACTGAATTCTTACCGGAGGTTTTTACTTCATAGTTAATATTTTCACAATTCTGTTCCTTCCTTTAAGTTGTAAAGATATTACAGTTCGAACATTGACCTGGGCAGACTATACGTAATTGAGTTTAAGACCAATCTGGAATATGGTTGTCAACACTCCCTCATGTTTGTATGGCTTCCTTTCCGTTAATTCGACCCTTAAACCATAGCTGTGTGTTAATTCCTTATCACTAAAAACCTGATAGGAATGTTAAAGATAACTAGCGCTATAAACGTGTGATAACGTTTGAAGATTATCGATAAATATACTATCGATTACATGTTAATGTAGAAACGTAGCTAATATTTATACCTCTTAGTTTAAATACAATACCTTGAATTCGGCTAAAATAACTCTTTCTAACGATATTGATTATGGTAATGTTTCAACTTTATAACCAAGACGTGACTCAAGTTTACAATCGAGATAGAGTTTCTTGATGTCCCTAGTGACCTCGGGTTACCCGGACAAGAAAGGTTTACAAAATGGATTAGAGATACTGAGTTCATAATAGTTTTTTTTATTTTTAAAAAATATAAGTAACCAATCATGAGTACAATGAGAAGAGGCAGAAACTCAGGAGGAAAACTTGATTTGTATCATAGAATAGTACAGAATCTTATGATGTGCCATCAGGTGAATTTTTCTGTTTTTTTTTTAAACTTTTCTGAGTACGTTATTAAGAGGAATTTATAGTGTCTATATTTAGAGATTTTTGTTACTAATATGAAATAGAGTGCTGTAAATTATTTCCTACATACTTTTCAGGAAAGGAAATTTTCAATATAACTTTCTTTTTTGCATTTTCAGTATAATATTTTGTAAATTGTCCAAAAATTTCTCACATTGCTCTCGTTTCGAAAAAGCAGCACATATTAATACTAATGCACTCATTATTTGCTGAATGTTTATATTTACAGACAGTAAAGAAATGTGAATATATGGACAATTTTTTTCTTTACAAATTTACTTTACAGACAAATGTTTATATTTACAGACAGTAAAGAAATGTGAATATATGGACAATTTTTTTCTTTACAAATTTACTTATTAAAATTGAGGCTACCGTTTTTTTAAATAAAGTAGAGTTTATATATAGTTCTAAAGTTTCTCCATAAACTTTTTCAATGGTTGTAATTTTTTTTTATTAATAGTGCCTTATTATATACAATATTGTGGTGCGAATATACGAGGTCTGTTCAAAAAATAGGTAGACTGTGTCATAAAACAAAATATACACTATTTATGGATTACAAGTCTCAAAGTACTTCCCTCCGCGAAGGGCACACTTAACGCGGTTTTCACTTCTGGAAACAAGCTTGGAAGCTTCTTTTGTGATTCTCTTCAGCTGTGTTGTCGCATTTGCCATGATCTAAGAAATCATGTCAAATATTCTGCCTTTTAATGTTTTTTTAGTTTGAAGAAGAAGAAGTCACAAGGAGTAAGCTCAGGTGGAAAGAACGGTGATTGAGTGTTCGATCTAGAACTCATGAGTTCTGATGGCTGAATGGACTGGAGCGTTATCGTGATGATAAAACCAGTTACCATTCCTTCATTGATGGATGTGGGTCGTCAGTTGACGTGGAAGGACGTCCAGAACGCCCATCGTCGTAAATTGCAACTTACGACCATCTTTAAAACGCGCATCCCAGTTAAAATTTATAGCCCAATTCATAGCATTGTCGCTGTAAGCCATCTTGAGCATATCAAAAGTTTCGGGCCAGATTTTCCGAGTTTCAACACAAGACTTCACAACAACTCTACTCGTTCAAGTCGCTCATCCCTAAACCAGCCAAACAACACATAACGTACTTCACAGACAACTGCGTTATTATTGAACAAATCATATCTGCAAAAAAACTGCCGAGTGATACTCTGATCGTAACAAAAAAGTCGACACCAAGTGGATTTATCAGAAACTAACTGGGTCAGCACAATTAAAAGGCTACGTCTTTTTGAATGTGCCTCGTACACTACAAACATTATTAACTACATATATTACCTAGTGTCAGTATTAATATTGTGAGACTTGAAGTGGTTTTATATGTATCAATTTAGGTCAGTCAGGAAGTCGTTATTACTTCTGAGTAAATATATCCGAATCTAACTAATCATTATTATATTTTTCAATAAATGTTAACGTAGGTTTAACTATGTACATTTCAGTTCAATTATTATTGAATTAATTTTAAGATTATTTAAATTAAATTTATTGAAATAATTATAGTATCAAATTATTGGAAAGATGATTAATTTAATAGAATTACGAAACATATTTTCAAATATATTATTTTTAAAACTAACCTTTTGGCCATTTTTGTCTCTTCCCTATTCACTGGAGGCGGTAGCTTACACAAAAATCACAATTCAAAAATACCGTTATTTAGTATATTTATTTCCATAATTTTCTACGTTGAAAATGTTTTTATCGAGCAGTTTTTTCTAACTTTCACATTGTTGGCTCAGTAGCGAACTAGACTCGTGAAATGATTCCACAATTATCATCTAGAACAGTGTTACTCAAGCGTGATTCTTTTTTTTACGGATACATATAGTAAAATAGCGGATGAGACTTTTGAAGAATATGTTTTGCTGTTTGGGTACACATCGAGAAGAAATATAAAAAGCAGACAAAAAAATAGATCTAGATTCTACAAAATGAAATGAGAGTAGTGTTATCATTTTTACACCCAAATATAAACGAAGTTCTCAAAAACACCAACCTCAAATTTCGCATTAAATGTAGTTTGTAATTTATCATTAAATAAACATTTTATTTACTTTTTAATGCTCTTTTACAGTATATTCCATTGAAAATTATTATCATCTGCTATTTTTACAAAATATATCATATTATGGGTGTAACAGTTAATAAACTGTTTTTTTTTTAATTTATCTAATTGTTCGTGTGCCGACAAGTTTTTAAGTTTTAAAAGTGTGCCGTGACGAAAAAAAAGTTGAGAATCACTGATCTAGAAGCTTTAAAGTGGAACTTGCATTTTGAATACTGTTTCGTTTTTTTTTTGTTTTTATAAAAATTAACATGAAGTAACTCCTCAAGAGGTTAGAAGGAAAGGGCATGTAAACATGCCCGACAGTTCTGCCACCACGTTAAAAAAAAGTTGTGTAAAAAGTCTTACAACTTCCATTGATTTCATTGTAAATATGAATTATAATGTTTTAACCATTAAGACTTAACCCAACTTGTATGTATTTTATAGAAGAAATAAAAAGTATAAATTTGTTTAGATTTTATATGTTAATCTGTCATTGCTTGAAGTACAAGCAAATTTCATTTAAAAGGAATAGTATTAATTAATTTATAATTGTTACATATATAGGATAATTCCTACTGGGAAGACTATACAATTAGATGTCAGTTATAGTGCATGAAACACAGAGATTTTAATCAAAATCGTGTGAACAGATTTCTTCAGAAACACAAAAAAGTCTTTAATGTGTGTTTTTCTACATAGAACCTATTTTATTGGATTTCAAAAACTTCGAAACTGTATTTCCCTTGCAAACTTAGTTTCAATATTATTACATGTACGCTATATTCTCATATATAAAGGATAAATATAACTAAGAAAGCGTAAAAAAAAAGAATAAAACGAAGATAAATAAAGAAGTAAGATAATTTAAGAATTTGGATTGAGTCTAAGGTGTATGGAGAACATTAAGGCGAATGTGTGCCTACTCTTTGGCTCTTAAAATTAACAACAGTCTCAGGATTTGCTAAAGATATAACGCTCATACATTCTTCATTATCTGTGGTTTATCGTATCTGGTTGTTTGTTATTCTCAGGTTCTAGTAGGTTGCAAGGGTAGAACCCCACAAGGGGACATACCTAGGGCGAGAACATTGTCCCTTTGCGATACCACACAAAGAAGACTGATTCTACATTGCCTAACTTAAGTGTATTTAGAGTAGGGATGTTTTAAGGTGTACCTGACAGGCTCAAAACTGATGGTTTAACGCCCTCTCCGAGGGACGGCGTGCTCAGATTTATTCACCTCCCACGTGAATAAATCATGGACCAGAGTGGGTATTGAACCCCGGAACTACCAGTTCATAGTTAAGTACATTGCCAATGAACCTGAAACCCCCCTCATTATCTAGTAGCTACCGCTTACATTCCTACACACGCTCGAGGGTCCATTCAAAATCAATTAATTTTCATTCCTAAATAAACCTTTTTTCCAGTCAACACTCAATATGGCTGTTTAGTCTTGAGAGATAAGATTCGACAAGCAGAAATCTTTATTCGTTGAAAAATTTAGTAATTTTAAACTTATCAATACATCTAATTTTTGTCATGTTATGAAATTTTCTTTTCAAATTTTAATAGTTTAGGAGTAAATTTAATGCCTAATTTTGTTTCAGGACGCTGTAACTGGTTTGTTTCCGGCTAGTCCCAGTTCAACTCACGCCTGGGTTAGAGACAACGTGTATACAATTCTGGCTGTTTGGGGTCTATCTATGGCATATAAAAAAATTGCTGACATGGATGAAGATAGGGCGAAAACATATGAATTAGAGCAGGTATGTAAATTAATTGTTTTTGAATGTGTTCAAATCTATTACAAAATGTAAGGTATATATGTTTAATAAAACTGGCGTGTAAAACTCAACTTACTGTAAGTAAAGCCGTTGTTAGAAATAATGAACAATCAATTTGACTACTTGATTTATTATAATTTAGTTACTACATTATGTCAGTCTCGATGAAAATGTAATTGGATTGATTGTGACCACTCGGGAGGTATAATGCTTATGAATGGCTTTGATCCAATAATGAAAAAGAACAAACAACTTTAGCATTAATTTTATTTTTATAATTTAGCAAATAAAATTGTCAGTAATAATGAAATCAAACAAAAAAGGAATGACTGATTAGTCAAATTTGTTATACTCATTGAAAGATATTAGTTTTCAATATACTAAATAAAACGAAAGAATTTAGAGATGCCGTCTGATGGAATATAAAAGTGTATTTATCTTGACTTATATAATTGTGTTATCAATTTGCTTTGGATAAATTATAAAAATATATTTATACTTTTACATATTTATAATCGTTTGAGAATGATCGTAAAGAAAAACATAAATTGTAAATAATTATGTGATTTTTGAAAGTATATTTTATTTTAAGTAACGAATTGTTATGTAGTGAAACATTTCCAATAAATTACTAGAAAATAATGGAAATTATATTTCAGAGTTGCGTAAAAATGATGAGAGGTCTTCTGACATCAATGATGAGGCAAAAAGAAAAAGTCGAACTATTTAAAGTTTCACAGAACCCTGTTGACTCTTTGCACGCTAAGTACTCTGCTAATACAGGAGATACTGTAGTTGGAGACAAGGATTGGGGTCATCTTCAGATTGATGCAGTGTCTCTTTACCTTTTAATTCTCTCACAGATGACTGCCTCAGGTAATACTGTGTTGCCATATGAAAATGTTTGTCTAAATTGCTAATATGTATTCGTAAAAACATAAAAGAAAACTCTCTGCGAGGTCAAAACCTCAAATTCTTCGTCTTGTTGCTTTGGTGCACCTACCGAATGATGAAGAACAAGGACTTCTCGAAAGCTTTGTGTCCGTTATGCCTTTATATATGAAAGGCATGATATAAATAATAAGTAAAATCATATGAAAAAATTAAATAAAATTAAATTATTAAAATGAAAAAACGAACTAATTTAATGAAAATAAATGAGTAAAAAATTTATTTGAAATGAATGAATAAAGATTAATTAACGATTAAGGTTACGCCCAGGATTAACCTCCCTGGAAGGTTGCCAGGTTAGCTCAGTGGTTAATGTACTCGTCTCAAATCTGGTAAACTCGGGGTTCGATACCCACCTGGTCCTCGATTTATTCATGCGGGAGGTGAATAAATCTGAGTACGTCGTCCCTCAGAGAGGAGGTTAAGCCGTCGGTCCCGAGTTTGTACGTTGTCAGATACTCGTTAAAGATCCCTACTCTAAATACACTTGAGTTAGGAAAAAATTTTTCGGACTCCCGATGTAGAATTACCGATCAAACAAAAAGGCCGTATAGGGCTGACTTTTTTAACCCTCTATTGTATAGGTTAAAAAAAACCTCCCAGGAGGACAAATTTGTGCTTCTTCTCAAACTGTTGACGTTGGGATCAGGAATCTGCTTAAGATCCTGTTTACGGAATGAGTCATTGAAACTGACTCTGTGAGAACGGGCATGAATGGAAACGGGAAGGTCACTGTTATAATCATTGACTGATTATTAGGGTCAAAATTAGCTTGGCAGAAGCCAAACCGACATAAAAACCCAAAGCGCCACATTGGGTGTAGTCTAATTGATAAATGTAGTTACAGGAAGTACAGGATATCTATTGAGGAATAGAGTAGGTGTGATTGCAAAGAGAAGAAGAAAAAGAAGTAATGTGGTTGTTGATATAGAAGTAAAACAGCCACGACGACCATATTGAACCTTTCCGCCAACAGTATAGGGAAGCTTTGGAGAAGAGATATGTAAAAAAATAGAATTGTGATTAGGTTTGTTATTAGAGATGGAATGCGCCTTCTTGAAGATAGGAGAAGTACAGGAAGACGAGGAAAGTATGGGGAAATACTTGATAACTGTTTCCTGCTTAATTTACGAGGGAAATAAGGAGTAATGAGAAAAGTACTATCACTGCGATCCCTCCTTAGACCAAAACTTCAGCAGGGATTATGCCCAGTGGATGTTTTACCTATTCCCCACTAAAGTTACTGAAAATATGTCTTAACAATATATTAAGGCTGAATTTAAAAGCATGCATGCTATTACTACCACAAAGGTTAGTAAAGATAATAGTATAAACTTCTGTCATACCGCGTGTTTCGCTGACCCATTGATGATGCGCCTTTGCGAAACCTGTCGGGCGACTCCACCAGCAATATACGAGGTAAGATTGAAGTTTATAATAATATCATCAATTTAAAAGGGTTTATGAAATTCAACAACGTATACAGTATATTCTTGTGATTCACAAATCATACAATGTCATTATTATGTGTAGATACATGAAAAATGGCTACTATTAAATAGTTGTGTGTTTTTTTTACGCTTTATGTGAACTATTTTAAATGATACACCTTCTATGCTATTATATTATGTAATTTTAGAATATTTATTGACCAAAACATCTAAAGTTAACAGTTTATTTACAAATTATTACAAGTTGTAATGGTTATTAATGTTTTTATGTCATTGAAGGTTATTTAAATGATCTTATAGAAGCCATTTTTAAATGTATTTTTGATAACTGAATTTCTTCTATGCTTATTTGAAATATATCCATTCAAGTATGGTGTGATGTATTTTTGATGAAGAATACGTGAAAGAACAATTGAAAGTGAGAAGTTTATACATTTCTCTATTTAAAATCTCTAGTAAGTATATTGTTTTTGTTTCAGGATTACAGATTATATTCAATCATGACGAAGTGGCTTTTATTCAAAATTTAATTTTCTATATTGAATCAGCCTACTGCATTCCGGTATATAAAACCTGAATTTTGTTTTTTCGTTATATTATTGTTATTATTAATTGTATTTTTATTTCATTTTAAGGACTACGGCATCTGGGAGAGAGGTGATAAAGCAAACCATGGACTTCCTGAACTGAATGCTAGCTCTATTGGTAAGCCTGTTATTAACTCTCAACTAATCGAAGTCATTTGATCTCATAAATATTCTTTGGTCTATTATCCACTAATCTAAACATTTTTAATGCCATATATATTGTGAAATAGTACTCTATATTTCTATTGGATTTACGTCTTTACGTACTTTTTCCAATTTGCGGAAGTCTTTTCTCGTTTCTTCGTCAAAGCTATGTAATGTAGTAGCTAAGTTACTGGTCGACATGTTTCAAGTCGGTGTATTCAAATAGTTTTGTTACCTCTTTTATGTATATTCTTAAGAGAAGAATGTGAGTCCTAGTATTTGTCTTTCATTCATGTTTCTTTAAGTTTTTAGAGTATATATACCTACCAAGATTTCACATAAACATGTGAAATAACAATCAATGGTCAAACCACAATATGAAATGGGAAAAAAAAAGACTAAGATCTTTCAACCACAACAAGCGGTCTTCGTCAGAGTCAAAAACCCAATTCAGTTGAAGAAGACCGCTTGTTGTGGTTAAAAGATTTTAGTCTTTATTTTTCCATTTCACATTATGGTTTTATCATTGATATATATGTATACAAAATTAAAGTTTATCAACACTCGGTCAGTTCTTCAGGTTCAAATTAAACTCCCATTGCCAGCGTTTCGGTTTTTATTTAAAACCTTTTTCATAGGCGTACAAAACAGAAAAATATAAGAAATATTCAATCACTCAAAAATCAAACATACATAAAAAGTGCAATTAGTTACAAATAAGAAATTACAATACAATTTTTGAATGATTGAATTATTTCTTATTTCCTCTGTACTGTAGTCCTATTAAAAAGGTTTTAAATAAAAACCGAAAGGTTGGCAATGAGAGTTTAATTTGAACCTTAAGAACTGACCGAGTCCTGATAAACTTTAATTTGGTTTCTATTTCACGGTCGATACTTTAAAAAATATATATATATAGTTCAATGTGGCAAAAGAAACATAGAGAAATCAAAAGCACACGGTTGGAGACCAACGAACCCGTCTCTGAACTTGGTCTCCAACCGTCTCTGAACCAGTGCGCTTGGTTTCCCTCTCTTATCTCTCCTGAAGACGGTTCAAACCGAAAATTAGAGACTGTAAGTGTGTGCTTTTGATTTCTCTATGTTTCTTTTGCTATATTGAACTATATTTGTCCGTTTCGGATCGTATTTCCAACGAAAAAGTATATATAATAGAGTTGCAAGACGCAACTTGCCGTTGCGTCTACAACGTGCTTTGTCTCCCTTTCTCTTTTCTTCTGAAGACGGATTACCCGAAAATTTGAGTCTGTAAGTGTGTTTCCTTACTCTGTGTGTTACTCTTCTTGAATTTTGAACTCGTATATATATATATATATATAGTTAACACATGAAAGAGAAAAAACAAAAAGACACACACAAAAGACTCACAACGATATTTCGACAGTCGTCGTCATCGGGTAGAAGTAGTCCCTTTGAGTAGCTGAAGCTAACTCAGCTACTTATATATATATATATATATATATATATATATATAAGCAATTGAACAAAACGATTCCACGAACCAAATAAATTAATATTGGTATAGCTTCTCGACCACTGATTCTTAAATTCACAGAAAGAATATACACATAAAAAGGATCACAAAAATGCACTACCATATTTTGATTGCCTCGTCTTCAGGAATCTAGATACTCATCTCTGTATTTCTTTAAGTATTTGTTTTAATGTTCAACTGTAGAGATAAGCATGGTTTTGTTAATACTGATAATTCGATTTTTCGTACCATGTTCATGATCTTTCCTAGATTTTTTTTTATGTTGGAGGAAAATATTGTAATAACTTTTTATTATTATTGTAATAACTGGTATTTTTGCCTTAGGATTAGCCAAAGCTGCTCTGGAAGCCATGAACGAGTTAGATTTATTCGGTGCTCGTGGCGGTCCTTCTTCTGTAATACATGTATTAGCTGATGAGGCTCACAAATGCCAAGCTGTTCTCCAGGTTCGTCACGTAATTCTATAATTTGAATATTTATTAAATGACAAATATATTCAATTTTCCGGAAAATTGTAAAGGTAATTTTTATATTCTGAGTTGTTTCTATAATTACTCACTCTCTTTTCTTTCTGTATCTACGTCTCACCTGTCTTTCTTCTCCCCTCCCGTCCGTTATTTCACTTTCGCTCTTTCTCTCTCTCTATGTACTCCTTCCCTAAATATATCATGTATCAGTTGGCTGATCTATGAATCCAGTACATGATTGTATACTATATTTATTAATACTTTTCTAACAATTTTTTTTATTTGTTTCAGAGTATGCTTCCAAGAGAATCAAACTCAAAAGAAATAGATTCTGGTTTATTATCTGTTATTAGTTTTCCTGCATTTTCAGTTGATGATTTGAAATTAATTGAGTTAACTAGATCAACTATTATATCTAAATTAAAAGGAAATTATGGTTGCAAAAGGTTTCTTAGAGATGGTTACAAAACTCCCAAAGAGGTAATTCATTTATTCTGTAATATTTAACTTTTACGAGAATCACAACTTAAATTACTTAAGTTGTAAATTTAAGATCGATCATGTAACTATAATGCCAGAATTTCATATAAATATGAGCGCTATATCTACAGGAATACCAGTCGGGATAATGCACTCAAGTTCAGCAGTTCAGAGAGTTTTCAAACCAATAACTTTTATTTTAATTGTATTTAGAATTAATTCCAAAACTAAAATCGTTTAGAAAATTGAATAATTGAATCGAATAACTTACTAGATGTTAACTTATAAGTGTTAACTTACTAGAATGACTAAAATAAATTTGAAAAGTACAAAATGTAGGACTTCCGTTTTGTTATAGACCTTATGTTGTGGCTCGTCCATAACTAAAATGCGTACCAAGTAACAAATGAGCTACAGTTTTAATTTCATCGCAGTGCAGATTATTTACTTTGGCTGCAACAGATATGGGAGAGAAGTTCAAACGGATGAAGCTTTATGAGATATAATATATATATAAAAAACTTATTCAGAAAAAATGAATACTTTTATCATTGAGAGATGAATATCAAAATGTAATTAAATGAAAAACTCGAATTTTACATTTTTAATTTTTGTTTAAGATTTCGAAAGCTTAGATGATGTCAAAGAAAAATTTTACGAATAACAGTTATAGAGGATAAAATTTATGGTCAACGATATATTTTCTTTCTCCAAAGTAGTTTCTTTTAAAATATTTTAGCATGAATATTTTATTAACAGTTTTTTCTTTCTTTTTTTTTTTTTAATTTATCGGTTATAACTTTTATAGATTTTGATTTGAACATGTTCTTTAAAAGTAGTCGAATAAAGTTCACAATAAAAAGAACTATAATTTAAATTATAAAAAATTGTTAAGTTAAAGTATCTACCTACGTACGTAAACAAAAATATAGTAAACTTTCAACCCTTTCAACCCTTTCAACCCTTAGTTTTGAAAAATTTAAAATAAATTTATTTTTAATGTGCAAATATTACAGTTGAAAAAGTTGGTTTAAAAACAGTATTACACAAGTAAAACATAAAAAAATTACGACCTGAAAAAATTATTTTGGTATAAAATATCAGAGTTTTTGTTAGCTTTTTATTATTTTATTTTTTTTTCTATGTTTACCCCCTCGACGCCTTTGGCACGTGCCGCCCAGTGCGACGAACCCTTCCCCCCCCCCCCCCTTGCTACGACACTGCATTTGGGGGAAAATGAAAGTAAAAAGTAAAATTTCGATTATGCCCTTACATTTCGGATGCTAGCTATACATATAACTAACAGATTTTCTTTCAAGATTGTCCTGGTATATAATTAATAATACTTATTTAATTTTGTTTTCTTTTTTTTTAGGACCCGAGTAGACTTCATTATGAACCATTTGAATTGAGAATATTCGAAAATATAGAATGCGAATGGCCTTTGTTTTTTTGTTATCTTTGGATAGATGCTCTCTTTCAAAATGATAAGGAAATGGCTAACCATTATGAATTAGCTCTAGACAGTGTAAGTGCTACCATATGTTACAAAAAAAAAGCAATTAAGTTGTGATTAATGTTTTAATATTTTAATTAAAAAATTAATTAATGCCTATTAATGTTAAATAAGACTCTGTATTAGCTAAAAAATAATGTATTGTTGTATTCATGAAATTCCTCTTTGTTTGTAACTGAATAGGTAAAGTAGTATTCCTTATATTTTAAATATAAATATTCAGGATTTACAATCAGATTTTACGTTAAGTAATATCTGATTTCAATTCTATTCTGAATTCCCAACTTATCTTTTATACTTTTCTTCAAATCAATGATTGAGTCTTATATTCATTCAATAGAGCTCTAATTGTCAGCTTTTAGTTGGAAGTTCTTTACTTTGTTTCAGGTTTTCAGTTATGTATGAAACTCTGCTTTCATCAGAGTCTTACATTGAATATGGCTATAATGGTTACATTGAGTTAGAAACTTTAGTATTAATTTTAACTGAACACTAGTGGTCACAATTCGATCGGAAAGCCTTTACTTTCTCCTAGATTTCAGTTATATGTGAGCATCTGAAATCATCAGAATCTTATATTGAATAGAGCTCTAATGGTCACCACTCGATTGGAAGTTCTTTACTAACGTTGTGGGTTTCAGTTACGTTTAAAGCACTGTTATCGTCAGAGTCTTATTGCCGCAATATGCATACACCTTTATGTTTATTTGGTTTTCCGATGTATATGAAACTCTGCTATATACTGTCTTCAGTAGAGCTTTAATGGTCACCATTTTGTGAGAGGGTCTTTAATTTTATATGGATTTGAGTTATCATCACATTCTACCATCTTCAGAGTCTTGGGTTCAGTAGACACCGTTTATTCCTAAACCTTTACTTTTGCTCTGGAATTCAACCTGTGACATGCTACTGTTTGTCTTATATTCAATGCAGCTCTAATAGTAACTTTTTACTGAAAGACGTATATTTCTGTATTTCTTTAGTAACCGATTTAATTTTTACTGAAAGTTTGTTATCTATCCCTTAAGTTAACTAGAAGTTATGCTTTCAGATTTTAATAACCAATGACAAAGGAATAAAGCTTGTGCCTGAAATGTATGCTGTGACCGAAGGAGCATCTACTTCCCACTGTCGCAGGCCCGTTGGCAGGTGTCCTTTCTTGTGGGCTCAATCGCTTTACATTTTAGCGACTCTTATGAATGAAGTAAAGCTTCCATTTTTTCTTTTTAAATGAACTTCTAAAGAACAGTACTATATGTTTAGACTTATTTGAAGTTATATCACTTGAAATGAATAATCGAGTTAATTAACAGTAAATATTGTCAGTGTTATACTCGTACCTAGTGGATTTAATAACTAGAGTAATATGCGATTACAAATGGATTTTGTTCATTCAAGTGAATAAGTGTTAAGTAGATTTATTTCTAATTCTGCTGGACTGTATTTATTATTATTAATATTGAATTTATATGAATAAAATTAGTTAATATTTTTATGTTTTTTATATTAATTAATATACAAGAATCGATAAAGCTAGAGTCTTCGAATTACTACAACCATCAATAACGTATAATGCATTTCCCTTCATATGTTACATGTTAAGTAAGATTCCCTTTATTTTCTGATTTCTAAAGGTATCAGACAGGTTTTTACTGAAGTGTCTCAGCCTTTTAACAACCGATTCCATCACAATAGCAAAGAAACTGTTCACGAGTTTCAGCATTTTACAGGCAAAGTTTACATTATTCGGCTTTATGCGGGACCTACGTTGTCCAGGTGATACCTTAGGAAATAATTTTTCTAGCATATTCCGAATGTCCCTCAAGTGTATTGAAAAAGTATTGAAATTTTTAATAAAAAATCTATAATTATTGTGAAAGTAAAAATTTTTGAAACTTAAGATCAATTTATGTTAAAAACAATATCAAATATGTGTTACAAAGATAAAAACTAGAAATCGAAATTAGTAAATACAGTACTACAGTACTAGGAAATAGTACTATACTGTACTATTAGGAAATACAGTACTACAGTTCATAGAGAAATTATTAGTAATAAGCCTTTTTGGGACATGAAATACTAAGCATTGTCTATTCGGTTGACCACCAATCGCTCAGAATGACTCCTGAGGCATGTTTTTAATGTACTTATTTTTCTCTTGCATTCTCGTGTATTGCTTTCGTACAATTTATTCAGTGTTTAAGTGTTCCTTTGGGAAAGACTTCCTTTTGTAACTATGTCTTGTTGAAAGTTCTAGATATACTTTTAACATCTCCCTTTTCAGATCTATTATATTCCTAAAGTTACTATTATCACTTGAGGAAAAAATTTGGGGTCCACACTTTCGATCATGGAGTAATCCACTTGAATAAAACCACTTTAAGTCTTCCTCTAATTCATTCCTCAAGTTCATATACTTTTCAATCTTTGTATCCTGAATAATTTGATACTCGGACAGCTCTACGTTGATGACTTGCTTCTTTACTTGGTTGATACCATCATGTTCTTAACTGTTAGTTCATTCTTTATTTTCAGAGAGTTGTCTTTTTCTTTTTTCTTACTTGACTCAGAAATCAGTTTTTTCAATAGCTTTCCTTATGAGAGAAGGGGGGGGGGGGTTGTCTGTACTACATATCAAAAACTTTTCGAGATTGATAATATAAAGAATAGGAAAAGAAAAGTAGTTATTTAAAGAAATTGATTCTTGATCACTTTTGTCAAAAAACTTGTATAGACTTACTGGTGAGCACAAAAGGTAAGACAATGAGTAGGAGGTCACGAAATCTCAGTGGCACATGCTCGTCTCTGGACTGGGAGATCCGGAGTCCATACGCATTTTCACCCTCGAAAGTAAAAAAAATGTGAACACCTTGTCCCTCGAAGAGGAAATTAAGCTGTCGGTACCGAGCCTGTACGATATCAGGTACTCGTTAAAGATTCTACTCTAAATACACTTGGGTTGGGGGGAATTTAAGACCCCAGTGTAGAATGTCTATTGCGTGGTATCACAAAGAGCCAATATTCGGCCTATGTGTGTTTTCTCGTGAAACTGCAACCTAACCAACCTAAGGTAATAAATATTGTTTCCCCATTGTGACGTTTATATTGATATCTACAACCAATTTCATGTATAAAAACCTTTTAAGGGTAAACCTGAATTAACACATAAAATTTCATAAAGATTAGTATAGTAAAGCCATTTTGAAATGAATAGGCATCAGGTTGACGTAGAGAGAATTTTGTATATGTTGATATACTGGGCTATAACCAGTATTAATTTCTAAACTAATTAAATATTATGTTATTAAGTAATGCTTAATTAGGTAATAATATAATACTGGCAGTACCTTAAGAATAAACAGAGTCTCTCGTTTTCTGAATTCCATTACTTTTCAGGGATATCTAGCTCCAGCAGAATTGGATCCATTGAACAGAAGACTTTGTTCAGAAAAGAAGCCAGATGTTGTCGTTCAGGTGGTGATTCTAGCTGAGACTCCTGAAATCAAGGAGACTCTTAGGAGTTATGACATTGATGTGCAGACATTTGAAGAAGTCTCTCCCCTTACAGTGCTGCCTGCCCGTGTCTTGGGTCACTTGTACACGTATTTAGGTAATCATTTCTTTCTGTTATATATATATATAGTTCAATGTACATAAAGAAACATAGAGAATAGAGAAATTAAAAACACACACTTACAGCTCTAATTTTCGGTTGAACCGTCTTCAGGAGAGATAAAAGAGGGAAACCAAGCGCACTGGTACAGAGATGGTTGGAGACCCAAATATATATATATATATATCAATGATCAAACCACAATTGGAAAAATTTCAGGCAGCCATATAAAAAACAATGTAGATTTAATTAAAACATTAAAAAGCGTCAACATGAACAAAAATTATAGATTAATCAGTTTCGATGTGAAGTCTCTTTTTACGAATGTACCAGTAACTGATCTGTTGAGCTTACTCCAGGAGGAATTAATTAATTATTCCCTTCCCCTTCCATCTACCACTATAATAGAGTTAATTAAGTTATGTGTGGTAGATTGTCATTTTCAATTTGAAAATAATTATTATATACAAAAATTTGGTCTTGCTATGGGTAACTGTTTATCCCCCCTCCTAAGTAATTTATATATGGAGTTTTTTGAGAGTAAAATGTTAAGCTCAATTTTGCCCAAAAATGTTAAATGGTATAGATATGTTGACGATATTCTTTGCATTTGTCCCAATTCTTTAAATAAAGTTGATTTCCTAACAAAATTGAATTCATTAGTGCCGACAATCAAATTCACAATGGAAGAAGAAATAAGTGGTAATTTGCCCTTCTTAGATGTCCTGATCCATAGGTTACCTAATGAGTTACGCTTTAGTGTATATAGAAAACCTACGAATGTACTTGCATACGTTCATTTTTATTCATCGCATCCAAAAAATGTTAAAATTTCTGTTTTTAGAAATATGTTTTTGAGAGCCTTAAGAGTTTCCTCTCCAGAATTTCTTAATGAAGAGATTAATAACATTAGGTCAATTGCCCTTTCATTAAAATACCCCTCTTCTTATATCGATTTAGCTTTGAAGGGTGCTAAAAAAACTTTCTCTAATACTTCAAAAGAGCCCCTTTTATTATCAAATTCTATAGTTTTGCCATACCACGAATCATTGGACCCCCTTCCAAGATTAGCCAAACAACTTGATTTTAATATAGTGTTTTCTAATCGTAATAACGTGGGTAATATGTTAATAAAAAACTCTCCAAGCGAATTGGAGTCCGCTGGTATTTATAAAATTCCGTGCAAAAATTGCCATAAAATTTATATTGGTCAAACTGGTAAATCATTAAAAACACGTGTAAAACAACACCAATATAACGTAAGTAGACAGGAAAACAGTAGTGCCTTATTCTTGCATATAAAAAATGAAAATCATCATATTGATTGGACAGGAGCTAAATTTATTACCTATGAAAAATCAATGTTGTTAAGAAATATTATTGAATCGTCTCTAATTAAATTTAATAGATCTAATATTATAAACATTAGTAACGGTCTCTTCAAACTTGATACTTTCGTCACGAGGGCAATAGCCTCTTCAAAGAGGGTTGACAGCTAGCGGATAGTTTTTTTACTTTTTCTTACTGTACTCCTTTGTTTCCCCAAACATCCCTTTCTGGACATTAGTCCTTTCCTGTGCTTTCACCCTTTTAAAATACCACTCTTCCCTCCCACTCTTCTCAACTCCTCACCAGATGTTTTCTGCATCTAGTGTTCAGTTGGGTTTTTGACTCTGACGAAGACCGCTTGTTACGGTTGAAAGATCTTAGTCTTGTTTTCCCATTTCTGATTGTGGTTTGATCATTGATTGTTGTTTCACGTGTTTATGTGAAATCTTTTTATATATATATATCAATCATCAAACCACAAAAAGAAATGGGAAAACAAGACTAAGATCTTTCAACCGTAACAAGCGGTCTTCGTCAGTTGGGTTTTTGACTCTGACGAAGACCACTTGTTACGGTTGTAAGATCTTAGTCTTATTTTCCCATTTCTTATTGTGGTTTGATCATTGATTGTTATTTCACGTGTTTATGTGAAATCTTTATATATATATATATATATATATATCCGTTTTATTTGTATATGTATTCCGTTTTATTAATTCATTGTTTCATTAGTCTATTTTTTTACTTACGCCTTACCTGAAGATGATCTATGAGATCGAAAGCTCATGTATTAAGTGTAATTTTAGATTTAGTTATTTAATTTTTACAATATATGTATGTATTAAAATGATGTTTATCAGGACTCGGTCAGTTCTTCAGGTTCAAATTAAACTCTTAAGGGTTTAATAAAAAAAAACTGACCGAGTCTTGATAAGCTTTAATTTTGTTTCTACTTCACGGTCGATACCTTTATCAATATATATATATATCAATGATCAAACAACAATATGAAATGGGAAAACAAGACTAAGATCTTTCAACCGTAACAAGCGGTCTTCATCAGAGTCAAAAACCCAACTGATATATATATATATATATATATAAAATTAAAAATGACACCAACTCAGCTGATACCTGTTTCCTAACTAGCTTCTCAATTTTTCTAATTAACACTCTCCTTACTTAGTCCAGGATGAATAACTTCTTCGGTGAATTTTCTAGTTTATTGAATTAATATATATAGAAATTATTCGAGTCCTGAAGATAAATATCCCTAGTATCTCACAAAAGACAGTCTTCCGTTGTGGGTTCCATAGAGCAGCAGCAAGAAGTTTGGTTTCGTGAACAGATTACTAAGCAAGGCGACAACACTTACCAAAGTTCTCCTCTATTGGGTTCTCCTTACCAGTGACGTCCACGAGAACGAACAACTTGACAGCCATACGAAGGTGGGTACACAATGGACGAAGTTCAATTACCTATTGCCTATAAGAATATATGCAGTACAATAGGGACTCCTATTAAGAAATCTGTCGTGGATTCCTGGAGAAGAGTGGGAAAAATATGAGAGCCGCTTGTAAACCCTTTTCCCCAGCCACCTGTCCTGGAAAGAAGCTGTAGCCACCTTCGGATTGGTCACAGGGCATAAAATCCTGCAAAAAAACTCCCAACCTGACCCCTCTGTGTTGAAGAGTATGAAACAGTGGACCAAATTCCTTGTTGTTCAGCACTACAGGTCGAGACTAGAGAGAACACAAGGGCACTGATATCTGGGTTGCACGACGTTGAATGACTAACCAGCCAAGAATGGGCGTTTTCTGATGATAACTTTAACATTTTTTACTACCTGACTAATTTATTAAGTTTGTGAAATCTAATCTTCATCATTAAAGTTTAATTCTGAAATTACAATAGGCAGTGTTTCAATATATTGTATAATATAGAAATTATCTTTCTGTTTTTTTTTTTTTAGGAAGAAATAAGAAATTGAATTTATCCGGCCGAAGGTCAAGAGATGTTGGAATTTTAAGTACCAGCAAACTGTATTCCCTCCAAGATCGACTGTTTGCATTCACTCCTCAGGTAAGTCTAAAGGGTAACGCTGTTTTATTGAGCCGAATTTTTTCTGAGTTAACCAACATGTTGTTTTCTTTGGACTTCTTTTTCGTAGATATTGTTTTTTTTTTAAAAAAAACCAACTGGTACAAACTTTTTTTTACAAAAAGTGGTAAAAGCTCCTCGTGTTGACATAATTTCAAAATTTATATACAAAATGTTGAACATTTCCTCGATCCATGTGATTGGACTTGGTTAGCTCTTGGATGAGGTAACACTATGAGCCGTCTGGGCCTCCGCTTTCAATGTGACTCTCCCATGATGATAAATGAGTTCAGAATCAGAAACGGACGGCCCTTTCGTGTCATGTACAGCTCTAAAAACGTAAATCATCCATGTCGGTGGGAGTTAGAAAATACATCTATCCACATAAATATGTATAAATTAATATGAAGAAGTCATTGAAGGTTTGCATATCAATGGTACACATACTTGATCAATCAGATTTTTTGTCAAATTTGGACCGTGAATTTTACGAAACCTCTTGAATATAAACATTGTAGAAAATTTATCACAAAGTCGAATTTTACAAAAAAAAAAAGTCATGCTTGACGTTCTGGACCCGTAGTGTAAAATACTTGTAGGAGAATTTGCTGGCTATCATACTGGCTAATAAGTTATATGAGGCTGATTAGTCCTTGAATGGTAATCCATTTACCACATTTTTTGAGAGCAAACATTACTTTTATATAAGCTGTAAGCAGTGGACTTCTATCTAGCATCGTTATGAAGAACGGTGAGTCCTAAGAGTCATTTCATGAGGGCTCAAATTGTCTCTGAAATTAATCGGATTTAACTTTTTTTTGGTTTTTCAATTCATATGAAGAAGGACACAGTGTTGGTCAATTGTACCTCCTCTAGCTGAAACCCTTGGGTTTAATAATTAATATGCAATAAATTTATTATTAGGTATTTATTCTCATCATTTGTTACAAGGTAGAAATCAAATTCGATGATTTCAGTCAGAATGAACCGAAGAAATCATCATATTATCAAATATTTACCGACCAAATAATAATTTACTTGAATTTTGTTTACAACAAATATAAAAAATATTTGGAACAGCTAATCAGAAAATGTCTATAACTTGAGAGTGTGTCGTTTAATATGAAACGCCTGAATTTTTGACATCACGAATCTGAATAATTGTAATATCGGTTAGTAAATGTGTAATCATCATGAATTGTAGTTTTAGTATTGAAGCGCCTGATCAATCTATAGTATGATACGTGACAATTCAGAGACGTGACTTTTCATGGAAATAAATAGAGTGATTACTTCTTAAATAATTTTAAAGAATTGTTCATAATCCCATTTTATAAATATTTGGTTTTTATTGATAACTATATGGACATTTAAATAAAAAGAAATCACCATAAAAATAAACAAGAAAAACGATTCATGATTTTAATAGTTATCAGAAGATAAGGAACTGCCCATATTTTCGGACATTTATGGATTTCCTTCAGTAATACATTTCAAGAAATGTAAATTACTCTAAGCAGAATGTAAGAGTTAGTTTCAATTATAAATTCTCAAAAGATAGTTCATTACTGACAGCTTCTTTTTATATATGACTATTATCTATTAAGTATTTTTTAACATTATTTAATTTAATTATCTTTAGACAGCTTATCTTATTATAACTATGATGTACTAAAATTTTCGTGTATATATAAGAAATTAACTCATTGTAAAATGTATTCCAACGTTTTGTTAATTGAAATGATTAAGAAAAAAAACATAAACAAGAATCCCAATATAAAAATGTTTTATAAAAACAACGCGTTTCGAACACATAGTGTTTTTTTTTTGAGTTTACATCTACTACGTATTTCAAACGCGTTTTTTTTATATATCACTTGTATATGGAGATTTCTATTGGTATTTCTCCAAAATCTAATAAATACTATATAATATCTGGTCCTGTAACATTTCAATTAGTTAAATATACTAAGTAAAATGAAGGATGGACCAAAAGTTAGATGACCTCCAATGATAACATTTACTTTTAAATTATTTGTGCAGTATTTTAAGAGTTGTACGTTGAGGGAGGGGTACACTTTAAAGAGGCTACGGAGATATAGTCTCAACTTCGTAGCTCCGTAACTCCGTATAGTCATTGTTTATTAGATTACCAGATAATTAACCGTTTTTTCTGAAAATACCATACACCAGTTAACTCTACTTCGGGAGTCATAATTATATACTACTCAACTTACTTTAGGTTACTTATGGTTACTAAAGTGTGCCAACGAACAGTTTATCAAATAAATAAATATTATCATTATCATGTCCAGCCTTTATCAGCTGTGATAATACTTTCAAATAAAGTATTTGTTATGCTTAGTATTTCATATTTTTGTAGTCACTGTTTACATTTATCACACTTCACCGTGTCATATATCAATCTAATCGTTTTGTCTGGTCGTCAGTATGACTTGAAAAACTGATTATTATTATTTGAGATATACAATTGTTAAAGAGTACAGATTCTATTGTTCTAACGCGTTATAGTTGGGAATAAAATAACAGAATACTCCATATTTCTTTTACCATTTCATTGGTTTCAGAAAACCGTTATTTCTCCTTTTAGCGTCTTCTATTTAGGTTGTAATTATCTTTCTGGCTAAAGCTGAAATGTCTAGTCACGTTTTCTAATAATTGTTAATTATCCCTGCTCGTATTATTTGTAAAATTACTTAATAAAAGTATTATCAATGTTAGTTATTATTTAGTATTTATCATTGATATACACGATGTACGTGAAACAATACTGCATAACAATATGTATATTAGTCAGCACCTATTTTCTATAAAAAAAAAAATTATCACTATATATAGATTAAATTTGTCTGCAATGTGCGCACCTTTAGCGCATTCTTTTTAAACAAGCCGTAGACTTTGACGGATCAAAATGAAGTTATACCTAAAAATAGAGCATTATGAGCAGGATGAGTTGAAGTAATTTTTTTTTTCAAAATTACATTAACCAAAGGGGGTGATACGGTTCATTTTATGTTTTCAGAAAATGCTTTCAATGCTAAATCCTTTACTATAGAGCAATGACATTTTGATTAAACATTAAATTTGCTATCAATAAAAAAAAATTCATAAAATTCCGTTTACAATAAAGGGTAATAATATACGTATAGAAACTGAAAATTCATCTTGGAAATAATCACTTGCTACTCTTGTTGGATTTGTTTACATTTGTAAGGGACGGACAGACTGACATGACTTCTTTTATAATAGTATAATCAAGAAATTTTATCCTCATAAAAAAATCTTGGCAATCTGGTTAAGAGTGTAGGAATGCTTAAGTAATACCTGATACCGTACAGGCTCGGGACCCCAATCCTCAATATCATTTCCAAAGAAGAACGGTCCAGGAATACCTTTCACGCATTGAAAAGCATGCATACACAACGAACTGTTTCTTTGTGTTATTTTGTGAAAGGAATTTCACATGCAAGTATTCAAATCAACAAAACAGAATGGTTTTAAAGTTGGTTGTAATATTATTATTTTTTTTATTCAATTTTAATCGTATTAAAAGAAATACTGTTAAATAATCTCAAATTAATTGTTACCACAAACTGCATACCTACTATAAGAATAGCATATGTTTATATCTGATTTATAATTGACCAAGAAACCATATTATAATAAATTGACTTGATTTTCATGGTTTTAATTAAAGAGATAACTTCGGGAACAATTTAATTGCTTATATAAGTTGAACCATTGTTCTGCTGTGACTAAATACTGTGAATAAAATTTGAAGCAAACATTATTATTTTAATATATTTTAATTAGATAATTTGTAAAAAAGGTTGACTGCTAGGGCTTGACTGGCCATTTTTAAATCATTATTTGCGCAATCCGTAATTGTGTGGTGCTTACTCATTCTGAGGTAAAATGGATAAACTGGTAAAATGGATTGAGGTAAAATGGTTGTTTTCACTGGAACAACCCGTCAGCACCACATCCTTGGTGTCTTCCTGAAGATGAACACAAAGTGTTCGAAACGCGTTGAATAAAACTTCATTTGTGTGGAGACTTCTGTTTGTTTATCTATTTTACCTCAGAATGAGTAAATACCACACAATTACGGATTGCATAACTAATGATTTAAAAATGGCCATTTTAATTAGATTATGCTAAAATGAGGACTATAGTTTGAAGAGTTATTTATTTCTTTTTGTAATAAATCCAACAAAGCTAAAGCATACAATGCCGTATTGAAGTTGAATTGATTCTTAAATTGTATGGGTTCTAATCAAACTGATAGTTGAGTTGTAAATAGATACGAGTATCAAATTTCAAAATTACAAGAAATATAGTCGATTTTGGGTGATTTCAAAACTCATGTCTCCACAAAAAAAAAGTTTACTGAGAAAACTAACAACGCGTTTCGAACACTTAGTGTTCTTCTTCAAGTTTACATCTGCACTCTTGAGAGTCGATCTGTGAGGGGTGAATCAGGAAGAACTGAGGGCTGAAGGTCTGACTTTTTAAGTAACTCCCGTTGTTCGACTCTCAAAAGTGCAGATGTAAACTGAAGAACCTGAAGAACAGTAAGTGTTCGAAACACGTTGTTTGTTTTCATATTAAACTCTTTTTGTGTGGAGATGTAATTTTTGAAATCCCCCAAATAGAAGTAAACACCACAGTATAACAGATCGCACAAGTAATGACATTCAGACCAGTTGTTAAATGTATAAACCTGGGCAGGTGTGTCAATGATAACTACTTTAATGCGTGTAGATGCTAAATGTTTAATACATTGATGTTGATTTCTTCTTAGGAATGCTATGGGTTTTTGCAAATTAATTTGACCTTTTTGTAGGTTTAAATCAAATATTTCTAATTGTATATTTTATTATTAAAAAACAATGGAAATACAAATTAATTAGTATCGAAATCAAATATTATGTTACGAAAAAATGGAAAATTTCATATTTATTTGCAACCAATGACCAATTCATAAAAAACAATTTATATTGAAAGAATGTATTATATTTTTATTATATAATATTTTTATATTATAAAAAAGTATTTTTCTTGTTTTGAGTTATCTGCATAGTTATAGAAATCATTTATTATATATGTACATGCTCTTTTTATGTACAAATATTTAATGAATGGGGAGTTAATTCTAAATAAAAAATTTGTAATTTTACATCTATTTGTATTATAATATTTGATATCCATGTATTAATCCATTTGCAGTTTAAGTTTTTCTAAATGCAATATACGCATATGTATAACAGGATTTCACAATAAACGTGGAATAAAAATGAAGTCTAAACCACAGTAAAAAATCAGAAAAATGATAAAGATCTTTTAACCAAAACAAGTGGTTGGCCTCTGACGACGACAACTTGTTTTGGTTGAAAGATGCAGGTCGAGTGGAGGGATATCAGTCAGTATTTTCAGATGTGGGGAACAAATGGTCACCCCGAGCAGAGCTCACACTCAGAGGAGGCTAATTACTACTGGGAGGGCGACTGGTATCCCAGAGGCTCCGTTGTAGACACACACTTCCTGTGTCATGCACACCTTCTGATTTTAAAATCAAAATCAACTTCCAAACCACAGTAAGAAAACAGAAAAAAGACCTTTCAACCGTAACAAGCAGTCTTTCATATTTTTATATATTCTTCTACAAATTTTTGAACGGTAAATTTGATGAACCGATCAAGTAAATTTTTAAAACCGATGAATTTGATTTCAAAAAAGGTTTATTTTATTTGCAAAATGTTGTTTTGTTCATGTGAAGCCTATAAATATTCGAATACTTTAATTAAAATAAAAGGAAATTGAGTTAATCAGAATTTATAAATACACTATGTCATTAGTAGGAATGGTGGAACTTCTAAAAATCGTTAATAAAGTTTAATTATCTCTAAGATGAGATATACTATTTGTATTAGGTATACTGTTTAATTTGCAAAAAAAATAGACTATAATAAATTAATTTGCATAAATGCTCTTTACAATTACAGAATTACTCGTAATTAAAATTTTTGTTTCATTTCAAATTTTTAAGGTGTTTGAAATTTGTTTCTAATACATTTAAGTATGTTTATTGATTTTAATTTTTTTTTGTTTTTAGTGATTTTTCTGTTTGAAAGAAATGTAATCAAAAATATTTTTTTTTTCTGGAATGTCATTCTTTTAAAACATTTTCTGCTAAATGGCAAATAGCAGCAAACAATAATTTAAAATAAATTTTATTTAAGTTCAATTTTTTAGTGACTAAATCCACTGAATATACGGTCAAGACAACGATATAGTGGAGTTAGTTGGTCAGCTGAGTAATGCTTAGTTACGTGGGTTAACCATATTCTTAGACTACTCAGCATTTTTCTGAGACCCAAGCAGAGTTTATATTCCATGAAATCAACTGTTAAATATGTTTAAAGTAGTGGATCCAAATTGTTGATGGCAGGGCGTAATATATTATAGTCATTGTAGGGAAACCGTAAGAAAAAAAATAGCTTAAATTTCAAACATTAATAAATATCTTTTTTTTCAAACCATGTTTCTAATATGACTTCATTGCAGATAAAGTGGACAAAGTCGTGTTTACAGTTTTTGTATTTTGTGAAGTTGGCAACACAGTGACAGTGTTGTAATAATTTTCTTGATGATCGTGTTCCCAGTTAACGGACTCCACACGATATTACATAGCCTCCGACACAGAGCTGATTATCGACTTGTTCAAGGCAGAGGTTAACTTCCTCAAATCTAACTGGAAGAGTATTCTGGGTCGACCCATCATTGTAATACCTTTGAAGTCAATCTATTTAGGTATTTCAAATTCAAAGTTTTCTCTTCTGTTCTCTTCGCCTCTTTTCGTTTGCTCAAGTCTCTCGATTGGCTGCTACTTCTTCTTTGTGTTTAATGTCTCAGGTGGTGGATTCTAATATATTATATGTATTTAACTAGTGTTATGTTTATTGCATTTAAAAATACTATATCTGTGTTAACAAGCTATTTATTATTAATAATTTTAATAACGAAACCCCTCGAATTATTATATCTTACTGCTTCATTTCTTAAGCACAATTCTGTAAAGTGTAGCAAAAAGAGGTTTACTTTGTTTGAACTTAAATAACTCCAACAAAAATATGATTTTTTTTTTACAATTTTGATTCATTGAAGATGTTTAAAACATCATTCATTGATAGAAATATATTGTCTGTAACGCTGTAGAATAGATCGACAAAACTGTGTGTAGTTTGGTAGGAATGGGTTGAGAGAGAGCCACAATGTCCTCTTTCATAGTTTGAAGTGCACGTGTTCTTCTTGTAGTATTGATAGTCAGTACTGTCATATAAGTTATTACATATTGAACAGTATTTCTATGAGGAAAGTTCCTCATAGAAGGAAGTTAACGGTGTTAAATCGGGAGATTTGGCTAGGCGCTCGACATTTCCTCCTTGACCACTCAACAAATGTGTCATCCAGGAGTTTCTGTTCTCTCGAAATTAATGTGACTGTCTTATTGATGGATAAGATGAAACAATAAACATGTTCGATCCAGATGTAAAAGCTCCATCAGGTTAAACAAATATTTCACATTATAAGTGTGTATCTATAGTTATCATTAAGAAGTTTTACTGCTACTCAAAACCTTGTTGGTTTATACAACTTCAGCCATGGAACTCATTGCAGCCCAGTGTTCAGTTGACTTGTATTTATATTTATTCGATTCATATTCATCAAAAGACATCCTTTATGTATTATAGAGAGGAACCTAAGTGTTCCTATTCATTTCACATCACCAATGCTTTAGGAGTATGTTGAGTCCTTCAAACAGTGTAAACTCCTTTGTAGCGTACAACCTATACCGGTTTTCTTTTTACTTAAGCTGGTCTAATTATATTACGCTATATAGCTCAATACTCTTGTACAGTAGAAGAACATTGGGACTTAATTCCTGTCAGAGCGTTATGATTGTATTCCTGAATAGTCTTAAAGTATTATTTAGAATTGTGAGTTCAGGGGCAACTATAATCCTTACTTCAGTCAAAAATAATGATTCTATTGCGCATCTAAATATCGTGGACTTAATCTGAAGTGTATGCTTATTTCCTCTTTCCAATCTAAGTATTTTTTATTCTACAGTGCTCAGTCTTGTGGACTTTCCATCATTCGTTCATAAACAGCTCAATATTTTCAGTTTAATCCAAGAAATATGAATTCACTTTTGTGGTAACTGTCTCCCAACAACGACTTGTTTCATTGAAATGAGTCCCGTTCATATTGTACCGCGTACCACTCACTATGCAGCGTGGCCTGTATGTGATTATTGTGACTGTCATGAACCTAAAACATTAAATGCAGTGGCATAGCAAGGCGGGGAGGGGACGGCTGGCCTGCCCGGCGTTTTGAGGGGGTAAAAATAGAAAAAATGAAAATAATAAAAAGCTAACCAAAAAATCTGATATTTTATACCAAATACGTTTTTAAGAATGTACTTGCTTTTATGTTTTATGTGTGTAATACTATTTTTAAACAGATTTTTCAATTCTTATATTTGTAAATTAAAAATAAATTTTTCAAAACTAGTTTTTTAAAAGGGTTGAATGTTTATTATATTTGTTTGCATAGCCAATTAATTTCTTTTAACGTTTTTTTTTATGATTTTAATTAAACGTTTTGTTTTGAATAATCTATGGTTTTCTTTGATGATGACTATATATGTACAGGAGATCTGTAATAAGATGAGTCTGGGACTAATAACAGCAGCATAAAATTAGATCCTTAGTTGAATTCCATGAAAATAAATATTTTGGGGATTTTCTGGAAGATTAACAATTTATCAACGGCCCGGGGGGGGGGGGGGGGGTTGAATAGTTGCTTCGCTACTGATTAAATGACTCATTGCTATATAGGTAGGTAACTCCCTGCAGTATCAATGAAAGGGAATTATTGCTCGCCTTTAGTCGCCGAGGTTTGCTACCTTCTAGTAGAACTAAACAGTTATGAATCCTCCTCTTATTAGGTCATGAGTCCTACTGTAGACTTGCTAATAGGTGTTTGATTATCGACGTTGTTAAAAAAAAGTTCTCCAATTTTTTTTTTAAATAATGAGGAAAATGTAATATTTAATTAAAAAAAAAAGTTTTCCCCGCTAGAAAGAAAATAAGACATCCTTTATCAATTTATCTTACTGTTCTGTGATTTTGCCAGCTTTGTGGCTTGGCACTTCCGGTCACGGTGACACTTAGGTTCATTTCAATGAAATCGACGTCTAAGTCCGATGTGAGTATGGTAAACACTTGGAATTTTACACAGTCGAACCAATCAATCTGATGTCTACGATTCAATGCTCTAGAAGCCTGCGCGTCGTTAAATGGCAAGAGCAGGTGTTAAGAACGAAGAAGGAAAAGTGAAAACTAGCAATATTATATCCTAATTGACCTAAACAAATATTTACTAGCTCAAATAAATTTAAATAAATATTTCCATTCTTGAAATCAAATTATTTAACTTTATTTAGGTAATGTATTCGTGAACTAGTTGGCAACTGGTGATAGCTTCCATAGTCCGAATTCCCCTAAATAACCTTCTGGAGAATGAAACAAAACTAGAGTCACAAGCAACGAAACCTTGTTATAAACAAATTTCGTTTAAGTAAACCTTTGTATCAACCATTCAGCTAGTTTACACTTCACCTTAGTAAAGAATTTCCAACTGGTTGTCTCAACTTCAAACTTTTAAAGGCGATCAACAAAATTCCTCTTCTTTTAAATCCAGTAGATATTCAACAGAAGAAGAAAGAAATGTATTAAGCAATAATATTCAAATGTGCTTTGTTATTATTATGCATGAAACCAATAATAAATAGTTTTAATAAAGAAAAGAGCTGTCCTCAAATTTGCATCAGCACCCATATTGGGTGAAAGAAATAAAAATAGATTTCTATTTCAAATTGTAATCACATTTAAAATCGTGTGGAATTACTCTGTGCCCATTCGAAGAAATTATTCTACTGGTATTCCGTTCCTTATTCTACGTTTAATAAAGGTCATCGTTGAAAATAAAACTACACATAGATAATTAGTTCATAATAGAAGCATATTTCATAAATTTCTTATTTTTTTTTTTGCTATTTCTATTGAAATCTAATTGCAAATTTATTGAAGCTCATAAATTTAAAATTTATTTGGTTATATATCCTCCTCAGTTCCTAAAGGCATTCTTAATATTCAATTTTTAAATTCAGCTTAATAAAATTGTACACATAGAAAGTATTATTTCATTTTTGTAGTTAAATTGCTTTTTATCCTTAACTAAGTTTTGTTAATATTATTGTTTTTAAATGTTGATTGTTAAAGAGTAATTTTGAATAAACACTTTTTAAACCTTTTACATTTTTAAATAACAGTGGTCTATTCTCAACTTTTGCTATCAGAATACTTGTTGGCAAACTCGTTAATTTATTCTGATTTATTTAGAATCATTCTACGAATTATGAAGAAAATTTATTGAATGGCTAAAAGCTAAAAGCTCTCTCTCTCCCTCCCCCCCCCCCAACCCTCCCTAAACTCCATTAAAACATTTTAAATCTTTGCGATAATTTTCATAATTCAAGACTTTTAAATTACCCAACCGAAAGCATTCCACATCTAATATATATGGAGTTAGTTTTGGGTTTGTTTCGACTTTGTTGTTTTATTGATTCTAATGATTTTTTTTGTTATATTTTTGTTTTAATACTGAGATTTTTCTTTATTAACAACAATTGTCGTATAATGTTTTTGTTGACACTAATTAAGCTGTTGATTTTAAAAGTGAAGCAAGTGCATTTTATGAAAAAAGTGAGTAATGCTTATGTTTATTACAAATTAAGTCGACTTTATGTTTTTAATAGGTCCACAATAAATAGTATGTAGCATTAGTATCAATTTGTCACTAATTTACTTGATTAACTTATCCGAAGTTGATTTTAATAAGCGTTAGTTTACTTTTGTTTTATTCTTGAATGGATTTGTACTGTATGCAAAATCAATGCTGAATCCAATGAAATTTTAGGACGAAAAAGTTTATATTAAAATCTTGATTGAAACAAATCAATTGATGCATCAAAATCAGTCAATCAATATTAAAATGAAATGATGCCTAGTAAAACTAGTTTATTGAATACTTCTAACGTAGTGCAATAAGTTATTATGTGGTATTTACTCATTGTAGGGTAAAAAGCTAATGAAATGGTCTCCACATATAAAAATTTAATGGCATAAACAACGCGTTTCGAACACGTAGTGTTCTTTATCAGGCATTAACTAAAAACTCTGATGACATTGTATTTTTATTTAATGCCTGAGGAAGAACACTACGTGTTCGAAACGCGTTGTTTATGCCATTAAATTTTTATATGTGGAGACCATTTCATTAGCTTTTTACCCTATAATAATTGAACACTGTTAACTGGGTCATTATACATCAGGGTTCTCCACCGTTGTTTGCGGACTCCCTGAGAGTTATTTTACCATTTTGGACCCCTATACCCCCGCGATACTTAAAAAACATAATTTATTAATGTTAATTTATAAATTTTCAAACAAATTTTTCAAAAACAAAAATTAAAACTATAAAATAATTTCATTACATTTAAAACGTGATGTTGAAATACAAAAATCTTTTTAAAACAATTATAAAATATTCTTTATTAATATGTTTATAAAGTTTTAGTGAAATAAATTGGAAAAGAATCAGTTTTGAATATAATGTAAACAAAATTGTTATAGAGCATTTTAAAACTCTGTAACACTATATCGAATCGATGAAAATATCGGGCCTTATGTTTTAATTATTTATTTGAATATTCGCTACGATTTGATATGCTTTATGGTTACGATACCCTGATATATGCATATAACTTAAATGGTCCACTAACCGAATCCCATGGAGTCTCAAAATACTATTTTTCTCCGTGAACTCCTATTCATCCTCTATCGACCAACGACCAACGAATATAACCACGCACTATAGTGCACGTCGTAACTAGCAGTTCCAGACCAGAGGCCTTCTACTGCTTGATTACTGTGATGTCGATATATCAGTAGTATCTACGACATTACTGCGTCTATACAGTAATGATGTCGTATTCGCGGTCATGTGGTCTTGTTAGTCATAGTTTTTAATGCTTTTAGTCATGAGCTGGAAAGGTAGTCAGATAGTCACTGGATGAAGTAATTATTCAGTGAGGTTGAGGAAGGTTGGTGACAGGATTTAGAGTTTGTACAAGGAAGTTTGGATGAGTAGATAGTTTGTTGTCTTCATTGGTAGTAAGTCGGGTGATGTAGCTATCTATGGATTCCATTTTCAAATCATGGTGAATATCAACATTACGGGCATACTAAGGAGCCCTGGCTATAAGGCGGGCACACTTATTTTGAACAATCTGGATACACGCCTTGTTCGTTGGTCATCCTCTATGAATCTCTAGGGGTCCATGTGGACTTAGATGATTCAGTGTTGAGGAAGCCATGGAAACACTCACTAGTATTAAATAAACGACAAGGGGGCTAAGCAAGTATAGTGAAACCAACAAACTAAATGCAAAGTTGTTAAAAAAACAATTTAGTTGAAATAAGTTCTTTTTACGAATTACGAGAGTCAGTGAGTTACTGCAGTATTTATTTAGTAGGGATAAAACCTATTATACTAAAACTGTTTTCACGTCACTTACTTCATTAGGTTTTCAGTGCAGTTACATTTAGAAACAGATATAAAGGAGTATATTTTGTTTCATAAAAATACTTCGTTACTTACAAAAGTTTGAAAATTTTCAAATGGATTAATCCAATTGTACAATGTAACATTTGGTACAAACAAATATGGTTTTGCAAAACGTTCTTTAGAATAAATGAAGTTTACAAATCAACATTGAAACGCTCAAGAATTTTAAAACCCACCACTGAAGTCGATTTATATCGAAACTCGGAGTGATTTTCTTGTGTGTCCATTCTTAACGTATGATCTATAAGTTCTTATCGTTTTGTTTACCTACTAACCAGTTATATTTTGATTCAATATTAATATTGTTATTTCATGAAGTATTAACATAAGACGTAGCTAACAAATAGGAGCCTTTGTCTATTTCTTTCTTCCTTCTTCCCGAAAAAAAAATATTAAAACGGTGAATGAAATGAATATTAACATTTTAAGATCTAGTATAAATTAACTTGCATGTAATATTTATTTATTTATTGTTTCGTTCGATATTCTTTAAAGCATTCAAAATGTCGGCTTATTTCAAAAACTCACACCAGTAGATTTATTTTATAGAATTACTATAAACTTAGTTTTATTTATATTATTTATGAAGTTTAGATTTTTTATTCCATACTTCAAAATACGATTTCAGTAGTACCTGGACATTCTAGTGAATACGCATACAATTATTTTGAGATACGAGGTGAAAAGTGACCCTTTGATATGAAAAAAAAAATCCAAAATGATCAAAACATATTCCATAATATATATTTATTTGAAATATTGAATTAATAACTTTTTCTTTCTTGAGATAATAGATTTTAAGTGTTTTTTTGTGGGTGCCTGCAATAAAATACAATTTTCAGTTAAATATCATGTACATTTACGTTAGATATATATGTTAATTTCTTATATTAATTACGAGTAATCATATATTTTCCGGTATTTTAGACCTTTTAGGTGTTTGGAATGTATGGATGATTTATAATTGGATGAAAGGTGGAGGGGGGGGGGGGACAAAATTGTTAAGAAATACTTTCAGAAATAGGAATGAAAACTAGGTACTAGGTCTATTTCGACCCTTTTAAAGGTCGTCCTCAGGAAAGGAAGTTCAGCAGCGAGAAGATGAAAGCTAATATATATATATATATATATATATAAAATAAGGTATTGTTTTCTTGATCACAAATACTAATAAACACTTTTTCTTCTTCTTGGAATTTGGTCAGGGTTGATATACGGCGAAAAGGCGAAAAGTTGATTCCATATATTAACTCTGACCAAATTCCAAGAAGATGAAAAAGTGTTTATATATATATATATATATATATATATACGATTCAAAATTGTCTGGCACGACTGGTGGTTGGGTGTTGCTTTTTTCTATTGTCTGCTACGGATATTAATTTTATTTTACTTGATACTCTCATTCTTCTAGGAAAAGTAGCCTTTGTCTTCATGTCAATGGGGGTAGAGGTTTCATGGTCCCTCTTGATTAAAGGATGTTGACACTCGACTCCAACTTCTTCATATAGAGATTCCTTCGAGTTATTGTTTATGATGAATTTACGTTTCCTCTTCTGTTTGTTATGACGACTGTTCATATTACTATTGATGGATGGCTGGTTGATGGAGGAGAAATTTGCACTGTTGGTAGGTCTATGAGTGCGGTCCCACTTACCCGCTGCCCAGCGAAGCCTCCGTTTGCAACAGTGCAAAATTCTCAACCATCAACTAGCCATCCATCAATAGTAATATGAACAGTCGTCATAACAAACAGAAGAGGAAATAACTCGAAGGGGTCTCTATGTGAAGAAGTTGGATTCGAGTGTCAACATCCTTTAATCAAGAGGGACAGTGCAACCTCTACCCCTATTGACATGAAGACAAAGGCTACTTTTACTAGAAGACAAATGAGAGTATTAAGTAAAATAAAATTAATGTATTCAGGTGTACTGAGTTTTCAATAGCTTTCTTTAATGCTATTTCCTAAAAAAAAAAATACGAGTAATTGTCAAATACCTAGGAAAATTGTTTCTATATTTTTTTGTTAATGTCGGTACATTACTTTATTGCTATACTTGATAATTGTGGTATATTAACATCAGTCTAATGGACGTTTCTGTTAAAGTTGACATTGTTAGCAGTCAATTGATATAAATGTTCATAGAGAGGGATTTCAAGAATTACGTCACCGCAAAAAAAAAGTTTAATATTAAACTAACAACGCGTTTCGAACACTAGTGTTCTTCTTCAGGTTAAAATCTGCATTATTGAGAGTTGATCTACACTAAGTGTTTGAAACGCGTTATTAGTTTCATATTAAACTTTTTTTTGTATGGAGATGTAATTCTTAAAACCCGCCCAATATGATTAAATACCACACTATGAGAGATTGCACAAGTAATGAAAAATGTTGATAGATTTTCTCATTCAATGATTTCTTACTCTTGTAAGTCCTGATATCGTTGCTAAATTTTTTTAATTTCGACCACACTCTACACGTTGCATTAATCTCCTTCTGTTTACGTGCATATTTGTGATTAGTATATAATTTTTGTCTTTCTCTGTAGGCTTATGAAAAATTTTTCAAATAAAAACCCATCCGTTATCAAATGAGTATTTGAGTTCAACTTGGAAATCGGACCGAGCCCCGAATTTATTTAAAAAAAAACCTGTGTTCCATCTTGCCTCGTGGCTCTTACTTGCTGACAGAACCTATTGATGTCGCTGGGAACAAAAAAAAAAAAAAAATTCCTGGAGCTTTTGACTTAATGGAAAGGTTGTTTTAATTAAAAAATGGAAGGTTAAGTGGACTTTGTATCAGAGCCTGGACGTTGAGGAGTACTACATGCGGAGTGACCCGAGCCTGCTGTCCAGTGACGTGAAGACGGACATCAGCTTCCTGTCACTCCACTGGTCAGACCTCGGCCGTCCTCTCTACCTCACTCTGGCCTCCAATGCCTATCTAGGTCAGAACTCCCTTCATCTTAAACTAAAACTCCTTTCACGTACTAACTAACATTCCCTGGTTTTCACTAACACTTACTTTATAATTAATTTGAAATTGTTTTTCTTTTTAACGTTTTTCATATTTTTAAAATAACTATAGTACTTTCCTGATTTTTTCAGGATTTCGGATTACCTTTGCATAATTTTATAACTCCAAATTATTTTCTGCTATCACCAAGAATGCTTATTAAATTATTATTCTTATAATTGAGTTGTCTAAATCAGTTGTTTCTATTATAAATAGCCAGCCCGACCCAGCCCAAGTCGAACTCGGTCCGAGCCTGATGGGGTATATATTCGAGTTTATTCACAACCAGCCAAGCAAATTTAGTCATCTGTTTAATCTAAATTATTTATTTTATAACAAATATTCCTTAGTTTAATTGTCCATATATCGTTTTAGTATACATAATATATAAATATAATTTTTGGTCGGGTTGCTTTGGGTCTTACCTCTAATATAAAGTGGGCCGTTTACTGCCTGTAGGTGTGTTGTGGCATGTGGAATATGGGACTGTATATTTTCAAACCACCTTGATTGTCAAAGTACCTCCATATATAACAAGTATATAACTCATATCAAGCACACTATTAATTTTTTCTCTCTCATATCAAGCACACTATTAATTTTTCTCTATCTTTTTTTTCATCTTAACAATACTTTACTTTCTATATGAAATATAGATATATGAAAGTATTACATTTGCATCGAAATTCTAAAATAGAATTTTCAGCAGAAACGTTTTTGAGATCCCCGAATTCCAATAAATTAGGTTTCAAAAATTTGTCTTTCTTTGTAGTTATGTGAATTAGATATATGAATGACTACATGTTTTCTTATCTAACCCCATATATTTAACACTGTTTTTCTTTTTCATCGAGGTTTGGTCTAGCTTCAAACAATACATATATAAGCCGACGTTTCGTCAATATTTGTAGGTGTCTTCAGTTTTACATTAATTATAAATCAATTACAATAACATGAAAAAAATTTATATTACATTATTTAATCAATGTGCATAATTATCTATATTAATTAATCAATTAATTATTATACACAATTATCTGTATTAATTAAATAATGTAACTCATAAATTTTTTTTCATGATACTGTAATTAAACTTGGTGTTGATGTAGCCCTGAAGAAGTCTACAAATATAGACGAAACGTCGGCTTAAGGGTGTTGTGCTGTTTGAAGCTACACGACCAAACTTTGATAAAAAAGAAAAATAGTGTTATATAAATAACTAAAAAGGTTATAATCACTAAAATTAATATTCAAGGGACTGTCAGCTGTGAGAGGAACACCAAACTGGACAGCAGTATTGCAGTTCTCTACCATGTGTCTTAACTGACAAGAAATAGTTTTTTTTTTGCTCTTAATTAGACATCTGTTTATACAATTTCGATTAAAATCGATCTGGTTATTTCATTACTATTTATTATGTATGGGTGCGATCTACGTACAAATTGTCCTTCGTGCCTAAAAGTTTAGAAAACTGTTCTACAATAACGTTAAACGTTTTTTTTTTAAAGGGCTTTTATTAAATTTATACAAATATTTGAGAAAAAGTAATAAAATATTGATAGTAAATATTACGTTAGGTTAGAGTGGCAGTCCGACGAGAGACACACATAGGCCAAATATTAGTCCTTTTAGATCCACATAATTGAACATTCTACATTGGGAGTCCTAAATTTTGTCTAATTCAAGTATGTTTAGAATAGGAATATCTAATGAGTATCTGACATCGTACGAGTATAGCTTTGGGATCGACTGCTTAAAGTCATCTCCGAGAGACGACGTGCTCAGATTTTTTTCTTCTCCCACTTGAATTAATCGAGGACCAGAGTGGGGTATCGAACCAGAGGCGAGCACGTACACCACTGGGCTACTCTGGCTCCCATAATAAATATTAAGATTCATTCAAGTCGATTGAACTAATATATACGAATCATAGAGTCCTCCTGTGGTAAATAATAAGCTGGTAAAGTACCATAGTCTGGTGTCAATCCTTCCACAAGCTGCTCTGATGGGAAATTACGAAAGCATTATTGGGTTACCCAATTTAATTAATTACTCAAAGTAACATAATTACTTGATTTAATTAGTAGTTTAATTTAATTAGCTCCAGATTATGAATATCTGATTTCATTTTGGTGAAATTCATAGCTTTTTTTATGAGTGATAGTTGTTATTTTTCCAATTTAATAATTTCAAGATTTCAGGCAAGAATTTATTCATTTTGTAAGGGAATTAATTTAATTTCCAAATATATATATATATATATATATCTATCTATTATGAGTCAAATTAAATCTGTGTGGCATTTCATACCAAATTTCTTTTTAAACTAAAATCTTGCCCTGTTAAGAATAAAAAAAAGACTGACATAAAATCTAAGTTTTTCACCTTTTGTTATCGATTGAAAAATTTATTTTCAATTAAAAAAAAAAACTGCCATAAATTTACACAATCCATCAAAAGTTCGAAAACTACTGGTTTAAATTTTCAATCCTAAAAAGTTCTTTAGATGTTTATACTTGGTAATCAGAGTAAAAATATTAAACTTTATACTAAAGCTGAAAAAAAAGAAGAACTTACTGGGTTGACTACCTTTCATTATCCTCTTTTATATTCATATCTACTTCATTATTTAGTACTGAATAAATTTGGTGTAGGTTACTTTTAGCGTGTGAATACTACATTTTGGAATTACGTGATAACGGTTTTCTGAGTCAGAAAAAATGATACAAAATCCATGCTTATTTTATTATTATTATTTATGTTATCATCTTTTCTTTGTCTCCCTCACTCCTTAAGGTTGTAACACTGTTAGAGTGTTTCTGAGAAATAGACTTCAGACTTGCCTTCCTACCTCCTGAAGGTGGTGAGGTAAGACATTTAGATGCGCTATGGTAGTCGAGTTCACTGTTCAATGTATACATTCCGTTTGCTAACATATTACATTTGGAATAATAATTCTATTTATTTTTCATATAATACTAGCAAATGTGCCTGTTTTAGATGGAATCAAAAATTCGATGATACTTGGTATTCCAAAATATCATTAGAAATTATAGAATAGCAGAAAATGTTATTAGTACAGTGTTGAGCAAATGTCTCTGTATATATGGCATTAGCTATCTGTTCTTCAGGTTCGTGGGAGAACAAAGAGTTGGAAGCTCTGACTCTTGGGCAAGCAAACTACAGTTGACCATGTGAGAAAAACTTGGTCCCACTCAATTCCTGAGGTAGATAGAGTTTCCCCTTGTGACTTAGTTACTGTCATTGTGAAACAGAGGCTGAAGGGACATTGCAATCGTTTGAATGGAAACTGATAATGGCTCGGAATCAATAGTATGCGTGGTAAACACATAGACTCCCCAGTACCACACCCAGTCATGATGTCCGCCTTTATGGCGTATCTGTGGAGTGCACGAACTCAGAGTCGTGCCCCGTTGCACATTTTTGGGGCACTCAAGTTTCGTAGCATGAAATTTGTTACTGCTACTAAATTTCAGCATGATTGGTGCTTCTACTTTAAGTTTTTACTCAAGAGTAGGCAGTCCAGGAGCAGTCACGAAATCAAGAAATTCAGTTCGATAATTAACAGCTCTCTGATCACTAATTACTCTGTTTACTGACTTGTAAGTTCTTTCCGTAGTTCGATATAGCATAATAACTTGTTTGTTGATATTTTCTGCCTGTTCATTAGTAAGGGTTGAGAATTGCTCGTTCACAAAACCATTAATTCTGAATAGATAGTACATCTTGAACTCTGGAAAACACCTGTCAATAAGGTCAAATACGCAATATATTCATATACGCTATGTTTCATGGTGACTGAGTTTACTTGTGACAAAATTTTTCGGACAAACCGACAGAGTGAAATTTTCTAAGGGTGGATTCGGTTTCTCTAATGTATGAAACGTAAAGAAAACTTGAAATGAATCAGTTCTAAGCAATGTATAGACCTAACCTTTCTATTATTTATTTAGATGAATTGATTATATATCTCTATAAACGTCCAAACCACAATAAGAATGAGAAAAAAAAGACTAATTTCTTTAAACCATAACGGCTTGTTATGGTTGAAAGATCTTAGTCTTTTTTTCTCATTTTTGATCGTGGTTTGGACGTTAATTGTTATTTCACGTGTTTATTGTGAAATCTTATTATACATTCTGATTAAAGATTTCCATTAACAGGGAAGAATGTCCATCAAGTGCTTTATTCTTATATTCCATTATTTCTTACTATAACTGAGCTCATTTAATTCACCAACATAGTTTGCTCATCATCAACCCTTTTTAAAGTAAAATCTAAAAAGAAAAATAAACATTCTACTATAACTACAATAACATAGAAGAAACATATTTTTTTCTTTTTATACAAAGAAAGAATATATTGATATCATGGAGGCTATAGTTAGGTTAATGGAAGATTGGGAGGTTTCACTTGGTGGTGATGCATGTGTTCGAGACAGTGTTGTGTTGTCCTGTTCCTGGTTTCTTATGTCTCTCCTTGCTTGTCCTCCATATAACTTCACTGCCCTTGGTTAAACCACTTTATTGGTTATTCATATTTGGTTGTTGGTGAATTATATATTATGCCTCTTTTATAAGTAGCCTTTTATGATCATTTTTTCTATATGATTATTTCTATGTTGTCATTCAACATTAACCCTATATCTACGAAAAGAAAGTCCTGAACCGTCAAGCTAACTGCAGCCTCCCTTATACGAATATTCTTTGTTTATACTGTAAGATTCGTTTTTGTCTTATTGTCGTTCAAGTAGAGACAGTTCACGACATACGGTTTTAGTAACGTCCGAACGGCAGTTAGAAATGAACGTAAGTTGTTACTATACGTTCTAGTATACATACTGTTCATACTGTACTATACATCCATTAATTCAGTTATCATATCTTATAAAAACCCCTAAATCATTTATTATAAACATAACATAAATGTAATTTGAAGCACGTAAATTAAATTCAAGCAAAATACATGTATTTCTAATTTAAATTAAACGAAAAATTCCAATTGAAACTCGAAGTAAATTCAAATTCACGCACACAAACACTTTGTTTAATAATTTTGAAATTTTAATTTTTTTTTCTTTATTAAAATGTTGAACATAAAAATAAAAAAAAAAACGTTAAACGAATCAACTTATGTCGAGAATTGTCTGTAAAGAGTTTATTTTCATTTTTAGATTTTAACTTAAAAATAGTCTATGATGACCGAAACATGGCGGTGAATTAAGTAAGTTCAGTTATAGTAAGAACTGATTGAAACTATAATGGTAGTAATTAGTTACTACTCTAATAAGGAACAGTGGCGTAGCAATGGGGGGGGGGGGGGGGGGAATGTGCCAGGGGGCGGCATTTTGAGAGTGTAAAAATAGAAAAAAAAAAGAAAATAATAAAAAACTAACAAATAATCTGAAATTTTATACCAAAATGAGTTTTTAAGGCCGTAATTGTTTTTATGTTTTATGTGTTTAATACTGTTTTTAAACGAATTTTTTAACCGTGTGATATTTTTGAAAATAAAAAATAAATATATTTTAAATTTTTTAAAACTATGTTCTTGAAGTTGTTGAAAGTTTATTATATTTTTATGATTTGAATTTTACGCATTTTTTGGTAAAATCTTTGGTTTTCTTTGATGTCTGTATATATACTTTGTATATGAAAAAAAGATTTCACATAAACACGTGAAATAACAATCAATGATCAAACTACAATAAGAAATGGGAAACAAGACTAAGATCTTTCAACTGTAACAAGCGGTCTTTGTCAGAGTCAAAAACCCCAACTGTTTTTGACCCAAACGTCAGTTGGGTTTTTGACTCTGACGAAGACCGCTTGTTACGGTTGAAAGATCTTAGTCTTGTTTCCCATTTCTTATTGTGGTTTCATCATTGTACGAGTATATGAAGTACTACAATAAGATGAAAGTCTGGAACTAATAACAGCAGTTCAAAATTAGAGTCTTGATTGTAATTCCATGAAAATAAATATTTTGGGGACTTTCTGGAAATTTGAAGGAAAACGGATTATCACCATCATTGACCAGGGGTGAGGGGAGTGGCGAATCTTATGACCGCCCCTGACGGCAAACATGCTTACTACGCCACTGATATAGAAATATAGTAAAATTATTTTTAAAATGAGTCTTATTTTCTACTCGTAGTATAGCAGTGACTACGAAAGCCTATAAGTCAGTCCTTCCTAAACATGATAACTTGCTCGTTATCAACATTTATAACAGTTACTGTTCTGTCTCTGTATTCCTTGTCCTTGTGTTGTAAATACTTGTCATAATATTTTCTGCGTTTTTAATTAACACATTGAATTAAACACAATTTGTAACATATTACAATGTTTGTCCCAAGCAGTAAGAAAAAATACACAAAATAATGGTTCATTTTCTTCTGAAGAAGAATACTACGTGTTCGAAACGCGTTATTTATACGATTAAATTTTTATATGTGGAGACTATTTTATTCTACAATGTTTTTTTTGTTGCAAAAAAACTTTTTTATATGTGATTTTATCTGCATTTTAAACTCTCGTTGAAGTTTGGGGAGGGGGGGGGGGAGCATTTACTGATATTATTACATGTACGAAATTGCTCGTCAAATAATGACGGTAAACGAGATTATATTCGTTAATTGAGGTATTACTAAATACTACATACACACAGAAAACATATAATATTAATTTTCATTCCGAGTTTCAACCATCCCAGTGGTTGTCACAAGCAGTTAGCAACAGATCTATGTATTATCTTAATATAAGTCTAATTTATATAATTATTCTCCAGATTTTGATGGATGTAGAAATATTTAATTGAGTTTTTAAAGTTGTTTCTCCTTGATTTGGTTTTATTTCAAATAAAAACTTACAATTTATTTCAAATTGTATTCTTACAATTTGTTCTTTTATTTATTTATTAAAGTTACAATTGGAAGCACAAAAACATGACTAACATTTACGATTCTCGATAACATTTCGGTTACACGACGTCTTCACGAGAGGAGAAGAAGATGAACAAGTGAGAGGATGTGAATAGGTTCACGGACTGATACAAAGTGACACACAGTGTAGCTGCCTAACCATCGTGAAACATTTTGAGACAGTTAAAGGAATGAACAAATGAAATAATGAAAGTAGTAAATAAAAGAAAGAAGAAAGAGAAATAGAAAAGATAGAATTTAAAATTAAAAAGACAAAAATGAGAAAGAATGAAAATATAGCTAAATAGTAAGTACATGCATATTATTATTACCACTGAGGTTAGTATGATTTATATTATTTAATGGCAAACTGTCATATCTACTCATACCTTTTGTATGAGTTAGTTGCGATCGAAGATGGACAACGTCCGAAAGCGCTCCAACGACTCCAAGACCATCTTACGAGGTGTGACGGTTTGCCATATTAATAATATAAATAAAATGTAAGTCTTAGAGTGGTAAACTATGAAAAATAAGAACAAGATTTTAGATAGCTCAGAAGAAAAAAGTTGTAACGAAAACAAAACTGTGAATTGTACTACAAAATTGAGACATAAAAAAAAAATAGAATAAAATAAAGGAAATCATCTATCCGGGAACTGTTCTAGCAGCCAATAGCCAATTAAGGGGTTATGAGGAAGCTTTCAAAGTGGTTAGGATGTCTTCACTGAAATGCTATTTTAGAATTTGGACTCTAAAGCACTTAAAGAAGGGAAGGCCGTAGAGATTAGCGTGGATATAAACAGGCAGCTTGCTGCCTTGATTACGAATGACCTATGACCATTCACTAGGAGACATTAACGTACGAGTCAGGTCCACGTAAAGTAAGTCACATTTGTGCAGTCCAAACGATAAACGTAGTTGCTGGATATGCTACTAAAATGTGAGGGAGTAATGGTAATTATTAACAGTTGAGTTGAAATAGCAGTTCATGTTGATAGGGTAGGTGAGGAAATTTCGTCGGTTTGTGTCCGTGGAGGTGATCTCAAGTAACCAATCCCACCTACCAGTTAGCCAAAGAACTCAATAGAATAATATCACCCTATATACCAGCGAAATATATGCTTCGTTCTACCGATGAATTCTTAGATATAATCAGGGATATCAGATTAGAAGGAGCAGTAGCATTTTAAGACGTAGAGTCATTCACAAACGTTCCAGTTAAAGAAACCAAAAAAATAATATGTAATTACGTCTATTCTAATAACAATATATCACAACCAGCCATAAAAAAAGACTAGGTGAATAAATACAAGGATACAAGCTACAATATAAGCGTTATACATATAAGATGGAATTAAATTAAGAAATATTCAACTTAAACATTAAAAGAACTAAGCAAGCATTTTTTATAACGGTTTTTTTTTATTGTTTAAACCGATCTCCTAGCGAATGATAACAACAGCCGTTTACCGTCTTTTTGTTTGATCGGTGATCGTACAGATTCTACATTGGGAGTCCCTAACTCAAGTTCATTTCGAGTCGGGATCTTTAACGAGTACCTGATATCGTACAGGCTCGGGATCGACGGCTAAAGTGCTCTACAAGGGACGATATGCTCAGATTTATTCACCTCCCGCGTGAATAAATCGAGGGCCAGGTGAGGATCGAACCCCAGACTACCAGCCCAGAGGCGAGTACGTTAACCACTGAGCTAACCTGGTCCTCCATCTTATAACGGTTGCTCTAATGAAAATGTTGATCGCATTTTTAAAGAAAACCTTCATTTAAAAAAAAGAGAAACTAGTTAATGATGAAGTCAAACAATAGTGTATAAAGTTATTATATGCCGAAAGCAATATTCGGAGGAGTACAAACTTGACGAAAGGGTGTTAAAATATATTATAAGGAGCAATGAGAAGTTAAAACAGAAATGGAAAAGTAACACTAGTCGCTTACTACGAGTATAAAAGACCACCTGCGAATAGCGTGTTTATAAAAAATAATAAGTCAAAAACTCAGCTTTAAAAAAAAAATGAATCTAGTGTACGAATATACTTTTGCTAATAAGGACTGTGAAATCCATTAACATTCGTACATTGGTATGACTTCATTGCTATCAAGAGAGCTTATTATGTACTTAATGACTGGAGCACCCAAAAAGCGTATGAAAAAGGAACACAACATGAAATTAACTCGATAGATGCTGGTTACAAACGCAAAAAAAATTAAAAAGAAGATAGTTACCACCACAAACAATGCGATCTTATATGTGTATTAACATTTTAATTGTAGCTTGCATCCCTGTAGTAATTTATTCACCTAGTCCTTTTTTATGGCTGGTTGTGATATATTGTTGTTAGAATAGACCTAATTACATATTATTTTTATGGTTTCTTTAGCTGGAAAGTTAGTGTATGTATAATGAGTCTACGTCAACAAATCTTATTGTTCCTTCTAGAAAATTCTAGAAGCCTTACTTATTCAAAAACAAAAAAAATAAATATACAGTCTGAAAATAGTAATAATATTTTAAGGCTATTTCAGTCAAGCCTTCAAGGAGGGTCATTTCAGGTCAGTTACCCTACAGAAGGGTTGTCCAAACTTTATGGGGACGCGGGCCGCTTCGGTAAGGAAATTAGATCGCGGGCCGCAGTACCAGATGTAAAGTAAAACATACATGTAAATGAATTTTTATATTTATCATAAAAAAATAATTGACAAGTATGGATAAGAATCAACCTTAAATATATTCGTTAAAAATATTAACATATATATATATATATATATATATATATATGTATATATATGTTATATATGTATATATATATATATCAGTTCACAAACGAAGAAAAGCAACACACAGAGAAAGAGACACACTTACAAACTCAAATTTTCGGATGATCCGTCTTCAGGAGAAAAGAGAGAAAGGGCGACCAAGCACGCCGGAAACACAACGGCAGGAAACCCGTTTCCTGCCGTTGTGTTTCCGGCGTGCTTGGTCGCCCTTTCTCTCTTTTCTCCTGAAGACGGATCATCCGAAAATTTGAGTTTGTAAGTGTGTCTCTTTCTCTGTGTGTTGCTTTTCTTCGTTTGTGAACTGATTTGCGTCCAGTTTGGATCGTTTTTTCGAATTTTAAGTGGTATATATATATATATATATATATATATATATATATATATATAATTATATATATATTTGTAAAAGTTGGAAGCAGTCCTTCATTTAAACATATATTGTTAAATAACGCCCCATATTTGGCTTGTATCTGCTTCTTACACAATTTCTCCAGTTTCCGGAATTCCTTCCTCGTCTCTTCATTAAAACTATAAAGTCTATCACCAATATTACTAGTCGACATGTTTCGAATGTACCACATTCATCATCAGGACAATAATGAGAGTAATAGTAGGAAAGCTAGTTATATATATAGAGATGGATTATTAATGGAAAGTTTACAGGGCATCGCCCTGTATCACGGCGCATTATGGGGGATTAAGGTAGGGTGGTTGGGCTCACCTACTACCTGGCTAATCTGGGTGTTTCTGTTTGCAAATAGTTTTAAAATTCGACAAGAATTATTAACTTGGATATTTATGGCTGGTTGCTTTTCTTGAATAATTATTGCTTCTAATAGTTGTAATTTAAAATGATTTCTTTCTCGAGCGATAATTTTCGTGGAATTTACCATCATTTCTCTTGTGAGTTTTGTCTTATGGACTGCTGTTGTATGGCATTTTGGCGCGCCGGCAGAAAGGTGCATAGTAATTCTTCTAGATAATGAAGTCGAAGTCATTCCTATATATGAGCTTTTACGGGCCTCACAGCTCCCGATATTACATGAGTACTCATATACAAGATTTGTTTCTTTTGACTCCTTTACGCTAGGACTATTTTTCATTAATAAACTGCTTATTGAAGGGCTTTGGTAGTAAGTTATCAGGGTCAAACTATCGTCAGGCTTAATACATTTAAGCCAAGACAGTGTGTTAACATTATCCAAGTTAATAATTCTTGTCGAATTTTAAAACTATTTGCAAACAGAAACACCCAGATTAGCCAGGTAGTAGGTGAGCCCAACCACCCTACCTTAATCCCCCATAATGCGCCGTGATACAGGGCGATGCCCTGTAAACTTTCCATTAATAATCCATCTCTATATATATAACTAGCTTTCCTACTATTACTCTCATTATTGTCCTGATGATGAATGTGGTACATTCGAAACATGTCGACTAGTAATATTGGTGATAGACTTTATAGTTTTAATGAAGAGACGAGGAAGGAATTCCGGAAACTGGAGAAATTGTGTAAGAAGCAGATACAAGCCAAATATGGGGCGTTATTTAACAATATATAATATATATATATATATTAATATATATATATATATATATTCACTGATAAAACGAAATACGATCCAAACTGGACACAATACGAGTTCGAGATTAACAAAGAGCAACACACAAAGTAGGGAAACACACTTACAGACTCAAATTTTCGGGTAATCCGTCTTCAGGAGAAAAGAGAACGGGAGACCAAGCACGTTGTAGACAACGTGTAGTATACAACGTGCTTGGTCTCCCATTCTCTTTTCTCCTGAAGACGGATTACCCGAAAATTTGAGTCTGTAAGTGTGTTTCCCTACTTTGTGTGTTGCTCTTTGTTAATCTCGAACTCGTGTATATATATATATATATATATATATATATATATATATATAAACGGTACAGTTTACTTAAAATTTAGTGGGATGGGTGGGTGTACATGCATTTTGGAAGCCAGCTCCTTTGTGTCAATGTCAACTGAGGTTAAGGCTAAACGAACGCAGGCTTTGAGATATGTTTGATTAAGTAGATTCTCTTTGGATTAATCGACTTCATTTCGGAAAATGCTGCTTCACAAAAGTAGGTACTGCCAAACATTGACAGCAAGTGCAATCAAAAACGGCGTAAATTAGGATAATGCTCTTCAGAAAGAAGAGGCCACAATTGAGTGATTAGCAGTGTAGCTTTGCTTAATAACAACTTTTTTCGAATATAACTCAATAGATGTCTAAATATGCTAATTTTTAAAAGTTTTCTAGAAAAGGCCGCGGGCTAGACTTTGGACAACCCTGCCCTACAGGATTAACAGCTTATCTTGAACATAAGAAAAACAATCTCCACTGTCCTGACTTTGCTTGTATAACCAAGAAGTCATTCATTCGAAACATGCCGCCTGTAGAAAATATACTTTACTGTATAGACAAAGTAACTGTATAGAGTGTTATTTAGGAAAATTGAGAAACTCTTTAGCAAACAGGTGTCAGGGAAGAGTGCTGTTATTATCAATTATGTATACCTTAAGGAACGACTGCTACCAACACCTACAAATGCACAGATACATATATATACATATATACATGCGTATGAAAAAATACTTTTACCCTAGAAAAAGAAAGAGATGTTATATAAAATTATTTTTTTCATATAATGATTTTATATAATGGATTTATTGATATTTTGTTCCAGATAATGGTAAAGTTCCTCTGGCAATGGTTACTACGATGAAAAAGCTAAAAAGTGGTTATATTAATGGTACCAGGTAAATATTTGATCATTTAAATAATGTAGGTAATAATTAAATTATTGAATTGGCATCCAGAAAACATGAGTTTGATCAAACATATATCTGGTTCATTCTTTCATCATATATAAATGGCAATTTATTAACACATAAGGTAAAGGCTACGCAGTGTTTGATTTATTATATACATCGCCAGGGACGGGAGTCACCGTCATGTCTCCTGAAGGGACACTTCAACTCCGGATGACGTCTATTGTCGAAGTTAATTATGACTGTTTATCTTCGTGTTTATTTATTTTATATATATATATATAAAATATGTTATATATATTTATTCGTTTTTAATTATTTATATATATATTTAATGATCAGACCACTAAATGAAATAGGAAAATAAGACTAAGATCTTTTAACCATAACAAGCGGTTTTCGGCAGATTGTTGTTTCTCGTGTTTATGTGAAATATTATATATATATATATATATATATGTCCTGTCCCTAAGCGGCAGGACCTTCACCACCTCCATACACACAAAACCTACCAATGCCCAACAATATCTACACTTCAATAGTTGTCACCCATCCCACACAAAAAAGTCCCTACCTCGTTCCCTCTCTATCCGCATACACCGTATTTGCAGTGATCTCTATCAACGACAGTGTCATATCGACAAACTTAGGGAGAAATTCGTCCAGCGGGGCTACTCTCCCAGGTTTGTTGATAAACGCTTAATACCTGCCACCAATCAATATCTTCCTAGGACTGCCGCTGAACCCAACAGTTCTCCCTTCCTCGTAACTACTTTCTTTCCTGGGGTCCATAGGATCGGGAATATCATCAAGGACATTTTCCCTCTCCTGTCCTCTTCCCCCTCCACCTCCTCCGTCTTCCGAAAACCCCCTCGCCTGTCCTTCAGAAAGCCTCCCAATTTAGGAAACCTGTTTTCCCACAGATCCCTTGAAACTCCTGGGATTGGGGTGGTGCGTGCTGGTATGGAGAAATGCGGCCGTCGCCTCTGCCTTACCTGTCCTTTAACGTTAACTTTTATTTGTTTTTCCTTTTATTTTTAACTTATATATTCATATTCATATATATATTTTTTTATTTTATTATTTTTTTCCTTTTGTTATTATATATATATTTTTTATTTTATTTATTTATTTATTTATTTTTTTATTATTTCCTTTTTTATAATTTTTAATTTATAATTTTTAATGTTATAATTTTATCTATTGTTTTTGCTTTCTCCGTTCTCCGACGTTTAGTGCCTAGCTCCTTTTTTACGCTAGTGCTGCTCTCTTCGGTTGACTCTTTATTTCTTCATTCGCGCTCCGTTCTTCGACGTGGGGAGATCTCTCTCACTTCGTCCTCTCTACTAGTCTACTCTCCTGATGACGAACAACAGTTCGAAATATTGAATTCTGTAAGTTTTCTTTGTATTCTCTTTTCTGTGTCGTGCTTTGTGTAATTTCAAGTTATATATATATATATATATATATATATAGTTCAATATAGACAAAGAAACTTTGTCTATATTGAACTACGAGGTGTGTAAATAAAGTAGTGAGACTGGCAACGTCGCTTTCGATCTGGCAACGCTGGAGACGCGTGGCCTTGAGTAGCGTCAGGTGCACGTGTGATGCGCCTCCAGTATGAATCTGAACTCGCCACAGTCATTTGTTTGTCCGTAGCGTTGGTTTTCGTGAAATGGTTTTTTCTTGAGCGTTTTAAAAATGAGTGACCTCAAAGTTGAGCAGCGGTGTGCAATCAAATTTTGCTTCAGACTTGGACATAATGCAACCGAAACTTTTGAAAAACTTCAGGAGGCCTATGGAGAACGTGTTTTATCAAGGGCACAGGTTTTTCGGTGGTTTGAGGAATTTTCAGAAGGAAGAGAGTCGATTGAAGATGAACCACGAAGCGGAAGGCCTTCAAGTGCAAACACCGATGAAAATGTCAACAGAGTACGGAACCTTGTGCGTTCAGATCGACGCTTGACAGTCAGAATGATCGGGGAACAGTTGAATTTGAATCACACCTCCGTTCATCACATTTTGACCAATGAATTGGAGATGAGAAATGGGAGATGTGAGCGCCCTGTCACACTGCCATCTCAATAAACGAGTTTTTGGCCAGTAAAAACATTCCTGTTGCTCCTCAGCCTCCTTATTCACCAGACTTGAGTCCTTATGACTTTTTCCTCTTCCCGAGATTGAAAAATTACCTCAAGGGAACTCATTTCGGGACACTACAAAACATACAAACTGCTGTAACCGTCCAGCTGAAGGCCATTCCAGAATCCGAGTTCCAGCAATGCTACAATGATTGGAAGGACCGTCTCCAGCGCTGTGTGGCTTCCGAAGGGAACCATTTTGAAGGTGACAATATCACATTGTAATTATATTTGAATAGAAAATTTAAAAAAAAATCAGTCTCACTACTTTATTTACACACCTCGTATATTTGTCCGTTTTGGATCGTATTTCCAACGAAAAAGTGTATATATATATATCTAAAGTTCGTGAGTTTGTTTGTTTGTTCACCCATTTTCCGTCGAGATAGAGACCTGAAATTATTATAATCTTTACTTTTGTTGTCGTTCACTTTGCTGTAGTTATATTACATAATAACAAATCGTATTAGGGAGTCAGTGTAGCCTATAATATATAATAAACTATTATATTAAAGGTTAAAAATGAATAATTTTAGAAACAAAACTTGAACACAACTGTCAGATAAAATTCGAATGTTCTAAGGCAATATTATACCGACACATTCCTTTCATTAATGTTATTTTATGTTAGGTAAATAAATTGAAGATTTCAATTTACAAGTTTTGTTTGTTTTAAATATATTTCATTTTGTATATAACTTGAATTGATTTTTTATTTATTTATTTATATGATAAAATAAATTATTTTTTTTACTTTTAAGTTATTTTTATTTTGCTATATATAATTATTGTATATAGATATATATAATATATATATTATATATATATATATATATTTATATATATATATATATATATCATATATATCATGTTAAGAATACTATATCTAAAGCTTAGACCATATAAGAACCTGTTTCCGTGCCTTAATGACAAGAAACAACAATTACAATTATCCCTGTCAATCATGTTTAGTGAATTTATTTCATTAACTATTGAGTTAGCTTCAGCTACTCAAAGGGACTACTGCCCGATGACGACGATTGTCGAATGATCAGTATTCATCATCAGGACATGAAGAACTTCTTGGATGACTTTTCTGGTTTATTATATGTGCAAAGTGAAGACAGTAGGGGTTGTTTTTCTTCAAGTTCAGATAAACTGGTCGTTAATCCTTTGGGTGAGTGGCCTCTCGGCCTGAGTCACTACCTGCAAGGGTTTCTGGATGCCGTGATGTTAATTAAAGAGCTTCAAAGGGGGCCAGGCTAGCTCAGTGGTTACGTGCTCGCCTCTGAACTGATAGGACCGGGGTTCGATCCTCACCTGGCCCTCGATTTATTCACGTGGGAGGTGAATAAATCTGAGCGCGTCGTCCCTCGGAGAAGGAGGTTAAACCGTCGGTCCCGAGCCTGTACGATGTCAGGTACTCGTTAAAGATCCCTACTCTAAACACACTTGAGTTAGGCAAAATTTAGGACTCCCACTGTAGAATCAATCTTCATTGTGTGGTATCACAATTGCTTGGCCTCCGTGTGTTCCCTTGTGGGACTGCCACTGCAACCTAAAGAGCTTCAAAATACGGTTACTGTTTTCGACATAAATATTATGAGTGGGTTCAGTTTTTGAATTAATATAGCCTCTAAAATTCTCAGTTTATGGTAGTTACTTTCTTTTTTTATTATTGTATTATTTGTAATCAGTCTGTCTCGGATTAAATTAAGAAACTTGTTAAGAAACAGGTATCAGCTAAGTTTGGTGTCATTTTCAATTGAACCGTCTTCAGGAGAGATAAGAGAGGGAAACCAAGCGCACTGGGAAACAGTGCGCTTGGTTTCCCTCTCTTATCTCTCCTGAAGACGGTTCAAACCGAAAATTAGAGACTGTAAGTGTGTTCTTTTGATTTCTCTATGTTTCTTTGTCTATATTGAACTATATATATATATATATATAATATCATGTCAATATTTATATACTCGTATCATATATGTATGTAGGTAAAAATCTAATAAAGAGTCTCCAAATATACAATTACTTATTAGTTTTTTACCCTACAATGAGTAAATACCACATAATAACTGATTGCACTACCTTAGAATTGTATATTTATATAGTGCAATATGGGAAAATATCCACAAATAAGTAAAGACCTATCCTTAAAGCCATAAATTATCGGTTTTAACCTCTATCAGGGAAATAAATAGAAGTTGATCCTTGAATTATATATTTCATATTATGAATTTACAAGCCCAGCCAAATTTTGGAAATATAATTAAGTTAGACATCTAAGAAACTGACATTATAATGATTTTCAGAGTGTCCCTTGGAAAACTAAATGACTTTCTTACTACATCATGTATTACGAACCTCAGTTTTCTTGGATGTCAAGAAGAAGGAGCTCCCGAAGGTATTAATAAAATATATTAGTATATTTTTACTTCATATAATTTAATTTGTTAGACTGCTTTGATGGTGGAGTGTTAGTTCGGCTGTACTTTATTCATTACCATCCTTATCAATTGAGGTCTTCTAAATTCGTTTTCCACTTAGATTGATATAATTGAATTAATCTTTTCTTCATTTATTTTTAATAGGAATTATATTCCTTTTTTTTGATAAGTTTAATTATAATAATTATTATTTAAATTTTGCCTTCATGTTATTTTCATTATATATTTTACAAAAAATATTGACTAATCAAATACAGTTCATACTAATGTTGTTATTATGTGTTATTGTTATATTAAATTTGTTGTAACAATTAAAGGAAGTGTGATATTTACCTATCAAATTTCCTTTCTCATTTGACCGGTTTACAGCAGTTTGTCAATGTTCTAGAGTCAAACTGATAGAGTTCAGCCTATAAGAGAGACCAAATGCTAAACAGATCTTGTGAGAAATGAATTTACCAGATAACATATTTCGTTTTTAGCTGTTACTATCATCCTCTGGTAGTAACAATAATTTATTATAAATGCATTTTGTTCAAGTAAGTTTACCCTGTACAATTCACATTACTTTCAAGGTTACGTTGGGTTAGGTTGCACTGGTAGTGCCACACAAGAACACACATAGGCCGAGTATTGGCTCTTTAGGGTACAACAAAATGAATATTCTACATTGGAAGTCCTAAATTTTTATTTAGGACTATCTAAACTTTTTTGCAGTAGGGATCATTAGCGTACAGACTCGGGGCCGTATCCTAGGAATGGCGTGCTGAAATTTATTTTCGTCCTGCATGAATCACGTTGCAGTAGCGATCACGTTGACACATGGTCCCCCAAACTTTCAAATATCGCCCTTTTTCTTTTTTGCGATCTCGTAAGTTGGGTAATTTTTATTGCAGTAGCACGCGTTAGTCGTTGATGGGGCCTTTTTTTTTTTTTTGAAAAAAAAAATAAAAAAATCTGGCAGTAAATTATCTAGTTTAAATTACTCATTGTTTTCCTTTCTCATATGTGTCTAGGTTTGTCTTATTTTTAATATTATAAAAAGCTATTTAAAGCTTCCCCTAGTCGGGGTTGCCCACTTTTTTTTCAATACGTATATATATATATATCAATGATCAAACCACAATATGAAATGGGAAAAAAAGACTAAGATCTTTTAACCCTAACAAGCGTTCTTCTTCACAGTCAAAACACCAATTGGGCTTTTAGTTGGGTTAGTTGGATTTTTGACTCTGACGATGACCACTTGTCACGGTTGAAAGATCTTAGTCTTTTTTTCCCATTTCATATCGTGGTTTGCTCATTGATTGTTATTTCACGTGTTTATGTGAAATCTTGTATATATATATATCTGTATATTTAGGGATCAGACCTTCATTAAGGCATACACAATCAAATTTCTTGCCTATTTCCTTTCTTGTGCATTTCTTGGACAGTTTTTCTAATTTTCTTATTTCTTTTTTCCATTTATGAGGTGTCAAATGAATCAGTTCGCCAAAAAAACTACTAGTAAAATTCACATATTATAAGAATTACAAACCAACGTTTCGGTCATGGTAGACCAACTTCGGGGTTAAATAAGAGAAAAAATGTAAAATTTCTAAACTAAACTTACTGAATAAAATTAAATTGACTGAAATTTCAGGATACACAAAATGTATATCACAAATATATATATATATATATATATTATATATATATATATTATATGGGAAGACCTGTCGACCCCAACCCTAAAATACACCCTTCCCTCTCTAAATTCAAACCCTTCTCCTCTAATGAACCTCCTCCGCTTTTGGCTTCACATCCACTTGAACTGTATATTTCGTCTATCCTCCGTAAGGTCTCTGATCCTGCCTTTCTTCATAACCTTATACCCCGTGACAATTTAACTCCCAACGAAAGAAAGGCTGTTAAAAGCCTGAAGTGTGATAGCTCTTTGTTGATTATGCCGGCTGATAAGGGCTCCACGGTTGTTCTTATGGACCGTCATGTTTACCACCGTGAAGCCATGAGGCAGTTGTCTGACTCCACCTTTTATCTATCCCTCCCTAATAATCCATATTCCGATTTCCTCTCTAAACTTAAATCGCTGCTTAATGACCGGGCCCACCTTGAGGGTCTGTCACCCGACGACATTAATACCTTAATACCTTCCAATCCCCGATGTCCTGTCTTCTACCTCCTTCCCAAAATTCATAAGCCTTTCTCAATGCCTGATTCACCTCCTCCTGGAAGACCCATAGTCTCCAGTTATGGTTCCCTCACAGAGCGACTGTCTGCTTTTGTTGATTACTTCCTCCAACCCCTAGTCCGCAGTCAGCCTTCCTACTGTAAAGACAGTTTCCACTTCCTCAATCTCCTCAATAACTTCTCGATCCCACCCCACCTCACCCATCCCCTCCTCATGGTTACTATGGACGTCACCTCTCTGTATACTAATATTGAACACAGTGAGGGACTGAATTCCCTTCGTTACTTTCTTGAACTCAGAACTCCCCCCCTCACTCCTTCTACCAATTTTCTAGTTTCCTTAGCCGAATTTGTCCTGAAGCATAATGCCTTCCAGTTTGATGGTGCCTTTTACCTTCAAACCAAGGGTACTGCGATGGGCACTATTATGGCTCCTTCTTTTGCTAATTTGTTCTTGGCCAAATTAGAGCAATCTTTTCTGTCTGATCGTCAATTCCTTCCCTTCTTTATACTCGCTACATTGACGATATCTTCTTCATTTGGCCACATGGTACCCATGAGTTAAACCTCTTCCTACTTTCCTTCCAAAACTTTTCGTCCTCCATCTCCTTCACCCACCAAGTGTCCAGCAATAAAATTACTTTCCTTGATGTTGATGTCACCCTCAACAATAGCAGTTTCTCCACCTCTGTACATATAAAACCTACTAATGCACAGCAGTACCTCCACTACAGTAGTTGCCATCCCACCCACATCAAAAAAGCAATCCCCAGATCCCTTTCCATCCGCATCCACAGGATTTGTAATAATTTGAAAAACCGTAGTTCCCACATTAACTGTTTGAAAGAAAAATTAATTGATCGTGGCTACCCTTCCAATGTCATTGATAGTCGTGTCGTGCCGGCTGAAATAGTTCACCGGCACGTACCCAGAAAAGACCACACTGATAGTGTTTTCCTGATATCCACTTTTTTCCCTGGCGCTCATAGGATTGGCTCGGTTATTAAGGAGTTTTTCCCATTGCTCTCCTCTTCTCCTTCTACCTCATCTATTTTTCCTGAAGCCCCCTCCTTATCATATCGCAAACCACCGAACCTCAGAGGCATTTTCTCCCATCACTCTCCCTTGAACCCTACACTTGGGAGGGGAATGTTGGAGTGCGGACGGAGCAGATGCCAAACCTGTCTTATCATAAACCCTAATCCCTTTTTTACTTCCCCCCATAGCAATATTAACTACCCTTGTCCTCCCCACACCTCATGCACCTCGGTTAATTGCGTTTACCGTTTGGACTGCACCCAGTGTGATGCATTCTACGTTGGTATGGCCTCTACGCAGCTCAACTTACGTATGAATGGTCACAGGGCTTCCGTTGGTCAACGCAAAAACCTTCCTATTGCTATCCACTCTAATTCCCATGGACTGGATTTTAATCACTGCTTCCGGGTCCAAGTCCTTAATCATATCCCTGTTCAGTCTTCTCGGGTTACTTTAAGAGCTTCAGAGGAGGCAATTATCTGTCTTCTCAAAGCTCGCTCTCCTCCTGGCCTTAACTTGTACCGTTAATTTAAGTATTTATTTATTTATTTATTTATTTATTTTTATTTATTTATTTAAATTTTTTTTTTTTTTTAAGAATTTATTTATTTATTATTTTTTAATTTTAATTTTTATTTTTTTTATTTATTTTTATTTTTTAATTTTTTAATTGTTTATTGCTTCATTTACTAGTCTTCTCCTTCTGTTATTTTTATTTGCTTTTATTTGTTCTTTTTAGTTATTATTCTCTCTGTAGTTAGTAGCTTACCTAGGGCGGCAGGCAGAGTGCGCGCGTGTTCGTTGCATTTGGCCTACCACTCAGTTAGCTTCAGCTACTCAAAGGGACTACTTCTACCCGATGACGACGACTGTCGAAATATCGTTGTGAGTCTTTTGTGTGTGTCTTTTATTTGTGTTTTCTCTTTCCTGTGTGAACTATATTATATATAATATATATATATATATATATATATATATATATATATATATGATTGTATTTAATTTTTCATAATGTACTTCTTTTATATGTGTTAAAAATGTACGAAATTTCCTTTGAATTGTAGGCCTTTGAAAAAGATTTTGAATAAAATCGAAACGTGGGCAATGAGAGTTTGATTGGAAGTGGAAGAAACTGACCGCATCCCGATTTATCCTTTTTATGTTACATATCAATTCATCACAGTTTTGTATATATATATATATATATATATATATATATATATATATATATATAGAGAGAGAGAGAGAGAGAGAGAGAGAGAGAGAGAGAGAGGGAGGGAGAGCGAAATTAGCACTTCACTAATTTACATTCAATCTCTTCCAATAAGCAAACCAAAGTAATGAACCCAGTTTTTTCTTACTCAGTCTTATATAACATGAAATTTTTCCTATCATATAATGTTTTTTTAGAAGAAAAAAGAAATTAGAAACTTCTTTTTTTTTGTAAAACTATTTTGATTGATTTGATTTTCTGTTTGATTTCTAGTTTTGAAGAAAGAAGTAGAAGAATACTTGGCTGAGGTGACAGGCATTTGGCAGGTGCCTCGCATTGGCTTTATGGCATTACCAACTAAGCCGGTTAACAAGGATAGGAAAATATCTGTCAAAGGGGCAATCAAGAGGACTCGATCTATTATTTACCAATGTATGCAACCTTTGGAACTTAGGTTTATTCTTCCGACTGTTTGTTCGTGATTTATTTAATGAAAATATGTGTACATAACATTTTATGATGCATGACAAATAGTGACGAATCTATGGTCAAATTATACTTAACCAGTCATTTCCTACACTTAATTCTAATGTTCTCGGAAATCACCCTTTTTGTTATTTCCTTTCATTTGCTCTTTTCAGAAAGAACTCCTAGATCTTTTACAATAAGGCTATTCGTTCGTCTTGTTCACCGGGATGTTGGTTGGATTCCCTTAACCCATAGTTATTGTGTTTTCCAGATATTGTGTTACTCTCTTTAGATGCAGTAGCAAATATTAGTCGCTGACATAGCTATTTTTTTAAAAAAAAAATAAAAAATCTGGAGTGGCCTACACTCAACTTTCCTATAAGTAAATTTAATATCAATCCCCTTGGGTATATAAAATATAATGTTTCATTTAAGCATAATGCAAACATCTAAATGGGAGATGTTTATTAGTCTTTCATTCCTGAGGTAGTCAGATAGTAATGATTGATCGACTTATCAAAATATAAGCTTATTTTTGTATATCACACCACTGATGCAAATAATCTCATTAGTATAACTACAGTAGTAATAACATTTTTGAAAAGCCAAAGTAAAAAAATTATTGCTAGGAAATATTCTCCTGCAAGAGAACATGGCTTTTGTTCAAGTAGCCAGTGGATTTCTTACATCGTTTACTTAACCTCCTTCTACATTGAATATTTAAGCCAAATTTTTAAATTTAAAACAGGAAAATACTCTTATTTTCTCTGACAAACGTCATAAACATCGAAGAGAAAATGTCGTTTTAAGATAATTTATAATTACATTTATTAATCTTCAAACGAAAGATTTCAATTCTGAATTATGTTTTACGATTTTGGTCTTTTATACCCGCGCGTCTTATCCTCAGTTAAACTTGCCCTAGGAGATTTGATCATCTGCTCTTCATTCCTGGAGGAGGTTGATTTCTGATCGGCTTTTGGAGACTTCCCACTCATCTCGCCGGATTCTCCTTGTTCTCTTGGTTAAAATTTCGTTTTCCCTGTGCCTGTAGCTCCAACAGGAGCCGAGAAAAACGCGTTTAAAAGTGGGGGCAAAGTACAATCCAGAAATTTTCTGGATTAGGGGATTGGCCCAGAGGACCGGAGATGATGGGAAACTGTCAGGGGGGGTAAGAAAATAAAAATGGGTAGGGGCCAGGTATATGAAAAAAAAGGAGGGGGGGGGGAGTAAAATCGAAAAAACGCAAAAAACGCTGAAAAATTCGATGAGTGAAGGTTAAGAACTTCTCACTATTGCTCCAAAAAATAAAAAACTTAGATGAAGACGCACTAAAAGAGTGCTCACGCGCAATGCGCTCTCTCTCGACGAAAAATGAGAAAACATTTCCCACGGGAGATGTTCTGAATACCACCAACGATCCAGGAGTCGCCGAATCCCGGATCTGTTCCGCGACAGGTACCATCCAAGGTAGCATGCACAGGTAGCATCCACAGGTACATCCACAGGTAGCATCCACAGGTACATCCATAGGTACATACCTGTGGATATACCTGTGGATGCTACCTGTGGATATACCTGTGGATGCTACCTGTGGATGTACCTGTGGATGCTACCTGTGCATGCTACCTTGGATGGTACCTGTCGCGGAACAGATCCGGGATTCGGCGACTCCTGGATCGTTGGTGGTATTCAGAACATCTCCCGTGGGAAATGTTTTCTCATTTTTCGTCGAGAGAGAGCGCATTGCGCGTGAGCACTCTTTTAGTGCGTCTTCATCTAAGTTTTTTATTTTTTGGAGCAATAGTGAGAAGTTCTTAACCTTCACTCATCGAATTTTTCAGCGTTTTTTGCGTTTTTTCGATTTTACTCCCCCCCCCCCTCCTTTTTTTTCATATACCTGGCCCCTACCCATTTTTATTTTCTTACCCCCCCTGACAGTTTCCCATCATCTCCGGTCCTCTGGGCCAATCCCCTAATCCAGAAAATTTCTGGATTGTACTTTGCCCCCACTTTTAAACGCGTTTTTCTCGGCTCCTGTTGGAGCTACAGGCACAGGGAAAACGAAATTTTAACCAGGAGAACAAGGAGCATCCGGCGAGATGAGTGGGAAGTCTCCAAAAGCCGATCAGAAATCAACCTTCTCCAGTAATGAAGAGCAGATGATCAAATCTCCTAGGGCAAGTTTAACTGAGGATAAGACGCGCAGCCCGACCAAAGCTGCCAACCCCCGTCCAAGGGGTGCAGACGGAAAGTATGTGTTCTTCCCTATGGGGCCCATTTTTGTGTAAACTTGATCCATCAAAGATTCTGGACCGTAGCGTGGTAACAAGCAATACTAACACACTCACCCACCCACCCACACACATACAGACATCATCGAAAAAACTTCATAAAACGACTTCTGGGACCTCGAAACATGTAATTCCGTCAAAATTTCGAGATCGAATTTTTTCACGATCACTATACTTTACTTCTAGCAAAGTAAAAACAAACTTTGAGACAAAATTAATTTATCAACAATAGTTAGTAAACTGCCAACACGAGATGAATTAAAACGTTATTGAATATGCTCCTATGATTTTGATGTTTCTTTTGACATTATTGCGGTAATTGGGACCAACTAAATTTATGAAACCAGAAAGACCGAAAATTCTCATGAAGTATTGAATTTAGTAACTACATTTGATAAACAAAATTTTAATCTTGTTCAAAAAAACATTATTAAAATTCTGTTTAGAATGTTATATTCGTTATATTGCCATTTGACCCTTTTTCTTAGCTCAGTTTGGAAAATAAGAGCTCTTTTTAGCTCATTTTTTGTATTATTTTAGCCAGAATCGTTACCTGATATTTGGTAACACTATCTTTCAACCGCATCAAGCGGTCTTCGACATGGTCATATTTCAACTGATTTGTTCAGAGAAGAAATCAGTTAAGATTTGACTCTTAAGTAGACCGCTTGTTACGGTTGAAAGATCTTAGTCTTATTCCTGATTTCTTACTGTGGGTTAGACGTTGATTTTATTTCATATGTTTATAGTAAAATCTTGTTATATATCATCAATTATATAGTCGTCTTTTTATCCTTCATACAATTTATTGGTTTTTATAATATCCATCAAATAATTTTATTACATTCATAAGTTTCCGAAGTCAATGATTATAAGGTTAAAAACTGAAGAACAGTAGTAAAACTTATTATTAAATTCTATTCTTGTAACCTACATTGGTTTTAAAATTGCTGGTATAATCACATAAGATTGTGAATTTTAGTTTATAAAACCTTCCATGTTTTAACTCACGAGCTATATAATCTTCTATTTTGTGGTATTTACTCATGATTAGAATGAGGCAAAGAATCACCGAGTCTCCACATAAAAGATGTTTTGTGTCGAGCTATTTTCATTCTTCCTTTGTGTAAATGGCCCATTGATGACCTTTTTTACAAGTCATATACTAATAACCTCTTTTTGAGTGGTTATAAAATGAAATGTGCACTACTGATAAATATATAGAATATTATAAACATGTTATAAGTAATTATTTCAATAGACATTATAATTTTCTGCAAATTATTCTCAGGAAACAATGGAATACAATATACGTATGTACGCATCTAAATAGAAAGTGACAAAAAATTAAGATTATTCTGAAATTCATAAAGAATGATACTACTTGATTTTTAAATTGTGGGAAATGTAATAAACTAAATAAGTGTAAATAAAATTTACAATAATGTATTCATAATCGGATTTTACAAGAAATCTTTCTAGTATTTCTTCTCTTATGATAGTGGTACTAAAATGTTAAATAATGTTTCTTTCTTATTTGTAATGCTTATAATTTGTATTATCATATTAATTTACTGCTAAATATAAAATAAATCTTTTTAAATCAGTAGGCATGGAAGTTCAAATTAAGAAAAGGTTTCAATTTAAGTTACGAACAATATAGATTATTATTACTATTCAAGAAATATTTATGTCTTGAAAATAGATATGATGAGTTGAGTGCTGAAACATTATACACACTCACTTATACAAACATGCAAAATAAACATTCATACTCACTCTAATACGTAGGTACAAAAAAAAAACAGAATGATAGATCGAAACCGAGTGTGAGAGAGAACTAAAACAGAGAGAAAATAGAAGTGAGAATGAGTAGGTAGAGAATTGAATAAGAAGGGAGTAAGAATGAGAAGAGAGAGAGCATGATGAGGAAACGAGCAAAAATGAGAGAGATTGAGAACATTAGAGAGAATGAGAGAGAATATAGTTTGAGAGGGTATCATTAAGAGAGAGAAAATAAATAGGAGTGGGAATGAGAAGCTAGACAATTGAATAGGATGGAGTAAGAATGAGAAGAGAGAGAGAGCATGATGAGGAAACGAGCAAAAATGAGAGAGATTGAGAACATTAGAGAGAATGAGAGAGAATATAGTTTGAGAGGGTATTATTAAGAGAGAGAAAATAAATAGGAGTGGGAATGAGAAGCTAGACAATTGAATAGGAAGGGAGTAAGAATGAGAAGAGAGAGAGAGCATGATGAGGAAACGAGCAAAAATGAGAGAGATTGAGAACATTAGAGAGAATGAGAGAGAATATAGTTTGAGAGGGTATTATTAAGAGAGAGAAAATAAATAGGAGTGGGAATGAGAAGCTAGACAATTGAATAGGATGGAGTAAGAATGAGAAGAGAGAGAGAGCATGATGAGGAAACGAGCAAAAATGAGAGAGATTGAGAACATTAGAGAGAATGAGAGAGAATATAGTTTGAGAGGGTATCATTAAGAGAGAGAAAATAAATAGGAGTGGGAATGAGAAGCTAGACAATTGAATAGGATGGAGTAAGAATGAGAAGAGAGAGAGTATGATGAGGAAACGAACAAAAATGAGAGAGATTGAAAACATTAGAGAGAATGAGAGAGAATATAGTTTGAGAGGGTATTATTAAGAGAGAGAAAATAAATAGGAGTGGGAATGAGAAGCTAGACAATTGAATAGGATGGAGTAAGAATGAAAAGAGAGAGAGAGCATGATGAGGAAACGAGCAAAAATGAGAGAGATTGAGAACATTAGAGAGAATGAGAGAGAATATAGTTTGAGAGGGTATTATTAAGAGAGAGAAAATAAATAGGAGTGGGAATGAGAAGCTAGACAATTGAATAGGATGGAGTAAGAATGAAAAGAGAGAGAGAGCATGATGAGGAAACGAGCAAAAATGAGAGAAATTGAGAACATTAGAGAGAATGAGAGAGAATATAGTTTGAGAGGGTATTATTAAGAGAGAGAAAATAAATAGGAGTGGGAATGAGAAGCTAGACAATTGAATAGGATGGAGTAAGAATGAAAAGAGAGAGAGAGCATGATGAGGAAACGAGCAAAAATGAGAGAAATTGAGAACATTAGAGAGAATGAGAGAGAATATAGTTTGAGAGGGTATCATTAAGAGAGAGAAAATAAATAGGAGTGGGAATGAGAAGCTAGACAATTGAATAGGATGGAGTAAGAATGAGAAGAGAGAGAGAGCATGATGAGGAAACGAGCAAAAATGAGAGAGATTGAGAACATTAGAGAGAATGAGACAGAATATAGTTTGAGAGGGTATTATTAAGAGAGAGAAAATAAATAGGAGTGGGAATGAGAAGCTAGACAATTGAATAGGAAGGGAGTAAGAATGAGAAGAGAGAGAGAGCATGATGAGGAAACGAGCAAAAATGAGAGAGATTGAGAACATTAGAGAGAATGAGAGAGAATATAGTTTGAGAGGGTATCATTAAGAGAGAGAAAATAAATAGGAGTGGGAATGAGAAGCTAGACAATTGAATAGGATGGAGTAAGAATGAGAAGAGAGAGAGAGCATGATGAGGAAACGAGCAAAAATGAGAGAGATTGAGAACATTAGAGAGAATGAGACAGAATATAGTTTGAGAGGGTATCATTAAGAGAGAGAAAATAAATAGGAGTGGGAATGAGAAGCTAGACAATTGAATAGGAAGGGAGTAAGAATGAGAAGAGAGAGAGTATGATGAGGAAACGAACAAAAATGAGAGAGATTGAAAACATTAGAGAGAATGAGACAGAATATAGTTTGAGAGGGTATTATTAAGAGAGAGAAAATAAATAGGAGTGGGAATGAGAAGCTAGACAATTGAATAGGAAGGGAGTAAGAATGAAAAGAGAGAGAGAGCATGATGAGGAAACGAGCAAAAATGAGAGAGATTGAAAACATTAGAGAGAATGAGAGAGAATATAGTTTGAGAGGGTATTATTAAGAGTGAGAAAATAAATAGGAGTGGGAATGAGAAGCTAGACAATTGAATAGGAAGGGAGTAAGAATGAGAAGAGAGAGAGTATGATGAGGAAACGAACAAAAATGAGAGAGATTGAAAACATTAGAGAGAATGAGACAGAATATAGTTTGAGAGGGTATTATTAAGAAAGAGAAAATAAATAGGAGTGGGAATGAGAAGCTAGACAATTGAATAGGAAGGGAGTAAGAATGAGAAGAGAGAGAGTATGATGAGGAAACGAACAAAAATGAGAGAGATTGAAAACATTAGAGAGAATGGGAGAGAATATAGTTTGAGAGGTTATTATTAAGAGAGAGAAAATAAATAGGAGTGGGAATGAGAAGCTAGACAATTGAATAGGATGGAGTAAGAATGAGAAGAGAGAGAGTATGATGAGGAAACGAACAAAAATGAGAGAGATTGAAAACATTAGAGAGAATGGGAGAGAATTTAGTTTGAGAGGTTATTATTAAGAGTGAGAAAATAAATAGGAGTGGGAATGAGAAGCTGGACAATTGAATAGGAAGGGAGTAAGAATGAGAAGAGAGAGAGTATGATGAGGAAACGAACAAAAATGAGAGAGATTGAAAACATTAGAGAGAATGGGAGAGAATATAGTTTGAGAGGTTATTATTAAGAGTGAGAAAATAAATAGGAGTGGGAATGAGAAGCTGGACAATTGAATAGGAAGGGAGTAAGAATGAGAAGAGAGAGAGCATGATGAGGAAACGAGCAAAAATGAGAGAGATTGTGAACATTAGAGAGAATGAGAGAGAATATAGTTTGAGAGGGTATTATTAAGAAAGAGAAAATAAATAGGAGTGGGAATGAGAAGCTGGACAATTGATTAGGAAGGGAGTAAGAATGAGAAGAGAGAGAGAGCATGATGAGGAAACGAGCAAAAATGAGAGAGATTGAAAACATTAGAGAGATTATAGTTTGAGAGGTTATTATTAAGAGAGAAAAAATAAATAGGATTTAGAATGATCAGCTAGACAATTGAATAGGTAGGGAGTAAGAATGAGAGTAGAGAGAGATTGGTTAGAAAACGAGCAAAAATGAGAGAGATTGAGAAAATTAGAGAGAATGAAAAAGAATATAGATTGAGAGGGTGTTAGTAAGAGAACAAAAATAAGTAGGAGTGAGAATGAGCAGCTAGAGAATTGAATAGGGTTGAACTAAGAATAAGAGGAGAGAGAACTTGGTGAGAAAACGAGCGAGAATTAGAGAGATTGAGAAAATTAGACAGAATGAGAGAGAATATAGATAGAGAGGGTGTTAGTAAGAAAGCGAAAATAAGTAGGAATGAGAATGAGTAGCTAGAGAATTGAATAGGGAGGGAGTAAAAACGAGAGAAGAGGGAGAATGAGAGAGAACGAGCACAAATGAGAGAGATTGAGAAAATATAGATTGAGAGAGTGTTAGTAAGAGAGAGATTTTCGCTTTCAATCAGTTGCAACGTACATTCTCTTTATTGCAATATGTACAACACAGATTGTTATCTTGAGCCCTCATTTATTTCTTCATATAATTTCAATACAATCAGCTCCTACCCAAATTGATTTTGTATATTTGGTTTAATTAAGCTAATGTTAAAAGCAATCTAAAAGACATTACTACTGCAAGTAGATATTAGGATAAGAATTTATTTTGTCACATATTTTAGGTTGGTTATCGCTACTTCCATAGAATAATAATTGAATTTCCTAATTCCTGACTTGCTATCTCTTGATTTAAAAAAGATAATTAAAAAAGCTTTTTACAATCCAAACATTGCAAAAAGGATTCTATAGATCTGTATAAGCTGTGGATTAAAGAGTTTTTTTCTTTTGAAATCTCATGTTGAGATGACTTTTAATACTAATGAAAATACCTGAAACAATTAAGAAATTTCATTTTTGAGTTAAACAGGGTTCAGTTCAACTTTGAACTGAATATAATAGTTAGTTTTTAATTATAATTAATGAAATGTTTATACAGGTCACAACATCATAGGGAAATTGAATTAAAATGAAAACTCATTATATTTTTGTAAATATATGTAAATGAATGATTTGAGACTTGTTGAGAGAAGAAATCAATTGAGATTCACTCTGATGAAGACTGCTTGTTACGTTTGGAAGATCTGTGTTATTTTTCTCATTTTAGATTGTCGTTTAGACGTTCATATATGTATATGTAAAAAGATTTTACATAACCACGTGAAATAACAATCAATGATCAAACCACAATAAGAAAATCTGGAGTGGCCTACACTCTACTTTACTATAAGTAACTCAACGTCAAATTTCTTGAGTATATAAAACATAACGTATCATTTAAGCATAACATAAATATCTAAATGGGATATAATTATTAGCATTGCATTCGTGAGGTAGTACAGATAGTGATTGAAGGACATATCAATTTATAAGCTTATTTTTGTACATCACAAATAATTTATTATTTGCAAATAATTTCATTAGTATAACTACAGCAGTAATAACATTTTTGAAAAACCAATGTGAACATTTCTTGAAACGAAATATTATCCTACAAGAGAACATGGCTATTGTTCAAATAGCCAGTAGATTTCTTACATCGTTTACTTGACATCCTTCTACATTCAAAATTAATGTAAAATTTTCAAATTTGAAACAGTAAAATACCCTTTTTTTCTCTGAAATACATCTTAAACAGCGAAGAAAATGTTGTTTTAAGGTGATTTGTTAATTAAAGATGTACGATAATTACAGTTATTAATCTCTAAACGAAAGATTTATATTTTGAATTATCTTTTACATTTTTGGTTTTTAACAGAATTATTATACTGGGAATTTTATGGCTTCTTAGTATTTAATAAGATCATTTTCCTTCCCCTTTGTCAAATAACATATATACGAATTTTTTCTGAGTGTGTGTTATCATTTTCCTGCACAATATTATTCCTCTTACATCTCTTATAAGTCAATAATATATTTTCATTTTTCCATTAGAAACATCAATTTTATTTCAGTGGATTCGCTCAAAAAATTTCTAAGTCAATGTAAACAATGTAAAAAAATACAAAAAATTCGACAAGTATAGCAGGTGATCTCTTAGTCTAAGGTAAACAAAGAGTTTTTATATCGTTATTGCTCTTTCCCGTAATTGAAAGTTCATGAATTTTTTTTTATGAATTGCTAATTTTTTGTTCCATTTTTGGTCAAATTTTCATTATTTTTTAACGAGCCGTTTAGCGTCAAAAAAACATTTTCTGAAAACACAAATCGTACTGTAACGCCCCTTTAGCGAATGTAAGTTTGAAAAAAAATATCTCAACTCATTCTCCGTATAATGTTCTATTTATAGGCATAGTTTCATTCTTGTCCGTCAAAAAGTATGGCTTGTATCGCTCTCACAAGGTTTGAGATTGAAATATAAGTCAAAATTTGTACATTTTATTTAAAAAAAAATATTTCCTGTTGATTTAAAATTCTGAATATATTTTTCGTTTGTTCCATTTGTAACCTCAAAGATAATGTCAAAATTTCAAAGCTCTAGGGTTATCAGTATAGAAGAAATAAATGTTTTAAAAAAAACGGTTTTTGGCAAAAAAAGTAACTTTCCCATCATGCATAATTCTTCGCAAACAATAGGGATCTTCGTCTTTATGAGGCTCATTTTTGTGTAAAATATCAACTTGATCCATCAAAGATTCTGGACCGTAGCGTGGTAACAAGCAATGCTAACACACGCACCCACCCACCCACCCACCCACACACACACACACACACACAGACATCATCGTAAAAACGTCATAAAACGACTTCTGGGACCTCAAAACATGTAATTCCGTCAAAATCTCGAGATCGAATTTTTTCACGATCACTATACTTTACTTATAGTAAAGTAAAAATTGGGAGTAAATTATCCAGTTTAAATTACTCTTTGTATTCCTTGCTCATATCTTTCTAGGTTTGTCTTATTTTAAATATTATAAAGAGCTGTTAAAAGCCTCCCCTAGTCGGGGTTGCCCACTTTTTTCCCAATATATATATATATATATATATATATATAATAAAAAATCATTAGTTCTGCAATCCGTAATTGTGTGGTATTTACTCATTCTAAATGGATAAACAAACAAAAGTCTTCACACAAATGAAGTTTTATTCAACAACAACGCGTTTCAAACACTTTGTGTTTATCGTCAGAAAGACACTACAATACAAACTATATCTTATCAGTTACAAAATTAGAGTGAAATAATAAAATTCAATTAAGAGAATTAAAGACATTGTCAAGGATGTGGTGTTGAAGGGTTGGTCCAGTGAAAACAACTACTAGGAAAACTAGTGTTTTCACTCGACCAACCCTTTATCACCACATCCTTTGGGTACGTCATTAATTCTCTTAATTGAATTTTATTATTTCACTCTAATTTTGTAACTGATTAGATATAGTTTGTATTGTAGTGTCTGCCTGATGATGAACACAAAGTGTTCGAAACGCGTTGTTGTTGTTGAATAAAACTTTATTTGTGTGGAGACTTTTGTTTGTTTATCCATTTTACCTCAGAAAATATATATATATTTAGGACTTCACTAATTTACATTTAATCTCTTCCAATAAGCAAAGAACCAAAATAATGAACCCAGTTTCTTCTTACTTAATCTCATACAAATTGAAATTTTTCCTATCATATAATGTTGGTTTAGAATCAAAAAGAAATTGGAAACATTTTATCTTTTTTTTTGTAAAACTATTTTGTATCAGGTTATTCTATTTTTGTCTCCTACACTCTCTAGTTTAATACCCTGTTCATTACAAGAGTAAATTGAAAATAGATAAGTTTGGAAATCGAATGAGTGTAGGAGACATATAAGATGTCATCTTTGTGGTAGTAAGAACGTTGAAAGAATTGGATTTCGTGTTGGAGGTGATGGAAGTGAGGGTACGAGTGGGAGTTCTTCTCCGGATTCTACAAAGCCTGAACAACCGCAAGCAAAACATGCCAGGGTCCAGCCGAGGCACAGGTAACTTGAATATCTCATCAACTTCTTTTCAGAACTGATCATTTCTTGTCCCCAAAGGAACATACATTGACCGAACATTGGTCCTTTGTGATACCACAGAATCATTATTCTACATTGAGAGTCTGAAATTTTGCCTAACTCATGTGTATTTAGAGTAAAAATCTTTAACAATTAACTGACTTCGTACAGTCTTGGGATCGACGGCTTTACATCCTCTCTTAGGGACAACGTTCTTAGATTTATTCACCTTCTGCGTGAATAAATCGAGGGCCAGAGTGGCTATTGAACCCCGGATCTACCAGTCCAGAGAGGAACACATTGCTATTGGGCTACCCTGACCCCTGTTTTTGGCTAGTAAATCTTACCATTCCAGAAGATTTTCACATAATATTATTTTAAATCCTGTCTACTTCGTAACTTTTTTGAAAATTCTAACTTAAATCTGAAGAACATACATGAATTTGAACATAATGAACTTATATAAACCTGAAGAACTGAATGCATCGTAATGTTTCCAAATGTCAGTTGAGAGATAATGTCGATAATATATTTTTCATTCCTGTTACAAAGACTAATGGAATTAGGAATATAAAAAATCAATGTCTGAAATTTTTGGTCTGCGGAAGTAACTTCGAAAAATATGATTGGTCTTTCTATGTTTTTACTTCTGAGGACCAAAAATACGAGACTGATTGAGGGTGTTTTTCTATTATATATCAACATTAAATTTACTTGTAATCTTTTGCTGTCCCTTTAGTTCGTTCTTTCACATATTTTATATATATGATCAAACCACAATATGAAATGGAAAAAAGAAGACTAAGATATTTCAACCACAACAAGCGGAGTTAGTCAGAGTCAAAAACCCAACAGTTGGGTTGTGGTTGGGGTTTTTCAACCACAAAGAAAACTTGTTGTGGTTGAAAGATCTTACTCTTTTTTTTTTTTCATTTCATATTGTGGTTTGATCATTGATTTTTATTTCACGTGTTATGTGAAATCGTGTTATTAGAAATATAAATATATATATCAAAATAAATTTTGATGGGAAAAAAGTGATCGATACTAATGAACCGAAATGGTGTCGTTAATCAATTATGTCTTGATAAGTTGTTTGGGTAACTTCCATATCGTGTCTACGTCTAAATCTGCAAGGGTATACAAGGTACGAAAAATTAATAATAATATATTCAATAGAAGGGTAAGGGGAATCTCTTACTCAACAATCTACTTATACTCCACCTCTCAAGGAGAGCAAATATGCACCTCTCTGCAGGAGACTAAAGTTAAGGCAGTGACGGGAGCCTAGAGCATCCGTAAAATAATATTTATCCGAGAAATTCAACCAAAATACGGAAGTACTGTATAGGAGAATATTCATTAGCAGACTACAAATTATAGCAACCCTTAGTATAAGGGAGAGGAAACGAATACTGAACAGCCAGTACAAAGTTTGTTTGATAAGAAAACTCATTATTGAAAGATGATTGTCAAATTGCTAACAAATGGCCAACATCTACTTCACGCTTAATGTATATTTTTAGGAGTTTGAGGGCTTAGATGAGATCATAGATAAAAATGTTTGTAATCATCTAAGTATTTTCGGTTTTTTTGGAAGTGATTTGTTTTTTTTAAGTATTCTGATTGAATTACTGGCGTTTCATTCGCAAAATTTAAAATTTTGGTTTTATGACTTAAGTCTTCAGGTCTAAGTCTGAATAAATTCAATCTAAAAAAGAATAAAACGAGATGAAAGTAAGAGGTTGTGAAGAGGCAAACATAGCGTTACAATTGCATATGGCAGTACAGCCTTTATCTAGTGAAGCTATGTTATTAAGATTTAATCATATTGTGTGTTTGTAGTAGGTTAATGTCGGAGACACAATATGCCAACACCGAAGTAGAAGAACTGTTGACTATGTTGAGGGAGTCTGATGATTTGGAGGAGCAAGGGGATATACTGCAACACTTGATCAACACCCATGGACTCAACATGGACACTGGTGAGTTATAAGTCATGTAGTATGGTTTCGTAACAGGTATCAATATGAGTGCAACTGAGAAACCTAATTTGTACCCCGGTAACATTTTTTATACAATCCTTTGGTAAATAATCTTACATATAACATACATAAAATTAAAGATATGTGGATATTTAATCTAATTGGTACCCTAGTTTCATGTTGATATAGTATGAAATTCCAAAATTTTATTAAGACCTTTCAACCATAACGGTTCCCGTTATACTTCTCCTTATACAATATAAGTTGTATTTCTTATATTAGAAATAGGGTAAACCGTCATACCTCGTAAGATGTTCTTGGAGTCGTTGCGAGGTATGACGGTTTTCCCTATTCCTAGTATAAATCATACTAACCTCAGTGGTAATGACAATATACATGCATTTAAGTTGTATTATTTGGAATAAGTGTAGAGATGAAACAAGTATTTCAAAAGGACGGAAGGACTAGGAAATAATGTTGAGATGTCGGTCAGTAGGACTCGATGAACAAGAGGTCAGGATAAAAAAGAAAATACTATCTCCCAGCAGATGTAAACCCCTTAGCTTTATGTTGGGGATCGTTGCAGGTCGAAGGATATTAGTACAGTTTCGGAATTCCACATTGTGGTTCATATCTTGATTTTATTAAATATGTTTATCGAAGAAATACATCCATGGGAAGAGGGACACTCTCAATTCACTTATTGATATAATAGTAATTTTGGTACCAAGTTGGTTACCAAACTTCTAGCTTAACAACATTTGGAAGTACACTCAAACCTCGATTTAACGGACCTCACTTAAGGGATTTCGGGCAACGGACAAAATCTATAGCTTTGTTTACAGCTGTGGCGGAGCCCGTGTATCTGTTTGGTCAGTGTTTTTCGACCTTTTTAGTCCTGGTTTGCAAAATATTCAAAAAAAATTTTAACCGTGGCACCTGTAAACCCTGTAGAAAAGCGGAAATGAGTCAACTTAACAGTATTACAGAAGGTTGAGTTGATTAAAAGGTTAAAATACAGTAGTATCGGAAACTTCGGATGATCGGGAATATCGGACCGGTTTTCCCCCTTTTAGTTCGTTAAACAGAGACATGACTGTAGTTAAAAGACAAAAAAGTGAGTTAGTTTGTACATATAAATGTATGTTTAGGTATGTTATTTGAATAAAAAGATTTTAAAATAATACTTGGTAAAAATGTTAAGTCTAATTCAAAAGCTGTCCAACCAGTTACTAGATAACTATTAATTTGAGAAATACTAATAGTCTCCACATATAATTGTTTTATATACACGACGCGTTTTGAAAACGTAGTATTCTTCAAGGATTATCAACTGTGTGTTGAAAAGATTCTTTTCATTCGTCATACCAGTCGATGTAACCTGAAGAAGAACACTATGTGTTCAAAATTAGTTTGCAAGTGTAGAATTGTAGTATATTTACATACAATGTTAATTTATTATGTTTTTTTCAAGTTTAAATGCTTAGTTTATGTCATTCTCTTTTTATCATTCAATTAAGTAAGACAGTTTATATGTTAACTTATTAATTAAAACTGTAATATTGCATTCCAATTTTACAATGATGCCTTATCCAAATTCTTCTTGTACGACTATATTAAGTGAATTGCTAAGAGTTGTTGGTTTGTATTGTTAGGATTGAGAGAAGCAGGGACAGTGGTAACTCTGAAAGAACTGTTGAAAGAGGTTTACTCCAAGGCATGCCAACAGAAACTGTGGAGTTTAGTGAGACACACTGCTGGCACCTTAGGCAAGAGAGTGGAGGACTTGGCGAAAGCAGTCACCGATCTTTTAGTCAGACAGAAGCAGGTCTTAAATATATTATACTCGTACTACTCAGGAGCCCTTGTGTATCAAATGAATACCTCATTCGACTAAATATATCATTATAAGTTTTTTTACGTTTTTGATTTGTTTGCTCTGTACTAACATAAAGTGAAAAGCCTAAGAGCATTTATTTCTGTTCTTTTCCTTTTCCTTTGTGGTTTTCTTTTTCATATCAATATAAAATACCAATAAACGAGACAGTTATACAGAATCCTGAAAGAAATGAAAATTGTTTACCTATATTATCCCCTAAACCATTCAACCTACATGAATATGTCTGTGAGAGGTTTATTAAAAGAAATATTAGATCTATATTAATAATAAATCAGAAATGTCTGCACTCAACTTTACTGTAGTACATACGGACCAGGTTAGCTCAATGGTTAACGTACTCGCCTCAGAACTGGTGGGTCAAGGGTTCGATACTCACTCTGGCTCTCGATTTATTCACGTGGTAGCACGTTGTCTCTCGGAGAGGACCTAAAGCCGTAGGTCCTGAGCCTGTACGATGCCAGGTACTCGCTAAAGATCCCTAGTCTAAATACACTTGAAGTTACAAAATTTAGGACTCCCAATGTAGAATCAATCTTCATTGTGTGATATCACAAAGGGCTCATATTGTTCCCTTATGATACAGATCAGATCTCATAAAGCAATCAATGAAATGAATTAATCTTTTGTTGGTACTACGATTTGCAAATTACAATGAGAATACAGCTATGGTATATTTGTTTATAACAATAGGTAAACGCTTGGAAGTTATGACTTCATTTATTTTGTTTTCTAATTCCCACACTAATTTGCTTTCGCATTTAGTGCTGTTCTAAAGATGGAAAGTGTGGCTCATTTATTATTTCGCGCCCATTTTACTAATGAGCGAGTTACATTACCGCGTTAATTCTACATTGGAAGTCCTAAATGTCCTTCGTATTTAGAGTAGGGATCTTTAGCTTTAGTTCAGGCTCAGGACCATCGGCTGAACTTTCTCTCGTAGGGACGACGAGCTCAGATTTTTTTTTCACCTCTTGCATAAAGAAATCAAAGGCCAGACTGAGAATCTAATCCAGGATGTACCAGTCCAGAAGCGAGCATTTAGCGACATTTGGCTATTCTGGCACCTCGACGAATGACTTCGTAAGCAAGTCAATTTCAATCAATAAAGAAATTGATATTTTAGTAATGAAACGAAACAGATTGAATTAGTATTAATATAAATGAATAATCAAGATATATATAACATAAATATATCAATATAAAACTGTAATCAACGAAGGAATCGTAAAAAAATCTTATGAAATTGATAATTATTATGATAAATAATGATAATTATTTAGATTTGTAACACTCATTGAGAAAGAATTATTAATCAAATCATTAATGTAATGAAAAAAAACGAGTGATAACATCTCATCTGTTATCAATGGCTGAAGTAGTTTATGTAGTTAATTATATTTAAAACTTGATTGTTTAGATAATAGTTAATCGGGCAGTGAATTTATTTTTGTTATATTTGAAGAAGATAATAAAAACAAAATCAATTTTTTTTATTGTGCATTTTGTTTTAAATTATGTCGGTGATTATGTATTTTTTTAAAAGTTATTTGTTAAAATATAAAATATTTTAATCAAATCGATAAGAGGTCGCCGGTGGAAAAAATAATTATACTTTTTAGTGATAGATATATCTCTTTGCAATGATCTAAACATAAAATTTTCATTATACAACCGTTACATCTAGCATGCGAGACACAAACTGGAATGGTTAGAAAAAAAAAATTATTTTTCTGTCATTTTGTCAAAAACAGCATTCACGCGTCCTCAGTCGCTAGTGATCTACGACGACCGTCTGAGTAACTACACTTTCTTAACACAGAATATTTCAAGCATAAATACGCTATCTTTTAGTTGTTCACTCCCTAAAAACTATCAACAGATTATTTTTTAATAAACCTCGAACATACATTAATCAGTAATGCATTAAACAAGTGATAGACTGATTGAAATAATTTTGTAAATGCTGAAATATCGATATTTTAAACTATTTTTTATACTCAAAAGCTATCTGTATCGCCTGGCTCATTCGTAAATCATTGAAAAATATTCATTACTTGTGCAATCCGTTATTGTCTGGTATTTACTCGTATTGGAAGAATTCAAGAATTACGTCTCCACGCAAAAAAAAAGTTTAATTTGAAGTGTTTAATATGAACAGACATCTAAAAAAATATACATATCTGAGAGTTTTAAAACATCAGAGTGAATTATTTGAAATTGAATACAATATATGAATGTCGAATTGAACTGTTGAGGTTTTTAACAAGAGAACTAGTATGAAAAATGACTAGTAACGCAATTCTTGAATTCCCTCAATGTGATTAAAAAATATGTTTTAAAACACAAAAATCTTTATTTTTTTTTTAAACTTAGCTGATGTTAATTGAATAGTGACATTTTTGTATATATCTTCAATGATGGTATAACGAAAAATAAATAATGTTTTCAAATGTGATTTTTTGTTTCTGTGCTTTCATATTGCTGTTAGCCAATCAATGAGTGGAAACGACTCTTATGATGCCGTAACAGCATATATTAAAATATATCAAATGTTTGTTCAACATTTCTGAATCTCCAATACTTGAACAGACGTATTGATGTACAATACCAATTAATATTGTAAAGAAAATATATTTCCAATGTGTACTGGAAAACAACACAATCATGAAAAATATGCCTTTTGCAGCTGTAGTTCATTTTCTTCTAAAAATTTTGTTTCAACAACTATTTTTTTCCAACAGTCATATTCTCAAATTCTTATATATCAGATATTAAATAAATTATAAGAAATAAATACAGTAAGTTATAAACAACGTACTTGTTATTTATTTTATAAATTAGATATTAGTTCCAGGTTAAGATGTCTTATTATTGTGTTTTTTTGGCCTTAATACTTCGTTATTACAGCAATTCCTCGATTATCTCAGGGGGTTGTGTTCCGAATCCTTTCGAATAGGTAAATATCTAAGGAATAGAAACTATATATTTTGTTTTATATCAAGATATACACACTTCGACCCATATCAATACCTGTTTGAAAAACATTTATAATTGTTTTTCATAAAAGAATACCCATGTTTTAATTTGCATTCTAACATTATTTTGACACTAAAGCGTTTTTATGCATTTTGAAATGATTGTAGGAACATTTAACTTTTGGAATGGGTATTTTTTTTTTCTTTTCTCGGGAAAGTAGTCTGTGAAGGGCAGTTTAGCCCAGTATTTTCTTCTTGGCGGGAAATAATTTTTATGTTTGGATTTCTGTACTGCTACGTAATCTTTCAAGTATATTCTGTAATATCATCTTTTCAAAATAGTACAAATAGCCCAAAATTATTTGTGCTGTTAAACAGCACTGATTTGCAGTGTATAATTACAATATTTTTTTTTAATAATTTATTATATTTTCATGACACTTTTGTTAGTTTCTTAGATAATAAAACTCTTTTTAATTGTAAAAAAATTACAATTAAAAAAATAAAGTATTTTTTTACCGCTGAATTCGGCGAATTTTAATATTCAAGTATAAATATACTATGACGATGAAATATACTAGGAAAATCCGCAGATTACTAAGTCTAGGAAAAGTAATCCTCTGATTATGGAGGGATGAATTTATATATGAATAATGGAAAATAAAAGAGATTCCCGTTCTCCTCAATAAACTCACAGGATTAAACTTCAATAATTTTGATGAATTCAGAGTCTGACATTTTATGGTGTTATTATAATATGTAATTTATGAAGCAAAATGTTTTTAATAAGTTTACTACTCTTTAATTAGAGTATTTGATTCTATTGATTTTATCAGGTGACTGTGGGAATGCCTCCTTTTAAAGAACAAACTATTTTAGCCCCGTTACCAGAGAATGAGTTGAGGCAGGTGATTCACCAAGCCTATGGAGATGACGAAAGCACTGCAATGCTGACTCAGGTAGAGTAGGTACTGAATATTAATAATAGTTTAAAGCAAATGTGGTGTGTGTGTTTGTGTCTTTGGTTTATAACCTTCTTCCTTCAAGATTGAGTCAGTCAATATATATTCATTATATTAGTCATAATATTACAATATTTTTTTTAATAATTTATTATATTTTCATGACACTTTTGTTAGTTTCTTAGACGATAAAATTCTTTTTCATTGTAAAAAAATTACAATTAAAAAAAATAAAGTATTTTTTACCGCTGAATTCGGCGAATTTTAATATTCAAGTATAAATATACTATGACGATGAAATATACTAGGAAAATCCGCAGATTACTAAGTCTTAGTTAATACAAAACTAAGTATTAACAGAAGAGTATAAAATATTACAATGATTGATATTCCTAACTGCAGTTTACCGTCAAAAGAAAATCAAAAGAGACTAATTTTCTTCTGATAACAAACTGTTCGAAATAGAGATAGTAGTAAATCTTATTTTGTAATTTTTAGTTTTAATGCGTCAGGACTAGATTTTCTTATTTTGAATTTTATATATATATATATATATATATATATATATATATCTAAATGAAATGAAATGAAACGATTCCACGAATTAAATAACTAGATTCACAAAAGAACACACAGAAACTGAGTACTATATTTCGATGGCCGAAATGACTCTTATCTATTTTCCTGATAGAGAGGGAGTAGATAGAGATGGGAGGCTATCGAAATATAGTTGTAAGTTTCTGTGATTTCTTTTCTATGTGTTCTTTATGTGAAACTAGTGTATATATATTGGTATACTTTGGGAGCAGACCTTCTTTTAAACATATATCATTAAATAACTTGCCAACTTTAAGTCTAGTATGTTTCTTACATATCTTCTCGAGTTTTCTTATATTATTCCTCCATCTTTCCGGTACCATATAAATCAACTCACCGAAAGATTTGTTTATATTTCTATTTTCCATAGATTTCCTTGATAATGGTCAGTGTCGACCGAAACGTCGGCCCTGTGTAAATATGGAAAATAGAAATATGAACAAATCATTTGGTGAGTTGATTTATATGGTACCGGAAAGATGGAGGAATAAAATAAGAAAACTCGAGAAGGTATGTAAGGAATATACAAGACTTAAAGTTGGCAAGTTATTTAATGATATATATATATATATATATAGTTTGATGTACATAAAGAAATATAGAGAAATTAAGAGCACACACTTACAGTCTCTAATTTTCGGTTTGAACCGTCATCAGGAGAGATAAGAGAGGGGGAAATCAAGCGCACTTGGAGAGGGAGTGCTCTTGGTTTCCCTCTCTTATCTCCCCTGAAGACGGTTCAACCAAAAATTAGAGACTGTAAGTGTGTGCTTTTAATTTCTCTATGTTTCTTTATGTATATTGAATTGTATTTGTCCATTTCGGATAGTATTTTCATCGAAAAAGTATATATATATATATATATTCAAGTGAACCGCAGTCTTGGCATTCCCGATCTTCATACTGAGAGATTCAATTCTACGAACTAACTTCTTACTAACAAGGTTCAACTGGAAAAGGAGTTGGCCAAGTGACATGTTAAACAAAATCAATGAGATAGTCAATAGTATTAATTAATACTATTGCCTATCTCATTGATTTTGTACAACATGTTACTCGGCCAGCTCCTTTTCCAGCCGAATCCTGGAAACGGTTTATAAGTAACCAAACACACTTACAAACTCAAAATTTTGGGGCAATCCGTCTTCAGGAGAAAAGAGAGAGGGATTCCGTAACGACCAAGCACGTTGTAGACGCAACAGCAAGTTACACTTTTCTAACATTTCATAATATGTATTATGTATATGGTCACTTTGTATTGGTCGGTGAACTCTTTCACGTCTCTACTCCTGTGTTTCTTTTTCCTTTTCTTTTTCTCCTCTCCTGAAGACTGTAAGAAATCCGAAATGATTGAGAATCTTGAGTGTTAGTCTCTTTTTTGTGTTTTCTAACTTTAGTTATAGATCAGTAAATAATATATTTAAAAATAAACTAGATACCAAAATAGTGAAACACACATGTAGTATCACATTTTATTTTAATCGTAATCAGGCGAAAAAGGAGAGGGAGTCCAAACACATTGGCGAGGTGACGGGTTGCCAGAGCGCCCTGATTCCCTTTCTTTTTTCTTCTGATCATATTTTCAAAGAATCGTTGAAATGAATCGAATTCATTTTGTGACTGGCGAAGGTTGTTACTGGTTGCAGATGTAACCCATGGTATGCAATATTTAAATGACACTAGGTTGTAAGTGCCAGTTGTTGTAATTGTCATTGCCAGAGTTTCGGCATTTCATGCTGTTAATTTCAGGGGACAAAGTTAAGATTATTACTTAAAAATTAAAATTAATCTAATTATTGTTGAAATATTGGAATATTACTTTCGATATATCAACCTCAATGTTTGTTTATTTTTTTAGTATATGTCATTTTTTTCACTATGTTTCGGATTTAGAATCCGGAATGATGGAAGTTCCAAAGGTGGAAATAATTTTGTGTCGTCCTGTTTAAAGTGGATAGTTCTCGAAACTAAGTTATTTATTATCAAGAAAAGATAACCTTTAACATGAAATGGGAAGAAACAAATCTTATAACCAAAGCTGGAACTATAATTTCTTACATTGACACAAAAAAAACCCTTCATTTAGTTCAATTGCAACAAGAATTTCATTCATTATTAATATTATTTAAAAGCAAAACTGAAACGTGATTTTTCAATTCAATAATTGTATATATTTGTTTTTTTACCCTCCACTAATATTTTAATTTTTCAGATTTTCAGTCATTAATTGAAGATTTTATTTAATTTCTTGATGATATTTGTTACAGGAGTTGCTTGTTTATCTTGCAATGTTTATACGCACTGAACCCCAACTGTTTTCCGAAATGCTCAGGCTTCGAATAGGTCTTATAATACAGGTATTCGATAAGGTCATTCGATTTCTTATTAATTAATAAATATTTATAAATTGATTGTTTTAAAAAGTGAATCTAAATTAGAGATATTATTGTTTTTTTTTATCTTTAGAATTTTTAAAAAGCTAGCATAGAATACTACACTTGCAGGTGTTAGAATTGTTTTAATTTTCATTAGCATTAAATTGCAGTATTTGTATTGCAGATACAAACATTTGAATTTCTTTTTTAAGAAAAGAAATGTTTTATTTCCGTATTCGTTTAGGTTATGGCAGCCGAAATGAGCCAAAATCTCAACTGTACCGGTGAAGAAGCCTCAGATCATCTACTTAATTTATCTCCTTTCGAGATGAAGAATTTGCTTCATCACATCATTAGTGGAAGAGAATTTCTTGTATCAAGTGGTAAGAAATACCGAAAATTCATTATGCTATATTTTATATTATATTATAACGATCCAAATATCGATTGCAGTCAATGTTTTCTTCTGTCTGTGTAATGTGTAATGTATAAATCTTAATAAAAGTAACATATACCGTGAATGAAAACAGGATCAAATTTATCAGGACTCGGTCAGTTCTCCAGGTTCAAATCAAAATTTTAATAGCGACGTTTCGGTTTTTTATAAAAACCTTTTTCATAGGCAGAAGTATAAAATTGATAATCTGTTAGTATCAGATATCAACATTGAGAGTGTTTAGTACTTCGATCGGTGCTACCATGGACCATTATCGCCTCCGGTATTGCTGTTCAGACATGGATAACGGGTGTCCAATCATGAATGAGCCTCAGTTTTATCCTTTGAATAGCACAAAACTTTTAAATATGAGCATCAGATAGAAAAAAACAACAGGTTTTACTGCACAAGATAAGGTTGAGCAAACTTATTAATTATCCTTAATATAATATTATATTATTAATATCCTTAATTATATTGGAAGATTAATGACATTCTTACCAAAGAATAGAGTAAACCTAAAAATATCACATGAAGTAACAGGAGTTAATGAATTCTTTCTAGCATGAACTCCGAACTTGGTTTTAGAGGCTGAAGGAAGACTAGCAGAAAAAATTTGCGATGTTTAAAATGTGAAAATAAATTTTCAACTCTCTTCTACCTCATAAAGATTCAAAGAATAATTCTCAAAACAAATTAAGAAAATGAAGTTATTTAACCAATAAATCTAAGTACATAAATCTGGTAACGTCCACAACCTTAATACAGGTTGTCAGAGCTTCCACTGCTTTTGTATCTGTTCTTTGAGTTAGCGCTACAAGCTTAGAATTCTGATATATAGCATAATAAGTTACAACCCTCACTTTTATAAGTTTTTCGCATTTTGTGCTATTCAAAGGATAAAAGTGATTCTCATTCATGAATGACCCGTTATCTATGTCTGAACAGCAATACCGGAGGCGACAATGGTCCATGGTAGCACCGATCGAAGTACTAAAAACTTTTAATATTAACAGCTGATATCATCAGATTATCAATGTTAACAGCTGATATCATCAGATTATCAATGTTAACAGCTGATATCATCAGATTATCAATGTTAACAGCTGATATTATCAAATTACCAATGTTAAAAAGAAGCATCTCTAATTTAATAGTTAAGTTTTTCTGTTTCAAAAGTTTATACTTCTGCTTATGATAAAGGTTTTAAACAAAAACCGAAACGTCGCTATTAAAAGTTTGATTTGAACTTGGAGAACTGACCGAGTCCTGATAAATTTGATCCCGTTTTCATTCACGATCGATACTTTTATCAAGATTTATATATGTATTACACAGACAGAACAAAACATTTACTACGATCGATATTTGAATCTCTATAAGGAACAAATCAGAAAAGAAGATTAAGTGGGATAAATGTGTTGAAACTCATTCCATTCACATGATTTTTATCATTAATTTCATGAATCTGACAAGGACATTTACTGTTATAGAAACATAGTCCCATATATATTTTTTTTTATATTTGACTGGGTATTATATGTTAACTTATATGTAACGTGTTTATTTTAAAACCCTTTTATATGTAGGTATACTATTTATTAGTTATATCAAATGGATTTAAAAGCTATTGTAAAATCTTTGCCTTTTATGTTAAATTTTTTTTTACAGTTAGTCCTGGGAATTATTCAATCATAAGTTTGAAATCAGTGAAGTTATTAAAGGTATTTATTCAGGTTTTCATTTCTTGAAAGTTGTATGGATTGCTGTTTAATGTTGATTGTTTTTAGCCCGACATCACTGTGGAAGGGGAGGATAAAGGTCGAGGCCAGTGGTTGAGAAGACGTAAACTAGATGGCGCCTTGAACAGAGTACCTGGTGACCTTTATTCCAGAGTATGCATTTCTTGAAAAGTTGTATGGATCTCAGCTAATTTATATTTGATATGTATTATATAGCGACAATCAAAAACTGTGGAAGGGAGATACACAGAAGTCACAGAGCTAACATCGATTTCGAGAATGTACGTCAATCTAGGATGGTGCCTTGAAAGCGAAGAGTACCTAGGAGACAGGGCTTTACCAGAACATTGCATGTCTTGATAAAGGTAAATCTAATATATATATATATATATATATATATATATATATATATATATATACAAACCACAATATGAAATGGGAAAACAAGACTAAGATCTTTCAACCGTGACAAGCGGTTTTTATCAGAGTCAAAAACCCAACTGAGGTTGGGTTTTTGACTCTGACGAAGACCGTTTGTTACGCCTAAAAGATCTTAGTCTTGTTTTCCCATTTCATATTGTGATTAGATCATTGATTGTTATTTCACGTGTTTATGTGAAATATATATAAAACTTAAAATAAATGAGACTCATAGGAAGAAATGAAACCGTTTACTTTTGACTCACATTTCAATATTTCGATCGTAATGGTGGTTGCCCTCAGGAGAAGAACTGAATTGACGGAGGGACGACAGTCAACGATTTGAACGACGAACATGTTTGTAAGTGTGTCTCTTTCTTTGTTTATTGCTTTTCTTCGTTTAGGAGCTGATTTGCGTCCAGTTAGGATCGCTTTTTCGAATTTTAAGTGATATATATAGGTATATAACAATGCTCGACATACATTTTAGTTACGTAGCAAAAGCTGAACGTAACGTTAGAAATGAACATAAGTTATTACTGTATGTTCTAGTAATGTATACCGTTCATACTGTACTATACATCCATTAATTCAATTACCACATCTTATATAAAACCTGTAAACCATATATTATAAACATAGCATTTTAAAAAATACTATAAATATAAGTTGAAATACTTAAATTAAATTTTAGCAAAATAAATGTATTTGTAAATACAATTAAACTGGTTTTATTCAAATTATGTTACGTTTAGCAGTGGTTTACGAAGTAAATTAAAATTCGAATTCACGCATACAAACACTTTCTTTTATAATTTTGAAATTTTAACTTATTTTTTGACTTTTTTTTTTCATATTAAAATTTTGAATGGAAAATGGATAAAACGTAAGACGAATGAACGTAAGTCGAGAATTGTCTGTAATTCCCATTTCGTATTGTGGTTTGATCCTATATATATATATATCTATATATAGTTCAATTTACATAAAGAAACATAGAGAAATTAAAAAACACATTACAGTCTCTAATTTTCGGTTGAACCGTCTTCAGGAGAGAAGAGGTCTCCAACCGTCTTTGTACCAGTGCACTTGGTTTCCCTCTCTATCTCTCCTGAAGACGGTTCAACCGAAAATTAAAGACTGTAAGTGCGTGTTTTTAATTTCTCTATGTCCATTTCGGATCGTATTTTCATCGGAAAGTATATATATTATATATATATATGAATAATAATATATATATAATATATTAAAAAAAATTAATTTATTCTAACTGAAAATTAGAGACTGTAAGTCAGTTGGGTTTTTGACTCTGACGAAGACCGCTTGTTACGGTTGAAAGATCTTAGTTTTGTTTTCCCATTTCTTATTGTGGTTTGATCATTGATTTATATATATATTATATATATGCATGATCAAACCTAAGTCAGTTGGGTTTTTGACTCTGACGAAGACCGCTTGTTACGGTTGAAAGATCTTAGTCTTGTTTTCCCATGTCATATTGTGATTTGATCAGTGATTGTCATTTCACATGTTTATGTGAAATCTTTTTATCGATGAATACATACTCATATATATATATATAACAAATTCAATAATATATCAACCGTTTGATAGATAGAATAGGTGTATTATATCATAACGCGTCGGTAAATTTTCTAGATATAGAGTCAAACACTCGTAACGGACGTTTCGGTTTTATTTAAAACTTTTCTCATAGGCAGTAGTTAAGAATATTTTGAATAAGAAAATTAAATTTACATTATTTAAACAAACTAACATTGTTGATTTGTGGAAACATTCAACTAACATTATTAGTTCGTTGAAATAATGTAAATTTATTTTTCTTATTCAACAAATTCTTACTTCTTCCTATGAAAAAAGTTTTAAATAAAACCTAAACATCGGCAACGAGATTTTGATGTTGAACCTATTAAATAAAATCAATAGTTCTGTAAACTAAATTAATTAAATTCACAGAAAGAGCACACATAACAGAAATCACAAAAATTCACTACTATATTCAGCTACCTCATGAGCAAATATAGTCGTTAATATATAGTTGTGATTTTTCTGAGCTCAAGTTTTTATAGCATTTAAAGTCTCGTCTTTTTGACCATTTACTGTAATGTAGGAGATTCCTTGCTTATGGGTATTTTTGAACGTAAACCGAAGGAACAGTGATATGTTAAGCTTTAGGATATTTGAGTTAAGTATATAGGAAATTTAGTTATTTAAAATCAAAAGGAAAAGGATGCGAAGAAGTGTCAATTTAGATCAGTCACTCTCGACCAGTAAGAGCATGACCCCACGCCTTATACAGGTGTAATTGAATCTCGCAATAATAGGTATTTTTTGAAAGACTTCCATCCTTTCTATAGGAGTTCTAAATCAATGGTTTTCATCCTTATTAAATTGATGAACCCATCATTCTTCAACCTCACTAATCAAAGTTATCCTGAACTGCACAAGTAACTAACCCATCCTTGAATATTCCTATAAAGTGTAGATTTCACAAAAGTTGTTTCTAGGTTTATTTCTGAAAATTTTTTCTCCGTTTTCAGATCGTTTTTCCAACGTTGAACTATATTTATTTAATGAGAAAACAAACAAGAAAATAGTAACACTTACTTTCTTACTTGGTCTTTATACTTTCAGTAAATGCCTTGGTCTGTTCTTTCTTCTGCATATTTTAGTTTTATATGTATATATAAACCTAATTCCCAGAGAGTGTTAAAACTTAATTCATTCTTTTAATAACTGGAAGCGCATCCACTTCTATTAACTGAATTTCGGGATATAAATAATAAGAAAACGATAGAACATTGAATTTCATTTCTCTTAAGTTAATTTTATAATTTAATAATTAAAAGTACAATCAGTTGCAATAGTTTAAAAATAAGTAATTGTAAAATAGCACCTTTGTTGATGACTGATAAAATATAAATTCATATTACTTTTAAGATAGTTTACTTTAAAATTAGAAGTCTTTAGTTCAAATATAATATGTAGTGATATTATATTGTACTTAATCATATAAATTTGTACATCCTTAACTGTGTAATAATCATTTTGAATGATTCGAATGAAACGTTTTGGAATTTCTTATCGAAAGTAATGAAAAATACTGTAGGACTCTCTGAAAAAATAATATAATTATATTTCGTTGTCAGTAAAAACAGTCAGTGAGAAAGTTGAACATATTGCATATATATATATATACAATTAAAAGAAATGGTCCAGCGGACTTTTTTAAAATAAAATAAATTCAAAACGAAGGAAACACACAGAAAGACACAGACATAACTCACATCGATATTTCAACCATCGTCGTCATCAGGAGGTGCGAAGAGTCCCGCAGGAAGACAGGGCGGTTTTGAATTTATTTTATATATATATATATATATTTGTTCACTTAAAAATCGGAAATACGATACAAACTGGACACAATACGAGTTGAAAAACGAAGAAAGATCCAACACACAGAATAAAAAACACACAAACTCAAACTTTCGGGCAATACATCTTCAGGAGGAAAGAGAGATGGGAGACCAAGTACGGTGAAGGCGCAACGAGAAGTAACAAGAAAGCAAGAGTTACTTGTCGTTGCACCTAGTACATACTTGGTCTACCTCTCTCTTTTCTCCTGAAGACGGATTGCCCGAAAAAAAATATTTATATATGATTCTCGAACGTTCTGAACGTAAGTTTTTACTGTACGTTCTAGTTATGTATAAGTTACGCGTGTCCGGGTAATGAATAGGTTTTTAAAAAAAAAAGGAATTTAAATAAACTAGCTCGCACTTGATTGAAGACAAGAATCGAGTTTATTAGTCAGCTCCTTCTGTTTATAGGAGAGGCAATGTTGATACGGACTTCAACCCTCTAGTCTCTCGCGGGCGGCCGGCATTACTGCCCCCTCCCAGTCCTTATCAACAATGCTCTCCGTACAAGTGTCTGAGTTATATCATAAAATAACAAAACAAAACTTGACTCTAACATAAGAAATGAATATAATGTTTTAACATTCAAAAATAAAATGACGTCCACACAAGTAACTGAATTAACATTGTTTATAGAAATTACAGAAATAACAAAAGATGAACTTCAATGATTATTTGTACAAAACAAAATTAACAAAGGTAAACATAACTACAAAGGTAACATAACTACACTATATCGTTCGCACCATTGGTGGGATTTTCCTTCTCACCCGTCGCAGTTCCTGAAAATGAACTATTTCTTGTTTCAGGGTGTCCGTTCCTATCCTCCTTATCTGTGCTCTGTACCGTGGTAACGTTGCGAGTACTTCGTATGGCCCTACGTATCTCGGGTCCGATTTCCTTCGCTTCTGCCTATTCAGTTTATATACGAAGTCCCCTTCTTGTATCAACCCTACTGCTTCTTCTGCTTTCCTAAGATTATATTGCTTGGTCCATCTTTCTTTTGCTGCTTTGACTCTATTATGTAACCTTTGTGGATCCGCTTCCTTTTTCCGCAATTCAAATGGTGTTGCCTCTGTGGTCGAGTGAATACTACTGTTGTATGCTAGGACCGCTCTGGCCATTGCCACATGACCCTTTATGTTTTTTGCATCAGCCAATAACTGCAAGTGTTCCGTTAGAGTGTTATGTAGTCTCTCTATTGCTCCGTGGGACCTTGGATGACCCGGTGTACACCAATGGGGGTTTATATTGAATTCTTTTAACAGGGTTTTTATTTTAACGTTGTTGAACTCTCGCCCTCTGTCCATATAGATCGTTCTCGGGCAGTCAAACGTGGCCAAATACGACAGCAATGCCTCTTCTGTACTTTTCACTTGATTTGCTTGTTAGTGGCCATGCTGAGGCTAACTTCGTTAGTCTATCTATTGTTGTTAAATATTTGTTTCCGTCGTATGTAAATATATCAATTTCTAGCTCCTCAAAGGGTCCCTCGGGCGTCTGACTTTGTAATAATGGAGGTACAAGTGGTACTCTTTCATACTTCCTCCTTTTGCATATTTCACAGTCCTTTATCACTTGGGCTATCCTCTTGCCCATTTGGAGCCAGTAATGCGACCTCTGTAGATGTTTAAGGGTCTCTGTGACACCACGATGGTTGGTTTTTCCCCTGTGATAATTTAGGATGACCTCTTTCTGCTGCTCTTCGTCTTCTACCGTTTCTACCTGGTTCTTACAGATTATGAAATGAGCTCCTTGACTCAGCTCTCTTTCCTGAATTAGTCGGAGTAGTCTATTTTCAAGTTCTTGTGATTCTATAAAGAAATGGTATACCTTTCCTGGCACTGTTAGTTGGTTTATGACTGTACTTAATTGTTCGTTGTTCGCTTTCGTTCCTCCTGTAATAATATTTATTTTTAAGTGGCCATATTTGTGCAATTGGGTGTTTATTATTTCTTCTGTGTCGTCTTTTATAATTATTTGATTTCTCTTGTTGTTTATTATATCCTGACTAATCTCAGCTTCCGGTCCATTTCGTTGTTCTTGGTCTTCATCTGCGTCTGGTGTCCAGTTGGCGAAGAACTCTCGCACGTCCCTGGAGGTACTTGGCTCTCTCGTACTACTTCTCGTAATGACGTTGACGTTTCTGGACAAACAGTCGGCTACTTGATTATCAACGCCCTTTACGTGCTGGACCCTGAAGTTGTATGCAGCTATCCTTTCTTTCCACTTTGCTATCCGGGCTGACGTCTCCTTTAAATTCCCGATCCACATTAGGGGCCTATGATCTGTTCTAATAGTGAACTCAGCCGCAAAGAGGTAGGGTCGGAAATGTTCTACAGTCCACACTATGCCTAACATTTCCTTTCTATTGTGCTATACCTTTTTTCTGCTGGTGATAATTTTCTGCTGGCGTAGGCTATTGGTCGCTCTCCCTGGATAGTTTCCTGCATCAAGACTCCCCCGATAGCTTCTTGACTGGCATCTGTCATTACAATGAATGGTTTGTTTAGGTCAGGAAATTGGAGCAACAGCGGGCCCCGCAACGCCTTCTTACACTGCTCCACTGCTTCTCTTAGATGTTCTGTTTGTATAAACTTCTTTCCTTTCTTTAAACTGTCCGTCAAGGGGTTCGTGATTGCTGCAAAGTCCTTTACGTACCTTCTATAGAAACTATCATACCTAGAAAAGCCCTGATGTCTTTGGGTCCCTTTGGATAGGGTAATCGATCTATTGCTTCAACCTTCTTAGGGTCGGGTCTTACTCCTTCACCTGAGATAAGGTGCCCCATAATCTAACCTCTTTTTGATATAAGCGGGTTTTATCCATCGCTACCTTTAAGCCAAAGTCCCTTATTCTTTTCAGCACCCTTGTAACATGTTCCTTATGCTCTTCTATTGACTTACTGAACACTATGATGTCATCCATGTAGATTTGCGTAAAGTCTTCTCCCAGTCCTTCAAGCAGTTCATCCATGAGGCGTTGGAACGTGGAAGGCGCATTCTTTAGGCCAAAGGGCATCCTCAAAAATTCGAAGTGGCCTCTATCGAACGTAAAGGCCGTCTTCTCGACATCTCTCGGGTGCATCCTAATCTGGTGATACCCGGCCTTGAGGTCGAAGGTACTGAATACAGTTGCTCCTGCCATATGGTCGAGTATGTCTTCTATCCTTGGCAGAGGGTATCTTTCAAGCTTAGTGTACTTATTTAACTCTCTAAAATCTACTACCAACCGGTATTTAGGGGGTTTACCCTCCTCGACCTTTTTCGGGACCAGCCAAATAGGGCTCGAAAATTGCGACTTAGACCTCTGTATTATGCCCTGGTCCAGCATTTCCTTTATTTGCTCCTGCATTATCTTTTTCAATTGGTGTGGGTACCTTCTAGGTTTCACGTAAACAACTGTACCTTCAGGGAGTTCTATTTGGTGTTTGACCCTACCTGTAGCTGATAACCTCTGTCCTTCACTATAGAATACTTTTTCAAATTCTTTCATTAATTCACTCACCTGATGTTCTCCTGGTATCACTTTTCCACAGTTTACCGTTATTCTCTTCCCTGGTTTAACTCTCCCTTCCACGAAGTATTTCCTTTTTCCTAGTTTAATGTCCCACTTCCCTCTTTTACACTCAGGTTTTGCATTGATTCTCTCCAAAAAGTCGCACCCTAGAATAACTCCATATTTCTGGGTCTCTAAGTGGGTCACATGCACTTTCATCTCCAAGGTCTCTCCTATTAATTCTCCCATCTCTACCTGTAATTCGCCTACCAGGCTCTTCCTTCCTGCCATAGTGACCAAGGTGCAGTTGCACGATGTCAGCCCTGAATAATTGTCCATCCTTTTTGCCACTTCATTGTCCATAATTGTGCTATCTGACCCTGTATCTACCAAACACTTAGTCTTCCATTTGGGAAAAAAAAATATAGGGAGCTTACCTCTTATGCTATTCCTCTGTTGCTCGCCTATATACCTCTCGCCTAACCTTCAATCCTTCTTCCTCTTCTCTCGACTAGCGATCCTCCCACCACGAGTCTCTTCCAGTGAAGGCCACTTCCCTCGCTCGTACCAGCGCTCGTGTCGTTCTATCGATGTCTCTTGCTCCGACCCTGTTGACTCTGATGAGCTCCCGTCCTCTGAAGAGCCTTCCCCTTTTTGTCTTCTCCTGCCCCACATCTTCTCCCGCCGGGTTGTGTTAACTTCCATGGGCTCATCTCTTGGTGTTGGTCTATACTGTGTCGTTCGTGGTCTCTCCTTGCGATATAAATACGGACACTCTCGCGCGAAGACCGAGTTCACCACACTCCCAACATCCTCTTCTTACTGGCTTCTCTCTTCGCGTGTAGCTCCCACTGCCTCATAGCTGTTCCTCCTGGCTTGAGATCTTCTCTCTTCAAAACGTCCCCGTGGCTTCCTCTCCTGTGAATACCTCCCTTGTCCTCGATCCTCATAGGCTCTTGCTCTGAATTGCCTATCCTGAGGTACTCTCCTCCTGGTCACAACTGCCCATCCTCCTTCTGACTTCCCTCTGTATATAACACCGTTATCTTCTCGGTCCATTTCTTCCTCCCGGATGGCATTAATTGTCTCCTCGAGACTAGTGGGCTTCATGATACGGAGGGCCATTCTCACTCGTTCTGGAGCTGCCTTGAGGAGAATTTCACTGGCTATCTCTTCATATATCGTCGTTCTCCATTTCGCTTCTTGACTGTCTGTGCACTTTTCATTTATCTTCATAGTTAATTTCCTTGTCGCATCCCCCAATCTGCGCCCGAACTCAGCGCAGGTCTCACCATTCTCCTTCCGCATTTCAAAAATTTTTAGCGCACTTCTAGCTACAGGCTTTGCGGCTCCAGCATATCTGTCCTTAAGGGCTGCTCGCACCGCACTCCACTCCGCACAAAACGTAAGTCCTAACTCCAGCATCACCGTAAGGCTGACCCTGGCGAGGAAGTAGGTCTTGATGTTCTTGTCTGTAGCTGGGTCTAGTTGAGTTGTGACTAACTGCTCGTTGATGGAGTCCATTCTCTCTATGAACAAGTCCAACTCTCGAGCATCACCCTCGAACCTCTTTATCGAATCTAATAGGTTCATCAGGTACCCTGCTTTTGCTACTCTCGCTTGTTCTATTTTCACTGCGAGCCTAACATCGGCTCCTGTTGTCTGTTTACTCGTCATGTTGGTTTCTACACTGGACACAACACTACACTATTAAACAGTTGGCGAATGATCCCGGGTTTCGGCAAGTTACGCGAGTCCGGGTAATGAATAGGTTTTTAAAAAAAAAAGGAATTTAAATAAACTAGCTCGCACGTGATTGAAGACAAGAATCGAGTTTATTAGTCAGCTCCTTCTGTTTATAGGAGAGGCAATGTTGATACGGACTTCAACCCTCTAGTCTCTCGCGGGCGGCCGGCATTACTTATATTGTACATACTGTACTATAAATCCATTGATTCAATTACCATATCTGATAAAAAATCACTAAATCATATATTATAAACATAACGTTATAAAATTACAACATAAATGTAATTCCAAATACTTAAATTAAATGCAAGCAAAATACATGTATTTGTAATTTCAATTGAAAAGTAACAATAATCCGTTGCTATTCATGGAATATAGAGGTTGTCAGTTAGTTTCTAACCAACAAAAAAGTTATGAGTAGATTACTTTAAGACAAAAAAATCGCTTGTATTAATATTTCCAACGTATTTTGTCACATTTAATCATATTTTAATTATTTAAATGTTTCAGTGCGAGGGTTTGACCATAAGAGGACATCTTTTGCATCAAAACCTCACAAAAGAAGTAAGTAAAAATTACACATTTTTAAATGATAGTGTCTTATGCATGATAGAGTACTATTTTTGTCAGAGAAGAAAATAGGGAAGCAAATTAAAAAATAATTTCCTTGTATTATATTTTAAAATATAAGTAATGTGTTATTTTATCCAAAGAAAAACACTTCATGTTCTAACCCTTGTTTCCCCAATATATCTTTTTGTGTAGACTTTCTTTGAACTACTGTCACGGATGTACAGTTTCAGAAACAATTAATAACTTAGTTCTTAGATGGATAACTTAACGATGGATTACATTTAGTTTAAACTTCTTCGTAAATAGTACTTTGAATCCTTGACTAGTGAATTTCAAAATGTAAACTAATTCCAAATTATATTTATAAAAACACAGGAATAAACTTGAGAAAAGACCTTTGAAATCATTTCTAATTTACGGTTTAGCCATCACCAGGAGAAGTAAAAGAAGAGGACCAAACACACTGGGAAGTGACGGATGGAAACCAACCCATCTGTGAATATCTTCTCGCAAAGTGTAGGTCTTAGAAAAGTTTTTTCTAGGCTTATTTCTGAAATTTTTTTCTCCGTTTTCAGATCGTTTTTCAACGATGAACAATATTTATTTAATGAGAAAACAAATAAAGAAACAGTTACTTTCTTAGTTGGTCTTTATACTCTCAGTATGAGCCTTGGTCTGTTCTTTGTTCTGTATATTTTAGTTTTATATGTATATGTAAATTAAATTCACAGAAAGAACCACGTAAAAGAAATCATAAAAACTCCTGACTATATTTTGGCTGCCTTGTCATCAGGTAGAAAGATGTGAATCTCTCAGGCTGGGACTGAAGTCCAGTTTCATTGAAGAATCACTGAAACAGTGTAGCAACTTATGGAGGGAGAGAAGTGAAGTAGAAATGTAAATTAGAATAGTTATTCAAAAGATAAATTCCGAGTGACTCACATTTTTCTACCTGATGACGTTGCAGTTGAATATAGTAGTGCGTTTTTGTGACCTCTTTTATTTTTGTTCTTTCTGCGAATTTAGTTTAATTAGTTCGAGAAACTGTTTTATTTATACTGATATATATAAACAATATACAGGGGCGAACGTCAAGTCCACAGTAAGAATCTATAAATTTCTCACCTTTACGCTCATCGTAAAACAATCTCCATTCATTGACTCAGTAGGAAACTCATTTCCTGGTCGAAAATTGTTACTTCCATTTCTGAATTTCTGTTGTGTTTTAAATGTTGATTATTATTTCATGTGTTTATTGTGAGACGTTGTTTATATATATATATATAAAGATTTCACATAAACACGTGAAATAACAATCAATGATCAAACCATAATAAGAAAATGGGAAACAAGACTAAGATCTTTCAACCGTAACAAGCGGTCTTCGTCAGAGTCAAAAACCCAACTGAGTTTGTTTTCAGTAGGGTTTTTGACTCTGAGGATGACAGCTTGTTACGGTTGAAAGATATTAGTTTTTTCCAATGAAAAAACGAGCCAGTGGGGACCTTCAAAATGTATACTTGGAAATATTCAATAAAATTTTGAAGATCTTACAAAGATAGAGGTTAGATGTTAGATGTTAGATGTTAGAGGTTAGTTGTGGACTCCCAACCTAAATATGAGAGTGTGGTAAGTAGCGTAAATGGTACAGGGGGAGGATAATCTGTTTACTGATGATGGATTTGTTCTTCATACGAAGTGTAATCGTAGTAGTTGCCAGTGTACATAGAAGGTATGACACTGGGGACAGTCAAGTCGGTAACTGCTGTTAGTGGAAGAGCAAGTATATTCAGTAGCTATTTGCTCCTGATTCATTACTGGATTCAAAGTGGATTCGAAAAAAGATTTAAAATTGTAAAGAAAAAATATAGTACTTTCAATACCAACAATTATGTTCTTATCGTTATCAATTGATTATTCGGTGCTCTATAGATTTATGATTGGTTTATTTCTCATTTTGTTTCAACTCAATTATATTGTTTTCAGATGACATCTGGAGAACTAAAATTCGCACTAGTCGTGGAGTCATGCTTAAATATGATCCCCCAACCTGAATATAGACAACTTGTTGTGGAAGCTCTCCTTGTTTTGACTTTAATTACTGAGTATAACGTGGCTGGGACTCTAGGAGGAGTTATAGCGATTGAAAATATTATAAGGATGGCCAATGATATATTTCTTAGGGATCAGGTAATAAAAAATTGTTGTATATAATAATAATATGCTGTTAGTAGTATTTTGTTAATTTTAATAAGATTGAAAAGTCATTTACCTTCACCTTACAGCTCCCCAATATTTTTTTGCGACACTCAAAAATATTAAAACTTTGATTTATTCTCCATCAGGAGTCCTAAATTCACTTTATTCCAGTCAAGTGGAGTGGAAATTTCTTATTAGTATTTTGCATTTTATAGATGCCAAATTTTGGATGTATCACACATAACCGTAATCAACAAATGAAATATTTCTTAGGTATCAGGTACGAAAAAATTGTTTTTTGGAATAAATAATAATATGCTATGAAATAATGAAGTATGATGAAAGATGCATCTTACTTATGACTTTGTGATCTACATGAATAAATGTTGTAGGGATTGTTGATATAATGAAAAATTTGACAATTGATCAAATTCTAGTGAAAGAGCAAGTATATTCAGGAGTTATTTACTCCTGATTCAATACTGGATTGAAAGTGGATTTGAAAAAAGATTTAAAATAGGACCACTTTGATCCTATAATATAATCCTTGTTCCAAGGATTATTTTTGCTCTTCCAATTATTTGTTTAAGCTATCAGATACATATTTTTTTATGCAATGCCCACACTTATAATCTTTTGTGTTATTCAAGAGGTGAAAGTATGGTGACTTCCACTTTTCTATAGTACCCTACAAGTGATAAGCTTTGGTCATTTGCTGAAACCGCTGTATGCTATGTGGTTATAATAGTTGTTCAGATAACAATTAGTTAAAAATTAATTAGAAAAATAGTCAAAAGTATGTAAGTTTATTTTAAATATTGTTTTTGGTTCAGGTGTCAAGTGAAGGCGATGCTTTGTTATGCTGTGCTCAGAAAGATAGTAACGGTTTGGGAGGCGAGATGTGTGGGGGAGCTTCCAATATCTGTCTTCTATTCTACGACTCTGCTCCTAGCGGCACCTACGGCACCATGACCTATCTCATGCGTTCAATCATCAGCTTGCTTGACTGTTTCCCATCTGAGGGATTCATCAACTGCAGCCCTTCTTGATAGCTTTTATCTTTTTTTTGCATCATACCTTCAACATAATCATCTATCATTCCATATTCAAAGAGTAAGTCATCAAACGCTTCATTTCCTTCCATCGCTGTTATTAAAACAAATATCAAGATGTCCGATATGATCCAACCAACCAACTTATTCATCAAAAGCTTTATGTTCTTTATTGTCGTTCTTGAAATAAATTGTCGTGAATCCACTATACGTTACCTGCATCATTTGTAAGCAACAAATTAAGGAACATGTTTGTTTTTTAATTATACGTAAATATGATTAGATCATTATGTGCTTCATCACCTACCCTGAACTCAAACTTCTTCCTTAAGCCTTCTAATTTCTTTTATAGTGGGAACACAATGTAAACTTATTGTTCGAATCATCTTATAATCATAATATTTTACTTCTAACACCAAAACATTATTCAGCTTATTACATTAAAAGAAAATATACCATCTTATATAAAAATCCTTCTTGAGTCAACCGTTTTCGAATATTATCCATATTTCACAGTCGAATTAACAGTTTTCAATGGGTTATCATATCTTTATCGTCCCATATTGACTCTTCCTGTTCTATAATGTATCAAATTATCTATTACATGATTCAATTACAGTTCTTTACTCTTTCAATATCTATAGAATATGTTACTTCATGTTTAATTTTATTTTCTGTTTTTCTCATTTTTTCCTGTCTGTGTCTTGGTCCTTCATTGCGTTTAGCTCATTATTGTATTATAGTTAAGGTAAAGGAAGCTTTCGTCTTCTGTGCACCTTTTATCTAAATGGCGAATAATTTTTGAACTAAGGTATCTAGGTATGTATTTTGAATAGCTGTATCAGTTATTATCGGTTTTCTCGTATAGAAATAAACTAAAAAAAAAAACTTTTTAAAAAAGAAAATGTAAAGATTACACTCAATTTAACAGAACTTCATTTTTGTATATAAGTTTAAATATAATTTTGTAATAATTTAAGTCATAAAGACTTAATTCAATCAAAGTGGAATGTGCAGAATAAAATGAAAAGACCGTGAACAATACTATATTAGAAGAACAGGATAGACTGTAAGATAGCAAAAGAATATATTTATGCTTTTAACTACTATAAAACTAAATTTTATTTTGCCAATCAGCAAAACAAGATTTTCTTCTTTAATTGTTACCTTTTATTACTACAGCCTCTATAGGGCTAACAAGATTAATGGTTACATACTATTACTATTGATATAGCTTCTGACCACTGATTTTTAAAGTTCAAAGATTGGTTTCATGAGGATTTTTGGTCTAAAGAAATTACACTCCTGTTTATATGCTGACGTTTCGCCAAAAATTATTTGGCATTTTCAAGACTAAAAACAATTTATTAACGACATAAGTAGTGAAAACAAATACATCCACGGAATATCAACCAATAGAAAACAAAAAAAAACCATAAAACATCAAAATACAGTAAAAGAAACCACCAAAAAGACCAGCATAATAGCGAGTATTATGGTTGTTTTTTTTTTAAAAAAAAAACCAGTTGTTTAAACATAATTACTTATTATTTAGTTATTAAGGCCAAACACATTTTTTTAAACAGATAAGGAATATCACAAAATAATTCTGTGAGGATACCTCGCAGTAGTGAAAATATTTTCACGCAGACAGTATTTTCATGCTTACTGTGTTTGTTTGTTCTTGTCTGTTTGTTTTCTTGAATGCTCTGTTAGATGTATTCTCGCAGAATTATTTTGTGATATTTTTTATCTGTTTAAAATTATGTTTGGTCTTAATAACTAATAATAAGTAATTATGTTTGAACAACATATTTTTTTTTAGAAAAATAAAATAACTTTTTTTTTAAAAAAAAAACCATAACACTGGTTATTATGTTGGTTCTTTTTATGGTTTGTTTTTTGTTGGTTGATATTCCGTGGATGTATTTGTTTCTACTATGTCATTAATAAATTGTTTTTAGCCTTGAAAATGCCAAACAATTTTTGGCGAAATGTCTGCGTAAAAACAGGAGTGTAATTTCTTTAGACCTAAATTCTCAAGAAACTCATCTTTGAACTTTATATCCATTACATTCTTTCTATCGTAGAGATATTTTGCACTAAAAAATTGTTTAAGATTCATAAAAATAAAAGGATATTATGGTTTCATTTCCATTCTAAGACCAATTCATCATGTACTTTATCGCCTTATTTCTTATTGTGACTGGTCCAATTCCCTTTTACCTTTCTCAAGTAATGACAACCCCATTTTTATTTCCTCATAGACATACTCTGATTTCTTATTTACTTCATGCCTCCTCCTCACCACTATCGAATTCCCAACCATTTCTTGAAATAGAAACAATAAATGACGATGTAAAAGTTTTATTGCACTTACATTAAATTTAAAGTGCCATGTAATTATAGTTGTCTTTTGCATATATTAACTAACGTAAAATTTTATTTCATTGTTATTGTTACTTTTTTTTTTTAAACAATTTAAGCTCTACTTAAATTTAATGTAAGGGTTTTCAACTTTATTCTCCTATGGACTTTCTGAGAGCTGTTATACCTATGAACCCACGAATGTTTAAAAAACTTAATTATCGCACACGTCAATTGTCAAAAAAAAAATATAGGAAAATAAAATAATCCAATAATTTCTTAATTAGAAATAGTTTTAATATTAACTGTCATACTTCGTATAATATCTGACACTATGCCGGCTAATATTAATACTAATTCTAATATCACTAAACTCAGCGTAAATAACCCATTAACTATATTTAATGACATAATTGATTACATAAATTTCAAATATAAAAATATTTTTAAATCAACAACAACAAACACTTCCTGAACAATTTACAAATATGTTCAAATAATTAACAAAACAATGAAATGCGTCTGTTGTTTAAAAGAAGAGTATAACATTTGGAAATTTTTGTAGGATTCTGGCAAACTTAATGTTTGGATATGCTAACGATCAGGTCGCTATGTTATCGATATGTTTTTTGGTGATGGTATATTGATATAAGTATGAAAAAATCATATGATCCACTTTTTGCGCACATGGTCCCCCAAAGTATTACAAAACCCGCTTTAATATTCTGGATACCCCTGGAGGTCACATGAATAAGTTGAGAACCCTTATCCAATGCCTTCAAATAAGACTGGATATTCCTACTTTATAAATCATTATACAAAAAATTGTTAATATATTTTTCATTATTTGTATGAATTATTATATTTCGTGTTAGAATTGTTAAACTATTTTAGATATGTTTGTTAATACATCCATGACACCCTTTAGTTAATAATTATTTTCACCCTTTATTTTTTTAAAAAAAAAATGTTAGAAATGAAGAGTTAGGTCATCTTATGAAGTTAAAATTATTATATTTACGGACCTTATTAGACTTACAGAATACCCGAAAACTCTATTAAAGGTAATTTTAATAGAGATGTCATTTAAAATTACATTATGTTGGTGAAAATATAACAGTCCCTTAATGCAGATGTTATATAAAAACAACAAGTTCTGAGTACATAGTGTTCTTCTTTAGCTTCTGTTGACTGTTGTGATGGAAGAAAGAGATTCCATCACTATTGTAAATGTAACCTGAAGAAGAATACTAACTGTTCGAAACTTTTGTGTTTACTAAATATTTATAAGCAGAGACTTTCATTATTTTCCCCCAATACTATTACATACCAAATGGTAAGTATTGCACAACTTTTGATTGAAAATACCATTAGGCGAATTTTACTTTACTATAAGTGAAGTATAGTGATCGTGAAAAAATTCGATCTCGAGATTTTGACAGAATTATTTTGTATGTATTTGTAATAATTTGATTTATAAACAAAAGATAATCCACATCTGATATTAAGTTTTGTTCAAGAGTACAACTTATAGATTGTCTATAACATTTTGTTAGACAAATCCATCATACCATGGAAAGCATCAGAAATTATATAAATGATTGGCGTTGATTTTTTTCTTTGTAAGAATTGTCTTCTTTTTATATTTCATATTAAGTCATTACCATTTTAAATTTGTTGGTTAAACCTTTAAATGACAATTTTATTTCTGTGGATTGATTCAAAAAAAAATGTTTAGTCAATATAAAGAAATTTGACAAGTATCGGATGTCCAGGATGAATATTCACTTTTTATAGTTATTGGTCTTAGCGGTAATTAAAATCGTAAACATTTTTTTTTTCGAATTTCTGATTAATTTTTTTGCAAATTCCATTGTTATTTTATAAGCCATTTCATTTAGCGTTAAAAAAAAATTTCTGAAAACAGAAAATGGACATTTTAATGTAAAATGATTTTAAGGAAAATGAATGGTTGATGTAATTATGAAAAAAAAATTCCTCAACCCATCCACCACATAATGCTGTATTTTTAGGTGTAATTTTACTTTGATTGTGTCATCTTCACAGGCTTCCAGATAGAAAATCAATCATAAGTCTCAAATTTTACATTTTATAGAAGAAAAAAAATCTGGAGTGGCCTACACTCTACTTTACTATAAGTAACTCAATGTCAAATTTCTTGAGTATATAAAACATAACGTACCATTTGAGCATAACATAAATATCTAAATGGGATATAATTATTAGCATTGCATTCGTGAGGTAGTACAGATAGTGATTGAAGGACATATCAATTTATAAGCTTATTTTTGTACATCACAAATAATTTATTATTTGCAAATAATTTCATTAGTATAACTACAGCAGTAATATCATTTTTGAAAAACCAATGTGAACATTTCTTGAAACGAAATATTATCCTACAAGAGAACATGGCTATTGTTCAAATAGCCAGTAGATTTCTTACATCGTTTACTTAACATCCTTCTACATTGAATATTAAGGTAAAATTTTCAAATTTAAAACAGTAAAATACCCTTTTTTTCTCTGAAAAACATCTTAAACAGCGAAGAAAATGTTGTTTTAAGGTGATTTGTTAATTAAAGATGTACGATAATTACAGTGATTAATCTCTAAACGAAAGATTTATATTTTGAATTATCTTTTACATTTTTGGTTTTTAACAGAATTATTATACTGGGAATTTTATGGCTTCTTAGTATTTAATAAGATCATTTTCCATCCCCTTTGTCAAATAACATATATACGAATTTTTTTTTAATGAGTGTTATCATTTACCTGCACAATATTATTCCTCTTACATCTCTTATAAGTCAATAATATATTTTAATTTTTCCATTAGAAACATCAATTTTATCTCAGTGGATTCGCTCAAAAAATTTCTAAGTCAATGTAAACAATGTAAAAAAATACAAAAAATTCGACAAGTATAGCAGGTGATCTCTTAGTCTAGGGTAAACAAAGAGTTTTTATATCGTTATTGCTCTTTTCCCGTAATTGAAACTTCATGATTTTTTTTTTATGAATTGCTAATTTTTTGTTCCATTTTTGGTCAAATTTTCATTATTTTTTAACGAGCCGTTTAGCGTCAAAAAAACATTTTCTGAAAACACAAATCGTACTGTAACGCCCCTTTAGCGAATGTAATTTTAGAAAAAAATATCTCAACTCATTCTCCATATAATGTTCTATTTATAGGCATAGTTTCATCTTTGTCCGTCAAACAGTATGGCTTGTATCGCTCTCACAAGGTTTGAGATTGAATTATAAGTCAAAATTTGTACATTTTATTGAAAAAAAAATAATTCCTGTTGATTTAAAATTCTGAATATATTTTTCGTTTGTTCCATTTGTAACCTCAAAGATAATGTCAAAATTTCAAAGCTCTAGGGTTATCAGTATAGAAGAAATAAATGTTTTAAAAAAAACAGTTTTTGGCAAAAAAAGTGACTTTCCCATCATGCATAATTCTTCGCAAACAATAGAGATCTTCGTCTTTATGAGGCCCATTTTTGTGTAAAATATCAACTTGATCCATCAAAGATTCTGGACCGTAGCGTGGAAACAAGCAATGCTAACACACTCACTCACCCACCCACCCACCCACACACACACAGACATCATCGTAAAAACGTCATAAAACGACTTCTGGGACCTCAAAACATGTAATTCCGTCAAAATCTCGAGATCGAATTTTTTCACGATCACTATACTTTACTTATAGTAAAGTAAAAATACAAAAAATTCGACAAGTATAGCAGGTGATCTCTTAGTCTAGGATAAACAAAGAGTTTTTATATCGTTATTGCTCTTTTCCGTAATTGAAACTTCATGATTTTTTTTTTATGAATTGCTAATTTTTTGTTCCATTTTTGGTCAAATTTTCATAATTTTTTAACGAGCCGTTTAGCGTCAAAAAAACATTTTCTGAAAACACAAATCGTACTCTAACGCCCCTTTAGCGAATGTAATTTTAGAAAAAAATATCTCAACTCATTGTCCATATAATGTTCTATTTATAGGCATAGTTTCATTCTTGTCCGTCAAACAGTATGGCTTGTATCGCTCTCACAAGGTTTGAGATTGATTTATAAGTCAAAATTTGTACATTTTATTGAAAAAAAAATATTTCCTGTTGATATAAAATTTTGAATATATTTTTCGTTTGTTCCATTTGTAACCTCAAAGATAATGTCAAAATCTCAAAACTCTAGGGTTAGTAGTTTAGGAGAAATAGATGTTTTAAAAAAAACGGTTTTTGGCAAAAAAAGTGACTTTCCCATCATGCATAATTCTTCCCAAACAATAGGGATCTTCGTCTAAATGGGGCCCATTTTTGTGTAAAATATCAACTTGATCCATCAAAGATTCTGGACCGTAGCCTGGTAACAAGCAATGCTAACACACGCACCCACCCACCCACACACACACACAGACATCATCGTAAAAACTTCATAAAACGACTTCTGGGACCTCAAAACATGTAATTCCGTCAAAATCTCGAGATCAAATTTTTTCACGATCACTATACTTTACTTATAGTAAAGTAATATTACTAGTTATTTCAAAAATTCGATAATTTTTTCAGTTATAGCTTTTGTCAATTCCATGATTATGATAAATTTAAAGACTCTATAGAAGTTTAGGAGAAAAAAAGTGTAAAAACACATTTTGGCAAAAAAAAAGTGATTTTGCCATCATGCATATATGTTCCCAAACAATAGAACAAATCTACACAATGAGGCCCAATTTGTACAAAATATTAATTTTATCCATCAAAGATTGTGGGCTATAGTGTTTATACAAATGTTTTGATACACACCCTCCCACATACACACACATCATCGAAAAAGCGTCATAAAACTACTTTGGGGACCTTAAAACATGTAAATCCGTCAAAATCTCAAGATCGAATTTTTTCCCGATCACTAAACTTTACTTATGGTAAAGGGACAAATTTTCTCGTTCACAAAACCACATTGTTTGGAAACTTTTTCTACAATCAACGTAAATAAAAGGAAGGTGTTATGTGTACATTACTTAGGAATTAATCATTTCAAGTTATCTTTACGTCTTATATGAGAGACACTGAATCCACCCTTAGACAAATTTCTGTCTGTTTGTCCAAAAATTTTGTCACAAGCAACACAGCCACCACAAGTCATGGTAAGCTGAAAGTTTGACGGTAAATTTGTATGTTCTGACTTAAAAGCTAAGATTTGAATGCATTGGGAATTCAACGTAGAAGCAAAGTTATGGACTTTTAAGCCAATTGACATTCACCAGTCATATGGTAATTGTTATGTTATTTATTTATTTGATGTTCACTGACTAAAATCCTTTTACACTAAGAGATAGCGTGGTATATAATAAAATTAATAAGAAACAAATACTAATACGAAAAAATAAAATAAGAGATAATGCAATAGCACAAATACTAATAGAACACATATAGTAAAAAACAGTACATATATAGTAAAACAGTAGAATAATTGATGCAATGTCAGAAGAATTCTTTTTAATAAAACATAAATTTGGCAAAATAAAATCATATTTTAAAACTAAATAAATTTAAATAGAGCAATATAGAATAAGAGAAAAATATGAGAATAACATTGTTTAAGACCAGAAATTACTATGGGAAAGTTTGGAAAATAGGTACAACTAATACATTAAATAACTGTTTTCAATTATATTAAAAGATGTTTGAATGTTGTTATAGAAGAAACCATGATAAATTTGGTTTATCAACTAGAATAATGATAAACGCAAAAGATAATAAATCAACTAACAATATCTACTTGTTACGGTATCAGGCACCTAAAAATACCCGTATATCTGTACAGGTTTTGTCTGTACATTGCTTAGAACTGACTCATTTCAAGTTATCTTTACGTTTTATACATCAAAGAAACCAAATTCATTCTTAGAAAAAATTTTGTCTGTTTGTTTTATTTTAAAAATATAACGGTACTAACTGATCTACCCGGGCGGTAGATTATGCCCCGGAGTTTTGGTTATGAGCATAAAAGTTATATAAGATCAATATGTTTCTCAGATTATTTTTAATCCAGATGATAAATTCGCTGAGCCTTGAAAAAAATTACAAGTGATTTTTACATTAACTAAATATCTACTTTCCTGATTTGGTGCAAGGGTTATAAAACTATAATATTACTATAGATTTGAGTAGACAGTCTAAAGAAAAATAAATGAAACTTGTATTAAAAAGAAAATTAACATAATAATGTTTCTACTGATCGTAATCATGATGTTTAATACCTTCTGTATACTTGCAATCAAAGTAAAATTTAATTTAAAACACATTTATTAAACTAAGTTTTTCAATAAGAACACATTTGAATTAATTTCTGTTACAAATAAAACTGATGCTATTATATAGAGACTATAATATAGATTACACTTCTATAGTAATGATATAGCTATATTTTTTTTTATAGTAATATTTTGCACAATAAAAATGCAAATGCCTTGGAAAAAATGAGAGCTATGATTGGTTGAAATGAACATTGGCAATTGGCCTGACTGTATAATAATTATTTATATACTAAATGAAGACCTATGAATCTATAATTGATTCTTCAACTTTTTTGAAAAACGTTTCTAATCCAATTTATACTTTGATAAAAGTAATTTTTTTTGTACAGGCTATAAGGTTTTCCTCCATATTATAAGGTTTTCTTCTTATTTATTATAAATGGTTATAACAATATCAACTATGAATAAGTTACTAGAGATATTGAATTCAATCTTATATTATCAAATACTATAACAAATATTACCATTCTTCTCTTACTGTATATTTACATCCTATACTTCCTTAAGATCTACCTCTTGAATTTCATAATATTAAATACAATTTCTCGAAGGGCGATTATGCTTCATTATCATCCAATTTATTGGAAGTTAAAAAGCTTTATTTTCATTCTCAGTATGAATGAATGCGCTAATTCATTCAAATATATTATTTCGCTTGTCATAGATCATTATATATAGTACCTAAAATTTAAACATTTCAACTTATCCAAAATGGTTCTCTTTAGAATTAATAGATGAAATGGTAAACAAATCTGGAGTGGCCTACACTCAACTTTACTGTAAGTAAATATAATATGAAACTTCTTAGCACATAATGTCCCATTTAGACAGTGGCATAGCAAATATTTTTGCTGCCCGCGGCGATCGTATGATCCTCCCCACAGCCACTGATCGCTGATAAATGGTTACCTTCAAAATTTCAGAAAATCATCAAAATATTTATTTTCATTTAATCACAATCAAGGATCTAATTTGAGACTCCTGTTGTCAGTCACAGACTTTCATGTTATTACAGGCTATAATTAATTTACAGTGCTCGAATACATATAAAGCTATCATCAAAGAAAACCAAAGATTTTTTTTAAAACAAAAACGCATAATTCAAATCATAAAAAAATTGTTAAAATAAATTAAAGGGCTACGCAAACAAATATAAATGAACTTTCAACTCTTTTAAAAAACTAGTTTTGAACAATTTAAAATAAATGTATTTTAAATTTGCAAATACTACAGTTGAAAAATTCGATTATAAACGGTCTTACACTCATAAAGAGAACAATTACGATGTAAAAACTCATTTTGGTACAAAATTTTAGTTTTTTTGTTAGCCTATGTAAAAGTTGACATACCCATTTGACAACTCTAAGTTAAATGTTACCTTAACATTTCAGTATTCTCAAAAAGGTTTCTATTTCTTTATCAATTGATTTAATTGCTTGAGTGGAAGAGAAACAGCTATAAAATAAACATTTAAATATTATAGATAAGCTATTCTTTCCAACAGTTGTAAGTTACCCCATAGAGTAAAATTAAAATAAAATTTAGGTATACATCTCCATATACCTGAAAAATGTTTCTACCTGCAAATGACATGAACATGTAGAATGGAAATACTTATGAAAACAAAAATTTATAGTTGATAAAACATCTATTGTATACAAGAAATATAACTTATTTTATACAGTAGTATAAAAGAATAAGAATGTGATCAACAGCTCTTTATCTCTTCAATACGTTTCTACTCCCCAAAGCATATGAGCTACATGGAGAGTAGTTGAGAAACATATATGTAACTAAGGACTTAAATGAATCAAACACAAAATCCATTCAACATATATGAGGTACCTCACACATATACCTTTAATATAATTAAAGAAACAAATAACCAAACTTCTTCCTACACAACAAGAGCTTTACTAGTCCCATAACATATGAGTTACACAAGAGAGTAGATTGAAACAGTAATGCATATAGATATCTGTCTGGGAAGAACATTGGAAGTAAGAGGGTTTCAAACAGTGTAAAACGTTGAGTGTGCTTTGCTGGGTACTGTAATAAACTGAACACATAAACCTGAAATGATTACATGCATAAACACATAATGACATGCCAACTAACCTGTGTGCAGGTATCCTTTCGTCTGTATCTGCAACAATACACACATCTTAACATTACCTCAATGGTAATATAAAATAGGGTGGAATCTTTGTCAGTCATGGTTGTGACTAGTCATAATCAAATAATTCTGGTATATGTCAAACATAAAATAATTCTTGTCGTTTTCTTCATTTACAAACAAACCTATTATAGCTTAATAAGTTGTTAATGCAAAAAAACATTGTTAATATTACCTTCACATTATATTAACTCGGTGCATTGTCGACCATGTTTTTTTGAAGAAGAGCAATAGTGGACTAGTTCAGTTCAATAAATAAAAAAATGTATTTTTTATAACAACATTTATGATAAGAACACGTATTCTATGTGTGTTTCATATCGGTGAATAAAAAAGAAGCAATTATTTTAATACAAGTAAAGCATATAATTAACTACCATTTAAATTTTAATTTATTGCAATAAATTCAACATATATGTGTTGAAACATAGTTAAATTATGGTTAAAAGTATTACGTATGTTGGCATAAAAATGAAGTGCTATTATCTTCGAACAAAAAAAAAAATTGTTAATATTACTTTGCCATGGTCGGCCATGTTTTTTTCACGAAAAGTAATAGTACATTGGTTAAGTTCAATATAAAAATGTATTTTTTATATCGCCATTTATGATAATAGCACGTATTCTACGTTCGTTTTATATCGGTGATTCAAAAAGAAGCAATTATTTCAATACAAGTAAAGCAGAAAATTAACTACCATTTAAATTTTAATTTATTGCATATAATTTAACATATATTTTGACATATAGTTAAATTATAGTTAAAAGATTAATGTTAACAGAAAATATCAAGTGCCACTATGTGTGAACAAAGAGAAATTGTTGAATTTACCTTGGGATAAGCCACAATGCATTTTCCGCCATGATTCTTTGATGAAGGGAAGTTGCAGACTGGCTCGAACATGCAAAGAACTTTAGGGAGTCCAAGAGTTCACTTACACAGTCCTAGAACAGAGTGGCCAACCCCATTATGACTTCTTTTTACTTCATTATAAAATCAAATAAATTTATTAAATGTTTCATAAAAATTGACATTTTCTTGATAGTTATTTTGTTTGAAAGTTTTCTTTTTACACTGTTTAGTGATAAATTTTATTCTTAATGCTATATGGTTTACATTAATAAGGAATTGAGAATAATGGTTATAATTTAAAATAAAAGATTATTTTAAAATAACTTCCAGGAATAAATTCCATGAAACATATTAAATTTGTAAATACCTTAAAATAAAACATCTGTGCATATTACATTTGACTGCCTTCCATGGGCAACATGCATATGCAATCTTTCCCATAATCATTAATATAATTCCTAAGTATGGACATTTAGACAACTAACTTTTGATTACTTAATATTAAAGATTATACTATAGAAATAATCTCACTAAATGAAAGACTGTAAACAGAAATATTATACAAAGTATAATTTGTGCACAACATAAAAATAACTGAAGTAGTATGCACTCAACAGTACTGTGAGTACATATTATCGAATTCGTTGATAATCAGTTTAATTAGTTGATTAGTGTAATGTGGGTGTCTTCATTATTCAAATTATAAAGTGAGTATACTGAATAATTATAGATTATAATTATATTTGCAAAATTTTATAATTTTGGAAAAATATTTGCAATTCATTATTCAAAGCACCCAATAGAAGGATTTTTAAACCTTTAAAGTACGTTGTATTACAAGGACATCATTTTGTAGGAGCAACAACAGTTCATATTTCAATTAATTCATTCTAATGAATGCCTACATTTTACTGGTTGTGATGAAAATGTAATCAATATTTAAAGCTGTTGAAAAAAAGTTTGGAGTGGTCATTTTTAACAGTGCTCAACACTATTAACTGTATCAATACCCATTACAAAAATAAGTTATCTTTGTTTTTTAAATTACAATCACAATATGAAATTTACTTCTCATCAATAACTTAAGTAACTTACATTTCTTAGTGTACCTTCTTAATGAATGTTTAATTAACATAATATCATTTTTAGGGAGTCTAAGTTGTAATATGTATCATATGTACAATGATTAATACTGGATTATTTATGAACATGCACATCTTTAATATGACATACATCAAAAATATTCTGTTTTCTTAATGCCACTAAATTATAAGAAGTATAACTTTCACAATTCATTTTAATAACTCAATTTTCTTCATTCATCTTAAATTATAATAATTGTAAAAAATAAATTAAGCAACAATATTTTAATTAATTTAGGATATTTCGAAGAATTAGGTATATTGTGAAATATTCTCTAGCAAACATGTACCATTAATAAATAGATAATTATACTTCATAAATGAACCATAATAAGATTTTAAATCTTTTTTTAACATTATGTTTAATCCACAAAGGTTTATTTTAGCAAAAAGATACAAAATGTATCATTTTGTACATTTATATTCATTATACAATGAATACCTATTTTATTCATTGAAAGTAATCATTAAGTCGTCATCTAATTATTTGCACATGCCGATAATATTAAACTGTTTAAGTACTTATGATATTGCACAAATAAGTTAAAATGAAAATCGTACTTACTGTGTGAAGTTATCACTGTATAAAATATCAAGTTGAGTGAATAAACTAAATTATTAGAACTTTAATTAAAGACACTCCCGGAAGCATAACATTTTACTGGAGAATAATGGCGCAGTTTTGTTTTATTTATAGCTTTATTAAAATAAAAATGATTTTCATGATTTTCAACAATTTTAGCAGTTAATTTGTTCAGTTATTTATTTAAGAAATATCTATACTCAACCGTACTATGTAAAAAAAAAAAGAATAATTAAAAAATTATTCCTGCCTGCTGTACTCTGTTATAAGGTTGCTATGAATGTATATTGAGAATAATTATATTAGTAATTAGCCAGTTTACATACTCAAATCAAAGCCAAAGCCAGCTGTTCAGTATAATTTAAAAACATTAATAATTGGTATTAATGGTACATCTTACAAAAGATATACCATTTACTCTTCAAACAAACTGGTGGTAGTAACTACTACAGTAAATTTTCCTCTTTTAGAGCTGAAGTACAACTTTATTTCAGGAATATTACAACCGATTTTTAGCTGATGTAGAAAAAACAGTTCAGAGCAATACTAAAAATTCTGGAACTATGTAAACTCTAATAAATCAAGCTCTTCTATACCTCTAATATGTATATGAATCAAGAGTCTTCCTCACATGGAATACGTTGATAACTTTTAACTTATTTGCTAAATATTTCTGTTCTGTTTTTGATCCTCCTTCTTCGTTTAATTCTTTATCATATAGAAATAGTCAGAATATACGTATTTACTGTTACAATATCACATCTGAACACATTGAAAACATAATTTCTTAATTAAATAGTAATAAATCTCCTGGTATTGACAATATCCAGTCAATGTTTGTTAAACACTGTTCTCCCTATTTAATTGCTACCCTTCTTCGTATTTACAATATTTCCTTCAGATCTTGTGAGACACCTATGTAATTCTACTTCACAAACCTGGTGATAAATCACAAACTATAGGCCAATATCAATCCGATTCACTTTTTCAAAAATATTTGACCATAACTACCTGTAAACTTAGCAGGGTTAATAATAAATATATTACTTCTCAACAACATAGTATTTATCTTAATAGGTTAACGCCTACTAACTTGCTTTCTAGTCAAAATTATATTCTCAATTCTAAGAACTCTGATTTGCAGGTTGATACGATTTATACTGACTTTGCTAAAGCATTTGATAAGATAGATCATGGTAGACTCTTTTCTAAATTGCATTCTCCTGGTATTTCAAGAGACATGTTAACTGGCTGCAAAGTTACCTTACAAACTGAATAAACTTTACAAACTTACGTATCGTTAAAGTTAAAACATTTAAATCAAATCTGTTCTTTGTAACATCTGCTAGCTCATCAAGGGTATCATATTGATCCATTACTGGTTTTAATATTTCTCAACGGCATGTATTCCATACTATCGAATGTTGAATTTTTACTATTTGCTGATTGAAATAGATAAACTTTCCTTCAAGGCCGCCTCCCCTTATCTTATTCAACTTTCAATAAATAAACTTTTAAACTAATGATCTTGCAATAATTTTAATCAACATTTTGCTAAGTGCTCCATTATATCCTTTTCTCGTTCAAAAACCACATTAATATATAAATTTAAATGCAATCTTTTCACCAGAGTAGACAGTGAAAGATTTACGATTGATTTTTGACTGTAAATAAACTTTTAACAATCATATTGTTGATTTAAAAAACCAGCGTGAAAACAGTTTTTCAATAAAATGTGTTTATTTACAAGACTTCAGTTTATTTATATGAGTTCAAAGATCCCAATACTTTTGTTACTCATGAGCTATGCAAGCAGTTATTGTGTGGTATTTACTCATGATTAAAGAGAAAAAGAAACACTAAGTCTTCCAACATAAAAAAACGGAAAATTAATTGTTGTGTGGGAAGACTTAGTGTTGATTTTGTTACTCTTCTTCCAATATTAGAATATGTTTGGAATCTGCATTGCAATCGTTATCATAACTATACTTCAATTCGTCCATTCCAAACTCTTTAAGAAGCTTTCTCTTCTTTAAGAAGTCGAATTATCCTAAAGATTCATCTTACTATAGTTTCTATTGTAACCAACAAAATATGTCTGATCTCCTTTCCCATTGACACTATGATGACATCCTATTTATATATAAATTATTAAATAATTTAGTTATTTGTCCTTATCTCATTTCCCAACTACATTTCCATATCCCATCATATAAAATTTCGAAACGCCCAAATTATCCTATGTTCCATGTCATAAAAATAACATTTTGCTTCATTCCTCACTATCTACTATGATGATAAAGTGTAATTGTCTGTATAGCAGTTTAGATTGGTTTTAAATACGACGTAAAGAAATTTAAAAACATAATAAATCATCTACCATAGCTATTATGTATTATGTTAGTTTGTTTCACTGCCACAAACTCAATCTTGTTTGATTCAATTATCATGATTATTACTATTATATGCCACTGGTGTTTATTAGTTTAGTATGAGTTACTTAATGAAAGAGATTGTATTGTAAAAGCATTTTGATCTATACATAAATAAATAAACATTAGAAGGGCTACTTAAAAGTGAATATTTCTTTATCAAATCTAGTAATTCCATTTAGTTTGATATAATATTATTCTTTTGGTTAAATGATAGATGTCATTTAACCAATTGCATCTATCTCTTAGTAGAGGTAATACATCTTGTATAACTGCTTGAGTAAAATATTTTATATTTATTATTGCTCTATTGGACTTTTTTTAACAATCTATCAATCACACTAATCCTATTTAGTTTATAGTAATGAAATTTCGTCTACTATTGCGTAGTATTTGAAGCATATTGAAATATATTATTAGCCTACATGTTTTGTTGTCTTTTATTGATAGACGTTATTTAACCAGTTCCACTGATAGTGGAAATATAAAACTTGAATTTTATATTTCCAAAAGCTTTTGAAAACTTTTATAAGACGATCCAAACTAGACATTATATAAGTTCAAAATTGAAGAAAGGGAACACCCAGAGTAAAGAAACACACTTACAAACTCACATTTTCGGCAATCCGGGTTAGTTGCCGTTCCGTCTACACGTGCATGGACACCCTTTCTCTTTTCTCCTAAAGACGGATTACAGGCCTCGGTACCAGTGCGCTTGATTTCTCTCTCTTATCTCTCCTGAAGCGTGCCTTTTTAATTTCTCTATGTTTCTTTGTCTACATAGTACTTTATATATATATGAATAATAATCAAAATAACACTTGATATAATAGATGGATTAATTTACCACAATGAAAACAATTTTTTAAAAACAATGCTCTAAGGCCTTTCGTTAATACATCTTCGGAGAGCAAGTGAACTAAAAAACAATAAATACTTGCTAACTTGGCTGATTGAAATTTTGCCATCAATTCTGGAAATTTCAATCAGCCAAGTTAGCAAGTATTTATTGTTTTTTTAGTTCACTTGCTCTCCGAAGATGTATTAACGAAAGGCCTTAGAGCATTGTTTTTAAAAAATTGTTTTCATTGTGGTAAATTAATCCATATAATATATATATATATATATATATATATATATATATATATATATATATATATATTTTGGGGAACAGTCCTTCATTTATACATGTGAGATTAAATTTTCTGCCCACTTTTGTCTTAATTAGTTTTTTGGATTTCTTTTCCAAATCTCGAAGTCTTACTTTAATTTCTTTGGGAACTAGGTGTAATAACTCACCATATGTTTTGTTGTCCATTTTTTTATTTTTACTTAAGACCGAAACGTCGGTAAAAATAAAAAAATGGACAACAAAACATATGGTGAGTTATTACACCTAGTTCCCAAAGAAATTAAAGTAAGACTTCGAGATTTGGAAAAGAAATCCAAAAAACTAATTAAGACAAAAGTGGGCAGAAAATTTAATCTCACATATATATATATCCATAAAAATATTTTACATAAACACCTGAAATAATCATGATATAGCATGAATCATTGGACCCCCTTCCAAGACTAGACAAACAACTTGATTTTAATATAGTGTTTTCTAATCGTAATAACGTGGGCAATATGTTAATAAAAAACTCTCCCAGAGAATTGGAGTCCGGTGTTATTTATAAAATTCCGTGGAAAAATTGCCATAAAATTTATATTGGTCAAACTGGTAAATAATTAAAGACGCGTGTAAAAAAACACCAATACAACGTAAGTAGACAGGAAAAAAGTAGTGCCTTATTCTTGTATATAAACAATGAAAATCATCATATTGATTGGACAGGAGCTAAATTTATTACTTATGAAAAATCGATGTTGTTAAGAAATATTATTGAATCGTCACTAATTACATTTAATAGATCAAATATTATAAACATTAGTAACGGTCTCTTCAAACTTGATACTTTCGTTACGAGGGCAATAGCCTCTTCTAAGAGGGTTGACAGCTAGTGGATAGTTTTTTACTCTTTCTTGCTGACTCCTTTGTTTCCCCAAACATCCCTTTCTGGACATTAGTCCTTTCCCGCGCTTTCACCCTTTTAAAATAGGAAAAGAAGGGAATTTACGGAGGGACGACAGTCAACTAAAGAACTCACTGGGTGAGGGCTAAAGCAGTGCTGCCACAAAGAAGAAAAATAAAAAAGGAACTAAGGAGTCAAGAGCAAAGAAAAAAAAATGGTTATTTAAAAAAGAGGATAAAAGTGAAGAAAACAAAAAATAAAAAAAATACGAGGTGTGTAAATAAAGTAGTGAGACTGATTTTTTTTAAATTTTCTATTCAAATATAATTACAATGTGATATTGTCACCTTCAAAATAGTTCCCTTCGGAAGCCACACAGCGCTGGAGACGGTCCTTCCAATCATTGTAGCATTGCTGGAACTCGGATTCTGGAATGGCCTTCAGCTGGTCGGTTACAGCAGTTTGTATGTTTTGTAGTGTCCCGAAATGAGTTCCCTTGAGGTGATTTTTCAATCTCGGGAAGAGGAAAAAGTCACAAGGACTCAAGTCTGGTGAATAAGGAGGCTGAGAAGCAACAGGAATGTTTTTACTGGCCAAAAACTCGTTTATTGAGATGGCAGTGTGACAGGGCGCGTTGTCGTGATGCAACACCCACTTGTCTTTGATGTTTGGCGACACACGAAGGACTCTTTTTCGAAGTCTTTCAAGGACCTCACGGTAGAAGTGCTGATTAAGCGTCGATCTTAACGCACAAGGTTCCGTACTCTGTTGACATTTTCATCGGTGTTTGCACTTGAAGGCCTTCCGCTTCGTGGTTCATTTTCAATCGACTCTCTTCCTTCTGAAAATTCCTTAAACCACCGAAAAACCTGTGCCCTTGATAAAACACGTTCTCCATAGGCCTCCTGAAGTTTTTCAAAAGTTTCGGTTGCATTATGTCCAAGTCTGAAGCAAAATTTGATTGCACACCGCTGCTCAACTTTGAGGTCACTCATTTTTAAAACGCTCAAGAAAAAACCATTTCACGAAAACCAACGCTACGGACAAACAAATGACTGTGGCGAGTTCAGATTCATACTGGAGGCGCATCACACGTGCACCTGACGCTACTCAAGGCCACGCGTCTCCAGCGTTGCCAGATCGAAAGCGACGTTGCCAGTCTCACTACTTTATTTATACACCTCGTAAATACAAAAATAAATTAAAAAAAAATTAAATTAAATTCATAATAAACTCTCAATAATTCATTATATTCCACATATTTTTACACCAACCTCTTTTCTTATCTTATAGTTACTATTAATTTCCAATTGAACTTAACTACTTAAAACGACATGTTTCGGTCCTTCAAAAGACCATCATCAGGGTTTTTTTTTATTTATGGATACACTATTAACTAATTATATATATATATGAACGTATAAGCCACAAGGAAAAGTAAAAAACACAGAAAATATGCTCTAAGGCCTTTCAATTATATGTCATCAGAGAGTAACTGATTACTCATCAGTTACTCTCTGATGACATATAATTGAAAGGCCTTAGAGCATATTTTCTGTGTTTTTTACTTCTTCCTTGTGGCTTATACGTTTATTAGTTTTCATCACGTGTTTATTGTGATTATTTAGTATATATATATATATATATATATATATATATATATATATATATATATACTTCAAATAAACTGTGACACATAGACAGAAACATAACAAATACTCACTTTTCAATATTTCGACCGTAATGGCGGTCGTTGTTGTTGTTGGTAAAGTATATGTGTAAGCATTCTATGTATAACAACACAGAAATATTATACCAAGAAAGAGACCATGGTAGATTAAGTATTATTGAGGCTCTCAGTATATTGGAAAAGAGACCCAATATAAATAATCAAATAGTAAGTTTTACAAACTTATTGAAGTTGCACAAGGTACAGTTGCAACAAACGGGGAATTTGACAAGGATAGAACAATTTTAAGACACCTACTGACATGAAATGGAAATGTCAACCGGCCAGTTTAAATGTTTACATTCTATTTAGTAGTTCATTATGATATTTGAGTATTATATTTAAGTATTTAAAAATGTTCAATAGTTTTTAAGATATTGTATATACTTGTTACACCCTGAAGATGGTCTAAGATGACCGAAACGTCGGAAGAAATAAAAGCATGGAAAATAAAATATATGGTGAGTTGATGTACCTAGTTCCTGATGGATTTAGAAGACTCTTAAGGGATTTGGAAAAGCCATCCAAGAAATTAATTAAAAACCAATGCGTCGTAAATTCAATCTCACATGTATTAACGAAGGACTGGTCCCTAAATATACTAATATATATATATATATATATTCTTCTTGACGACCTACTTCCCTGGAGCTTATAAGCTTCGTGCTGTTATTAAGGAGTCTTTTCGGATTCTGTCTACTTCTACTTCTACTTCTTCCATCTTTAATCACCCCCCTTCTATTTCCTACCGTAAACCTGCCAGTCTGAAAAGCATTTTTTCTCATATTTCCCCTCAGCCTTCCAATCCTGTTCTTGGAATGAAACAATGTGGACGCCGTGGCTGTCAAACTTGCCTGATTGTAAATCCTAATCCTTCCTTCGATTCCTCTCTCCACCATCGTTCCTACCCGGTTCAAGTCAATTCCTCCTGTACCTCGTGCAACTGTGTTTACCGACTGGATTGCACTCAGTGTGGCTCTTTTTACGTTGGCTTAACTTCCAATAAGTTGAGCCTTCGTATGAATGGTCATAGGGCTTCAGTCGGTCAACGCAGTAACTATCCTGTAGCCATCCATGCGAACTCGCATGGGCTCAGTTTCAATGACTGTTTCAGTGTTCAGATCCTGAAACAGATCCCCGAATCCAACAATAAAGTTACCCTAAGAGCTTCAGAGGAGGCATACATATGCTTACTTGATGCTCGCTCTTCCCCTGGACTCAACCTCAACCGATAATTTATTTATAATTTATTTATTTATTTATTTATTTCTTTATTAATTTTAATTTGATTTATCTAATTTTTTATAATTTTTACTCGTTCCTTTTACGTCTTAATTTGGCTCTTCATTTCCTTCCCTCCCTTCCCGCTTGGTGGTAAGTGGTGGGGTACTGGCTGCGGTCTCCGAGTTCAGTACCGCCCTGTCTTCCTGCGGGACTCTTCGCTCTTCGCACCTCCTGATGACGACGATGGTCGAAATATCGATGTGAGTTATGTCTGTGTCTTTCCTTCGTTTTGAATTTATTTTATTTTAAAAAAGTCCGCTGGACCGTTTCTTTTAATTGTATATATATATATATATATATATATATATATATATCAGTTCACAAACGAAGAAAAGCAACACACAGAGAAAGAGACACACTTACAAACTCAAATTTTCGGATGATCCGTCTTCAGGAGAAAAGAGAGAAAGGGCGACCAAGCACGCCGGAAACACAACGGCAGGAAACCGTCCCGGCAACCGACCGTGCTGCCACGCGCGCCCGGTTCAGGAAGTAATGAAGTAGAGACGATCAGAAGAAGATTAATATTAAAATTAAAATTAAGAATTAAGAAAAGCAGTTCTGGTTGATTGAAGGTAAAATAAACAGCAGGAAGATAAATGAAGTATAAAAAGGAATACCGTGAAAAATACCTAAAAGCATGAAAAAGGAAGATAACAGAGTTGGTAAGGCGATGAGAAACAAATGAAAATACAAGGATAAGAACAATTAAAAATAAAAGTAATAATATAAAATAAATAAATAATTAAAGCAATTTAAAAAATAGGAATAAAAATAAATAAAATAAAATAAATTAGATAAAATAAAAATAATAAATAAATGTTAAATAAAAAAAAAAATATATATATATAAATAAATAAAATAAAAATAAAATATATTTATCGCTTAAGGTTTAATCCGGGTTTGGAACGTGCCTTGAGCAAGCAAATATGTGCCTCCTCGGATGCTCTGAGGGTTACAGTATAGTATATTACAGTATATTTGCTTGCTCAAGGCACGTTCCAAACCCGGATTAAACCTTAAGCGATAAATATATTTTATTTTTATTTTATTTATTTATATATATATATTTTTTTATTTAACATTTATTTATTATTTTTATTTTATCTAATTTATTTTATTTTATTTATTTTTATTCCTATTTTTTAAATTGCTTTAATTATTTATTTTATATTATTACTTTTATTTTTAATTGTTCTTATCCTTGTATTTTCATTTGTTTCTCATCGCCTTACCAACTCTGTTATCTTCCTTTTTCATGCTTTTAGGTATTTTTCACGGTATTCCTTTTTATACTTCATTTATCTTCCTGCTGTTTATTTTACCTTCAATCAACCAGAACTGCTTTTCTTAATTCTTAATTTTAATTTTAATATTAATTTTCTTCTGATCGTCTCTACTTCATTACTTCCTGAACCGGGCGCGCGTGGCAGCACGGTCGGTTGCCGGGACGGTTTCCTGCCGTTGTGTTTCCGGCGTGCTTGGTCGCCCTTTCTCTCTTTTCTCCTGAAGACGGATCATCCGAAAATTTGAGTTTGTAAGTGTGTCTCTTTCTCTGTGTGTTGCTTTTCTTCGTTTGTGAACTGATTTGCGTCCAGTTTGGATCGTTTTTTCGAATTTTAAGTGGATATATAATATATATATATATATATATATATCACTTTAAATTACACAAAGCACGACACAGAAAAGACAATACAGAGAAAACTTACAGAATTCAATATTTCGAACTGTTGTTCGTCATCAGGAGAGTAGACTAGAAGAGAGGACGAAGTGAGAGAGATCTCCCCACGTCGAAGAACGGAGCGCGAATGAAGAAATAAAGAGTCAACCGAAGAGAGCAGCACTAGCGTAAAAAAGGAGCTAGGCACTAAACGTCGGAGAACGGAGAAAGCAAAAACAATAGATAAAATTAAAAATTATAATTTAAAAACGATAAAAATGGAAATAATAATAAAAAAATCTGGAGTGGCCTACACTCTACTTTACTATAAGTAACTAAATGTCAAATTTCTTGAGTATATAAAACATAACGTATCATTTAAGCAAAACATAAATATCTAAATGGGATATAATTATTAGCATTACATTCGTGAGGTAGGTAGTACAGATAGTGATTGAAGGATATATCAATTTATAAGCTTATTTTTGTACATCACAAATAATTTCTAATTTGCAAATAATTTCATTAGTATAACTACAGCAGTTATAACATTTTTGAAAAACCAATGTGAACATTTCTTGAAACGAAATATTATCCTACAAGAGAACATGGCTATTGTTCAAATAGCCAGTAGATTTCTTACATCGTTTACTTTACATCCTTCTACATTCAAAATTAATGTAAAATTTTCAAATTTGAAACAGTAAAATACCCTTTTTTTCTCTGAAAAACATCTTAAATAGCGAAGAAAATGTTGTTTTAAGGTGATTTGTTAATTAAAGATGTACGATAATTACAGTTATTAATCTCTAAACGAAAGATTTATATTTTGAATTACCTTTTACATTTTTGGTTTTTAACAGAATTATTATACTGGGAATTTTATGGCTTCTTAGTATTTAATAAGATCATTTTCCTTCCCCTTTGTCAAATAACATACGAGTATATACGAATTTTTTCTGAGTGTGTGTTATCATTTTCCTGCACAATATTATTCCTCTTACATCTCTTATAAGTCAATAATATATTTTCATTTTTCCATTAGAAACATCAATTTTATCTCAGTGGATTCAATGTAAACAATGTAAAAAAATACAAAAAATTCGACAAGTATAGCAGGTAATCTCTTAGTCTAGAATAAACAAACAGTCTTTATATCGTTATTGCTCTTTCCCGTAATTGAAACTTCATGAATTTTTTTTTATGAATTGCTAATTTTTTGTTCCATTTTTGGTCAAATTTTCATTATTTTTTAACGAGCCGTTTAGCGTCAAAAAATCATTTTCTGAAAACACAAATCGTACTGTAACGCCCCTTTAGCGAAAGTAAGTTTGAAAAAAAATATCTCAACTCATTCTACATATAATGTTCTATTTATAGGCATAGTTTCATTCTTGTCCGTCAAACAGTATGGCTTGTATCGCTCTCACAAGGTTTGAGATTGAATTATAAGTAAAAATTTTTACATTTTATTGAAAAAAAAATATTTCCTGTTGTTTTAAAATTCTGAATATATTCTTCGTTTGTTTCATTTCTAACCTCAAAGATAATGTCAAAATTTCAAAACTCTAGGGTTATCAGTTTAGGAGAAATAAATGTTTTAAAAAAAACGGTTTTTGGCAAAAAAAGTGACTTTCCCATCATGCATAATTCTTCCCAAACAATAGGGATCTTCGTCTTTATAAGGCCCATTTTTGTGTAGAATATCAACTTGATCCATCAAAGATTCTGGACCGTAGCGTGGTAACAAGCAATGCTAACACACGCACCCACCCACGCACCCACCCACGCACCCACCCACCCACCCACCCACACACACACAGACATCATCGTAAAAACGTCATAAAACGACTTCTGGGACCTCAAAACATGTAATTCCGTCAAAATCTCGAGATCGAATTTTTTCACGATCACTATACTTTACTTATAGTAAAGTAAAAATAATAATAATAAAAAAGAAAAAAATAAATAAATAAAAAAAAATAAAATAAAAAAAATAATATAAAAAAATAAAATAAAAAAATGTATATAATAAAAAAGGGGAAAAAGAAAATATGTATAAGAAAAATAAAAAAATATATATATGAATATGAATATATAAGTTAAAAATAAAAGGAAAAACAAATAAAAGTTAACGCTTCTGATTTAAACCGGGATCTGATCGGGCCCCCAATAACCATATGTGGGCCTCCTCAGACACTCTTAATGTCAAACTACGGTCATCAGTGGTCACTAGCTTAATGATTTGAACATATATATTAAACATATATATAATTGAACACATATAATTGAACATATATATTTGAACATATACATATATTTGAACATATATATATATATAGGTGTATAATGTAATCGGGATTCGGTCAATTTTTCAGGATCAAAGTCAAACTCTCAATGCCGACGTTTCGGTTTTATTTAAAACCTTTTTCATAGGCCTACAAACAAAGGATGACAAGAAATCATATATAAACATCAACATGAACATGAAATGTTGATGTTTATGTATGATTTCTTGTCATCCTTTGTTTGTAGGCCTATGAAAAAGGTTTTAAATAAAACCGAAACGTCGGCATTGAGAGTTTGACTTTGATCCTGAAAAATTGACCGAATCCCGATTACATTATACACCTATTCTATCCAACGGTTGATATATTATTGAATTTGTTTATATATATATATATATATATATATATATATATATATATACACTTTTTCGATGAAAATACGATCCAAAATGGACATATACAGTTCAATGTACATAAAGAAACATAGAGAAATTAAAAACACACACTTTTTTACGTTGGAGATTGTTGGTCACCAACAGTCTCTGTACCAGTGCGCTTGGTTTCCCACTCTTATCTCTCCTGAAGACATTTCAACCGAAAATTAGAGGCTGTAAATGTGTGTTTTTAATTTCTCTATGTTTCTTTATATACATTGAACTATATATATATATACATATATATGAATCGCCGCTCTGCCTTCCTGCGGGACTATTCGCCTCTTGATGACGACGATGGTCGAAATATAGAAGTGAGTTATTCCTGCGTCTATCTGTGTGCTATCATTTTTAATTGGTTCTTATTTAAAAGTCCGTTGGACTGTTTCATTTAATTACTATATATATATATATATATATATATCAATGATCAAACCACAATACGAAATGGGAAAAACAAGACTAAGATCTTTCAACCGTAACAAGCGGTCTTCGTCAGAGTCAAAAACCCAACTGAAACACTAGATGCAGAAAACATCTGGTGAGGGGTTGTGAAGAGTGGGAGGGAAGAGTGGTATTTTAAAAGGGTGAAAGCGGAGGAAAGGACTAATGTCCAGAAAGGGATGTTTGGGGAAACAAAGTAGTACAGTAAGAAAGAGTAAAAAACTATCTGCTAGCTGTCAATCCTCTTAGAAGAGGCTATTGCACTCGTAACGAAAGTATCAAGTTTGAAGAGACCGTTACTAATGTTTATAATATTTGATCTATTAAATTTAATGTGGTTTGATCATTGATTTTTATTTCACGTGGTTTTGTGAAATCTTTATATATATATATATATATATATATATTAATAAAATAAATTCAAAACGAAGGAAACACAGAAAGACACAGACATAACTCACATCGATATTTCGACCATCGTCGTCATCAGGAGGTGCGAAGAGCGAAGAGCGAAGAGTCCCGCAGGAAGACAGGGCGGTACTGAGCTCGGAGACCGTAGTCAGTACCCCACCACTTACCACCAAGCGGGAAGGGAGGGAAGGAAATGAAGAGCCAAATTAAGACGTAAAAGGAACGAGTAAAAATTATAACTATAAAAAAATATAAAAAAGTAGATAAATCAAATTAAAATTAATAAAGAAAAAAATAAAAAATAAATAAACAAATAAATAAATTATAAATAAATTATCGGTTGAGGTTAGTCCAGGGGAAGAGCGAGCATCAAGTAAGCATATGTATGCCTCCTCTGAAGCTCTTAGGGTAACTTTATTGTTGGATTCAGGGATCTGTTTCAGGATCTGAACCCTGAAACAGTCATTGAAACTGAGCCCATATATATATATATATATATATATATATATATATATATATATAACTTTTGTCTAATTTGTGTTGGTGGCTATTGTTTATGTTTTTAAAGATGTCTTTTTTTGCTACAAGTCTTTACGGTAATTAATCTTTGCAGGCGATCAATTTTTATTTACGTTTTTTGAAAATGAAGGATGACTTTGTTGTTAATCAGATCCTCCTTATTGCGATCACAGACTTACAGTATAAGCGGTCAAATACGGTGTTACAATCAAAACAAAAGCGTTTTGCGTATTATTTTTATTCACAAAATTAAATACAATTACAAATTTAATACTTTCTTGATAAAATTCTGTTAATCTAGAACACTAATACAGTATATGGTTAGTTCTGTTCACTTGTTTTTGCTCTCTGTAAACAGTAACTTTAGACAAGCATCAGATATATTACCTGAGTACATAAAACATTTTAAGATATTGTAATCACACTTGGATTGGCTTGGCTCAGACAGAAGTCAGCAGGGACCACATACCTCCCTCAACATCTTGTGTTAAACCAGGCTTTAATCGCAATGGCTCTTGAAGGCGTTCTGACTTAGTCAGTCGAAACCTCTCTATTAACTTGGCCATTGCTAGCTTGATCTCGAGCAATGCAAACCTTTGAGCTGAAACACAAAGGGTAATATTTCATTTTAAAATCAAAACTAAAAAGAACAGGGCCCTTGAGAGGAAAACATGTGCTGGTGCAAGATCTTTTCTGGGCCCCCCTTCCCCTCACTGGTCAAATCTAGAAAATTCACTTGCACTATATTATATGTTCTTAGTAATAAAGAATCTCATTAAAAGGTCTGTAGATTATAAAGTAAAATAAATGATTCAAATGTGTTCACACTTACATTTTATTAACATTATAAATCATAAATTATTAATAACTTAATTGACTTTAAGTACTCTTAGTAGAAAATTGGTTTTCTTTATGTGTTATAGTTTTCCATTATTACATCATTATAGCAATTCCATTAAAACAGATTATATAAATCTGTAATGTTGTACCAGTGCACTCTAATTCCCTTTCTTCTTCAATTCAACTATAAACAAAATTCAAAAATAATTGCCCATTTCAATGTTTATCATTTCAATGATATTCATGGGCCTCCTGGTGTCTTATAGGCCCTGGTGTGGCGCACTGGCTGCACCTCCCCTTTTGTGGGGACTGTAAAAGAATTTGCTTTACTTTGAAATTTTGTTAAAATGATTTGTAGCTTCTCTGATGGAAAAAATGGCTATAAATGAGGTATATGTCTTAAAATGAATATGATAAGGTAGAGTGCCAATGTTAGGGGAGGTATGAACGCTATGGTATGCAAGTGTATTTTGATTGAACATATAAAATATACGTGGAGCAAATGATACCGCTACTGACTGCTTCTAACTGTTCTGATAAACCTTTTATAAAGGATGCCTCTGAGGAAAGGTTAGTGGTAGTCTCACAAGAGAATATTTTTTTTTATTTTTTTTATTATTTCGGGACGATTATAGTACTGCGTCTTAAACAAAATTATTGTACTTCCTCTCTTCTGTACTAAAGTACCCCAGCAGTTAGCATCAACGCCTCCAAGAACCTCCAACGCGTGCTGGATCCAGCAGTAAAAGTTTTTCTATGGTTTTCTTGAGTGTCCCGAAGCATCTATCTCTGACAGTCAGCTAGCAGGTGCAATGGTGTTTCTTCTTTTTCTTTGCAGAATCTGCACATACTATCATTGATAATGCCCATTCAGGCTCTCTACGTTTCGGGAGAAAGTAACTTCCTTTTTCCTTCTTCGGGTCCATAGGTGCACTTGTGGGAGGTTGGCCCCCACTATTCCACTATTTAGCAATCTTGGGTCATCTGCGCTTCCGAAGTTTGGTCTCTGGACTTCCTTCTCCTTAGTATCATACAGGGGAGGGTTCCCTGAAGAAGAGACCGAACATTGGCTCTTTATGATACCAAACAATGGACATTCTTCATTGGGAGTCCTAAATTTTGCCCTACTCATGTATATTTAGAGTAGGGATCTTTAACGAGTAGTTGGCATCCTACAAGCTTAGGACTCATGCCTTAACATCTTTCAAGTTATATTTAAATTTAGTTATAAGTATTGAAATAGTTTTGTGTCCCAAAAAGAATATATGTACCTCGGGACTTAGTCTAAAGTTGGTGTATACTAAGATGACCTATTTTTTTATTGCCTATGCGTAATTTAGGTGTTAATACGTGCGTAGTTTTGAGGGACTGCCTTCGTCAGGTCACTCCGCGAGGTTCTTGTGAGTTCAAAGTGGCTAAAGGGCTGAACGTTAAGCTCGTCGGCCTGATTTGATTTTCTGTTACTGCCGAAAGGCCTTAGTACATCGAAACTTAAAGCAGTCTTAACGTACTCCCCGAGGGACGATATGCTCAGATTTTTTTTCTTACTTCTCAAGTGAATAAATCGAGGGAAAGACTGGGTAGCGAACCTAGGATCGACCTGTCCAGAGGCGAGCACGTACATCACTGGGCTACCTGGTCTCAACATTTGATGATTACTTTTTAGTCTTCTGATCCGGTTGTTTGTATCTTTGAAAACGTTGAAATAATTTTGTGTGAGCATAGCTTCAGTAAAAATGAGATTCCAGTTTAATAGAATCTGTAGAGTTGAAACTATTTAGTGAATACTAAATAATTTGGTATTATTTAATTTAGTATCGATTTAACCAATTGTAGGATGAATTTGGTATTTTATTTTCTCAAAATAAAAAATCTGGAGTGGCCTACACTCTACTTTACTATAAGTAACTTAATGTCAAATTTCTTGAGTATATAAAACATAACGTCTCATTTAAGCATAACGTAAACATCTAAATGGGATATAATTATTAGCCTATCATTCCTGAGGTAGTACAGATAGTGATTCAAGGACATATCATTTTATAAGCTTATTTTTGTACATCACAAATAATTTATTATTTGCAAATAATTGCATTAGTATAACTACAGCAGTAATAACATTTTTGAAAAACCAAAGTGAACATTTCTTGAAACGATTTATTCTCCTACAAGAGAATGGCTTTCGTTCAAACAGCCAGTGGATTTCTTACATCGTTTACTTGACATCCTTCTACATTGAATATTAAAGTAAAATTTTAAAATTTAAAACAGGAAAATACCCTTTTTTTCTCTGAAAAACATCTTTAACTGCGAAGAAAATGTTGTTTTAAGGTGATTTGTTAATTAAAGATGTACGATAATTACATTTATTAATCTATAAACGAAAGATTCAGATTATGAATTATCATTTACATTTTCGGTCTTTTATAGAATTATCATACTGGGAATTTTAATCTTTAAAATAATAATAATAATAAGCTTCTTAGTATTTAATAAGATCATTTTCCTTCCCCTTTGTCAAATAACATATATGCGAATTTTTTCTGAGTGAGTGTTATCATTTTCCTGCACAATATTATTCCGCTTACATCTCATATAATTCAATAAACAATTTAAACCGTTCCTTTATAAAATCAATTTTATCTCAGTGGATTCGCACAAAAAATTTCTAAGTCAATGTAAACAATGTAAAAAAATACAAAAAATTCGACAAGTATAGCAGGTGATCTCTTAGTCTAGGGTAAACAAAGAGTTTTTATATCGTTATTGCTCTTTCCCGTAATTGAAACTTCTTGATTTTTTTTTTATGAATTGCTAATTTTTTGTTCCATTTTTGGTCAAATTTTTATTATTTTTTAATGAGCCGTTTAGCGTCAAAAAAACATTTTCTGAAAACAGAAATCGTACTGTAACGCCCCATTAGCGAATGTATTTTAAAAAAAAATATCTCAACTCATTTTACACATAATGTTCTATTTATAGGCATAGTTTCATTCTTGTCCGTCAAACAGTATGGCTTGTATCGCTCTCACAAGGTTTGAGATTGAATTATAAGTCAAAATTTTTACTTTTTATTTGAAAAAAAAATATTTCCTGTTGTTTTAAAATATTTTTCGTTTGTTCCATTTGTAACCTCAAAGATAATGTCAAAATTTCAAAACTCTAGGGTTATCAGTTTAGGAGAAATAAATGTTTAAAAAAAAAACGGTTTTTGGCAAAAAAAGTGACTTTCCCATCATGCATAATTCTTCCCAAACAATAGGGATCTTCCTCCCTATGAGGCCCATTTTTGTGTAAAATATCAACTTAATCCATCAAAGATTCTGGACCGTAGCGTGGTAACAAGCAATGCTAACACACGCACCCACCCACCCACGCACCCACCCACCCACCCACCCACCCACACACACACAGACATCATCGTAAAAACGTCATAAAACGACTTCTGGGACCTCAAAACATGTAATTCCGTCAAAATCTCGAGATCAAATTTTTTCACGATCACTATACTTTACTTATAGTAAAGTAAAATATTATTTTACTTTTAACTTACCAATGCATATTCTAGGCCCATCACCGAATGGCAGGTAGGTGCCTGGTATTATTGTTCTTGATTTGTCCAAGAACCTATCAGGCATAAACTCTTCAGGTTGGTCCCAGTACTTAGGGTCTCGATGAAGTGAATATACAGGTATCAAAAGTCGTTCACCTTCTACTATTTTCTTCCCTGAATAACAAAAAATATAACATATTTCAAACTTTAAAGGTTCATAAAAGAAAATATTGAACAACTGAATATTATTCGGTCAGTGTGACCTGTTTTCAGAATTCATTTTACCTCTCGATTCTGTTAAATTTGGCATCAATATTATAGAGTGAAATTAAATATAATTTCAATTTAACTCATGCCGTTAACAATAAACTATTTGTTAAAAGCATGAGTGTGCTAAAATCTTATGATCTACTACTTGGTTTTATATATATATTATTGAAAATGATCGCAGTTTCTGCATTCGCGACCTTTTTGTTAACAGATTCTAACCCCCTGGCTATTTTCCTTATTGTAGTAGATAAACTATAAATCAGGTTCACTAATGACATTTCCAAGTAAATAGGTCTAATGAACGAAAGAAATTTAATAACATGATCTAAATGTATATTCACCGTACACTAATAAACGAGCTTTTCTAATAATGAATGTTGAAAGCTTTCATTTCAACTTTCAACTTTCCCGTCATGCATAATTCTCCCCAACAATAGGGATCACCTACACTATGGAGCCCATTTATGAGTAAAATATCAACTTGATCCATCAAAGATTGTGGACCGTAGCGTGGTAACAAGCAATGTTAACATACCCACCCACCCCCACACACACACACAGACATCATCGCAAAAACATCACAAAACGACTTCTGGGACCTTAAAACATGTAATTCCGTCAAAATGTCGAGATCGAATACATACTCACTATACTTTACTTATAGTATATATCAATATATCAAAGAAATCATCGCAACCTGTAATTCATTAATAGGGCCTGAATTTTTTTAACCAAATAAAATGTTTCAGTTTTAATAAGAATCACACGAAATTCAATTCATCAATGTACTTTTTTTTTATAGTTTACATTGAACACAAAATTATGAAAATTTTTAAATAAAAATTTTTTAGAGACTAAAAAAATAGTCTCTCATTATTTATTTTTACTAGGTGATCTACTCGGCGTTGCCAGAGAAACAATTTAATTCTAAATCAAATAATAAAGAAATAAGTGAAAGTCGTGAGACGTTTCATACAAAATTGTTAATATTATTGCAAGCAAATAGTTTACAGAATAGAATAGGTAATAAAAAAATAGTACGTTTTTATGAAGATAAATATAACTTACCATCACCTAAGTCAAAGTCTTTAGTACACTCTCTGAACATCAATTCTCCTGGAGGAAACAGTCTCAGTGTTTCTGTAAACAGCAGCGTTCTAATTTATATGATAAGAAAGGTGGAAATTTATGTGATTATGATTAACAGAAATTGACTTAATTTTTAACGCAATAAGTTATTTTTCTATTATAATTTAAAAAACAACCTATCGAATCCCATTTACTACAATCTTCTTGATATTAAATATTCAACTTGTAAATAATTGTTAAGACAGGAATATTTTATGTACTATTGTCTCAATTAGTATTCATTGAAAGAAAATTTTTTGAAAGAAAATTGAAAGAAAATGCAGCAATTCTTCATCAGCATTCATGATCTTTTAAAGAACGTTAAAGTGCTTTCCAATGTGCTTTCGCTGCGATATTTATTATTATCTCAATTATAATAGTAGTCTTTAGTAGCTAAAAGGCAATACTCCATCACAGAGAGGAACAGAAACATAAGTCTTCCCCACACAAAGGGTTTTATCATCAACATATTTCGAACGCTTAGTGTTCATCGTCAGGTTATATCTACAATGCAAACACAAATATATATAAACATTTTGTAGTTAAATAAAGGGAAAAGTTCAACATTTAAACTAAAAAAAAAAAAAAAACAAACTAAAAGGAGTACATACCTGCCTCAGTAAGATATTGATTAATCGGCGAGTTAACGCCGATTAGAAATAGGGTAATATAAGAAGGGAAAACAAGACTTCATAATAAACACGTGAAATAACAATCAACGTCCAAACTACAATAAAAAATGAGAAAAAAGATTAAGATCTTTCAACAATAACAAGAGATCATCTTGAAAGTCAAATACCAACAATGATGAGTTGGGATTCGACTCAGACAATGACTGCTTATTACGGTTGAAAGACATTAGTCTTTTTTCTTATTTCTCATTGTGGTTTGGATGTAGATAAGAAGGGATATATATATATATATATATATATATATTATATATATTGCTAAGACAGGGATATTTTATGTATTGTTATCTCAATTAGTGTTCATTAACAGAAAATCTTCTTTGTGTTAGTATAACTAATATAGCACAGCGATTTCACAATATTATTACTCCCCAATTAGTCAATATCTCTTTACTGAGAGTGGTATGAACTTCATTTAGTTTGTATTTTAGTTTAAATTTTGGTTTTTTCCTTTATTTAATTTCAAAATGTTTATACATATTTGTGTTTCTATTGTAGATACAACCTTATGATGAACACTAAGTGTTCGAAACGCGTAGTGTGATTAAATCCTCTTTGTGTAGGAAGACTTAAATGTTTCTTTTCTTCTCTAATCATGAGTAGATACCACATAATAACTGCTGGCATAATTCATGACTAGGAAGCATTAGTATGAACATTAGTAGTACACTAGGTATGAAGATTATTTCATACCGTCAACACAAGCAGACAAGAGCTTCATGTCCCTAACAGCTTCGTAGTTAATGCAACCGTACTTCTTCTTCACTTCCATTATCTCATCTCTAACTCTTTCTTGAATCTCTTGATTTTTCAATAAAAAGTAACAAGCGATTGTCATTACACTTGCAGCATTTTCAAATCCAGCTATGAAGAATACAAAAACTTGTGCTGCTAGAATTTCATCTGTCAATTCTGAAACAGAAAAAAACCACACATCTTTTAATAAATACAACAGAATTTAGTGAGGTAAAATACATTAAGTCTTCACATTCAAAGATGTAACCATACAATGCGTTTCAAATCTAAATACGGATAGTAATAGAACACTTCATTAAATTTCCAAAAAAAATTGTAGATAAAAAATAAATGTTTCCTTTAAATTCCTAAGTCAACTTTAGTCACGAGGATTTTTTTCTGATACTAATGCAATGGGAAAAAATATGTTTTTCATCATAAGGTAGTTTTTTTTTTACTTATTTCAGATAAGTTAAGACTATCCAACCATAATTCAGTCACAATAAATTGAAACCTTATGAAAATCCACATTTTTACATTAAAAAAAATCCTTTTTATAAAATAATCATATTCTTTTTAATGATTAGAATGTGCAAATTTAGAGTTAGCTTTCCTCTTTATTTTTGAATTTTTTTATAATACAATAAAGCAGTTAAAAAGGGTGATAGAAATATGGTTAATCATCAATGAATTCTAGCATTGGTTCTAGAATGGACGACTGGAAGAACTGGTTATTCAAGATTTGCAAGGCCCAAGTGCATTTTGGTCTCAGCCTATTAGTGGGTAATTTCGGATCAGGGTCGTTTGAAGTTATCCGAATTAGTTTTCTTATGCCGATACCCATTATGTATTAATCCACTGGGCGTCCATGTATAGTTCGAAGACTACGAGTGCTCACAATAATATGAAACAGAATTAATAGATAAAATGTATGCAACAAATATATTTTTGTATACTAATACACACACTGTCATACATATATAGGTTAGGTTAGGTTGCAGTGGCAGTCCCACAAGGGAACACACGTAGGCCAAGCATTGGCCCTTTGTGATACCACACAATGAAGATTGATTCTACAGTAGGAGTTCTAAATTTTGCCTAACTCAAAAGTATTTAGAGTAGGGATCTTTAACGAGTACCTGACATCGTACAGACTCGAGACTGACGGTTTAACGTCCTTCTCCGAGGGACGACGTGCGTGATTCACCTCCCGCGTGAATAAATCGAGGGCCAGGTGAGGATTGAACCCCGGTCCTATCAGTTCAGAGGTGAGCACGTAACCACTGAGCTAGCCTTAAGGATCTGAACAGTAAATGTGAAAAGCCAACGACTATGAATAAAAAAAAAAACAAACTAAAACTGGTGAGGTGTTTAATAAAAGCAATCTAAACATGGTGAAGTGATCTGAAAAAATGTCTTAACAGTGCAATTCATTTGATTAATATAACCATTTAACTCAGTTTAAGTATTTATTATTAACTATTTAACTGTTTACTCATTTTAGACTTTTTCCTTTACAAGATTATCAGATAAGGCACTGCCTCCCTTAACTTGCACATCTATGTACATATTATTGTTATATATACTAATTTATAAAAGAAATGTTAAAAAAACGATGCGAACGAATCAACATAAAAAATAATACTGAATTCGATGAAAAGTGACAAAACTGTTTCACTTACCTATACTCTCGGATGGTAAATCCCCTTCCATTTCCTGAGACGTCTTTTCTTTCTCCTCCAAATCTTTAGAATCCACCTCGACTTTGCCCTTCTCTTTCAACTCTAAGAGCAGCTGTAAAAAGTCCGTCCTCACTTCCCCACTTTCCTTTCTATGTTTTAATCCTTGCTTTGTTATTGAAATAAAAAAATTTGTCAAGTCATCAGGTATGCTTTTGATTTTCAGCTTAATGAAAGGTTTTGGCATGAAAAATCTCCCCATACCCTTGATTGCCTGGAATACAAAGTACAATGAAAAGGTGATAAGAAATGGAATTTGGCTAACAATAAAAATGACTTTCATCTTTTTGTGAACTCTACCTACAAAAATACAAGATTTTATATAATTATATATTATTAACAAATTAAATGAAACGATTCCATGAACTAAATAAACTAGATTCATAAAAAGAACACACAGAAAAAAAATTAAAAAAACTCACTACTATATTTCGAATGCCTCATCATGAGTATGATAGATGTGAATCGCTCCGAAGACAGCTAACGTCTCAGTCATGAGTATGATAGATGTGCATCGATCCGAAGACAGGTAACGTCTCAGTCATGAGTATGATAGTTGTGCATCGATCCGAAGATAGATAACGACTCAGTCATGAGTATGATACACGTAGATGTCAATCGCTCCGAAGACAGGTAACAACTCGGTATGAGTATAATACCGAGTCGTTATTATGAATGTGAGTCGCTCCGAAGACAACTGACGACTCAGTCATGAGTATGATAGATGTGAGTCGCTCCGAAGACAGATAACGACTCAGTCATGAGTATGATAGATGTGAATCGCTCCGAAGACAGCTAACGTCTCAGTCATGAGTATGATAGATGTGCATCGATCCGAAGACAGGTAACGACTCAGTCATGAGTATGATAGATGTCAATCGCTCCGAAGACAGGTACCAACTCGGTATGAGTATAATACCGAGTCGTTATTATGAATGTGAGTCGCTCCTAAGACAGCTAACGACTCAGTCATGAATATGATAGATGTGAGTCGCTCCGAAGATAGATAACGACTCAGCCATGAGTATGATAGATGTGAGTCGCTCCGAAGACAGATAACAAGTCAGTCATGAGTATGATAGATGTGAGTCGCTCCGAAGATAGATAACGACTCAGTCATGAGTATGATAGATGTGAGTCGCTCCGAAGACAGGTAACAAGTCAGTCATGAGTATGATAGATGTCAATCGCTCCGAAGACAGGTACCAACTCGGTATGAGTATAATACCGAGTCGTTATTATGAATGTGAGTCGCTCCTAAGACAGCTAACGACTCAGTCATGAATATGATAGATGTGAGTCGCTCCGAAGATAGATAACGACTCAGCCATGAGTATGATAGATGTGAGTCGCTCCGAAGACAGATAACAAGTCAGTCATGAGTATGATAGATGTGAGTCGCTCCGAAGATAGATAACGACTCAGTCATGAGTATGATAGATGTGAGTCGCTCCGAAGACAGGTAACAAGTCAGTCATGAGTATGATAGATGTGAGTCACTCCGAAGACAGGTAACGACTCACATCTATCTTCCTGATGATGAGGCATTCGAAATATAATAGTGAGTTTCTGTGTGTCCTTTTTGTGAATCTAGTTTGTTATATATAATTAAATACTACTGTAGTAGTTATTCCATAAATTCTATTAATCATTCATTATATTGTTATAATTAATAAATATTATGCCATTACTATATTAGTATATATTATTAAAATTAATTTTTAGTCGGTTTCTATCCATTGCTGCACCAAGCGTTTGGTCTCATTTCCCTTTATCAATATTGCTTTCAATATAACTACAATGTATTCTTACATACATTGTAATGTATGTATTCATTATTATGTATTATAATGTAATCATTATTAAAATAATGAAAAAATCAAATTGTTTTTCATCAGGTTTTTTTTTTATCAGAAGCGTTTGGAGAGTTTAGCTGAAAAAGAATTCCAACTGTTGCCATAGCATTTTTATGGTTTATTGTATATTTTAATCACTTTCGCTATAAAAGTACGAGTAGCCCTCTCTACCACCAATACGAGTTCACTGTTCTTTCACTCCCATATTAATAGAACATTTTTTCACCCACATCATTCATTAATTTTTTTTTCTTTTCCCTATCCAACTAAGACCTTGTGGACGAACTCATAGTAGTACCTCCATCTGTACCTCCAGGCAAATAGCGGCAAATGGCAGCTAGTTTCTAACGTTCGGCTAGGTGTCTTCAGAGCCGCGTTCGTTTCCTCTGCCACTGGGCACGCTATTGCAAAACTTTAAGTTTCTTTTTGAGGATCCTCTTATTATATTTTGTCTTTATTCCATTAGAATTTAATTTCTGATATGATGTTACACTATAACTATTATCAAAGGAATAATAATGAGTAAAACCATAAGAACTAAAAACATTCGAACAATTTTAATTTTTATTAAAACCTGTATTTAATTGGCTAACCTTAATTTCATAATACTAAATATATTATTTTATATCCAGAAGGGATGAGTAACTTTGTACGTCTAGTTTTCGTATAATAATGTAGAACATTTAATACCCGCACTTAAAAACGGGGATTAGTTTTTAATTATTAAAAAAAGCGGGAGAATAATGAAAAAACAGGACAAATAATCCAGCTTGTCCAAACTAATTATTTTGTTGATATAGATTTTTAGATATAAAGTGTAATGAGATGGGGAAGAGTTAGGGTGGCAAGCCTGATTTTTAAATCCCAGCTGGTATAGCAAGTTATTATACTCTGATTTGTTTATAAACTTTTATTTACCTTTCGTGAACCTTTATTTTGAATAATTAAAAGTTATTATTAATTGTTTTTATATGAATTAACACTTAATAAATTATTATTATAAACATTTTTCTGGAGATAAAACATTGTATGCACCTCGTGAATAATGAGCTGTGATTCCCTCGCGTATTTATCCCCCTCAGCGTCGCCTCGGGATTTATTAGCCTTGATTCCTTCGGCGTTGCCTCAGTAATCCACTAAAACACTCCCTAGGTGTGTAAATATCTATTTAATATCGGAGAAGTGGTTTGTACAATTAAAGAAGAATGTTCAATCTTAGAAACGTTGATTCTACATACTTATTTAATTCTTACATAATATTTGTTAAATTTCTTCACTTTCAGTTGATATCACCCAATTTTAGATTCAGATATAAAATAATTTAAATGTATATGTTTAATTTAAAATGTATGATTGCAAAAAAACAATGAGTATAAAAGAAATACAATACATTGAACTTGTTGGGATGGAATATCTTCTTAGACATCTTTCTAAATTCACAATCAGGATCCTTGATGGCTTCTCCATCAATGCCAAAAGCACAAGAAGCTAAAAATGACCATCGTTTATTACATCTTATAACAACTCTTGTAAAACTTGGTATACCATCACACTACTCCACAGTTGATAGAAAATATGACTTAAGATGTACTAGTACAATGATTTACAATTAGAGACTTGTTTACATATTTCATATATATATATATATATAATATATATGTATATATTTTGAAAAACAAAAATAAATAAATATATGGTTCGAAAATAACTTTAAAATTTATACAATCAGAAAATAAATATATAAGGAAAATTAGTGTAACTTTTTTTGCTGAAGCTTGTCTGCTGAATCTTCTCTTTTGGGTTTGTACTTGGCACATTTCAAGGTTAGGGATGCGCCACTGACTTCATCTGTTAACTGATTCTGTTAACCATCTATTTTAATATTATTTACTGCTGAGATCAATGTCTCACAAGAAATATATGGATGAACAAAATGTTATCAAAGCCATTGCTATATCTTTCAAGTTAGTGTGAGTGTCAGATAAGCTGTTGCAAAATGTTCAACATTTCCTCTTCATAACTGTATTGATTTTCATTCTGAAACTATTTCGTCTCATACTTTCAACAATTTGATCTTAACTCAACAAATCCTTGAGTCCAAATGCTAGTCTGAAAATCTAACGATTTTATCTCTGAATCGTCAATTTGTATCCACTGAAAAGATTATTGCTCTTGTATATGCACGACTAGTTTCACAGTTAAATTATTAATTTCTATTTATGTAAGTAATAATATTATTATTAATAACCAACTCTGGATGTTTGGAACAGAATTTTTGAATTATGAAATTGAATTTCCTTTGAAGATGCGTTCACCAAAAATAAGCTTCTAAGTGTCAGCACTGAAACGAGAACCTGTCATAGGTTCGTCACAACTGTTCTGTAGCCTGAAAATGTAGAGTATAAGACGGTCTAGGGGGTATAATTATTTAGAACATACTCTCAGGCCTTGGTTTAACGGACAAAAAGGAGTGAACACCGGTCCGATATTCCCGATTGTCCCTAGTTTCCGATACTACAGAATATCAACTTTTTAATCAAATCACGCTTCAGTGATACTGTTAAGTTGACTTTTTTCCGTTTTTTACAGGGTTTAAAGATGCCCTGGTTAAAAAAAACAACACACAAAACAGGACCAAAAATGTTGAAATTATTGAAGCTGCGTAAACAGCTGTTGCACGACAGCAGCAAACAAAGCTACAAATTTTTGTCCGTTGCTTCCGAAATCCATTAAAGTGAGGTCCGTCAAATCGAGGCATGAGTGTCGATTTTATTGTAATTACCAATTGTTCTATAAAATAAATATTAAAAAATCATTGTATTAAATGCTTTTTTTTCTTTATAATAAAAAAGAAATCCTGATGTTTTATTATTTTCACATTTTTGGGTGATTTAATTAAATAAAACTTAGTCTACCTCTGAAGGAAAATAAGTTTGACAAACGTAGTTGTTAAAACTTTTTGAAAAGATTTCGCCTGATTTTATTTAGAAAATCGAATGAATTATTATCGTACCTATGACGTCAATGGAGTACCTGACGAACATGTCTTTGACAAGCACTTCAGTGGGTCCTTTTCCCACCAGTTCATCGAACTGTTCCATCACAAGGTCCACTGTTTTCTCCATTATACCGAACATCCACTTCAGCTTTCCTAGAAACAACTTTATTATTATATATTTCATTATTTAAGTATAAGTTTGAATAAATGGAACTTTGATGAAGCTAATTAGTAGAAATATATTTTTCAGAATGACAAAAAACCATGCAGAGAAGTGAAAGTACAACATAACGACGTAAAAGATAATCTAATCTTTTACGTCAAAAAGCATTACTTTACTTCAAAGATCAACACAACGACGTGAAAGACATTTAACCTTTTGAACTGTTTTCAAAAAGTGATAACTTCACTTCAAATCACAACACAACGTTGTGAAAGACAATTTTATCTTTTGAATTCTTTGCAAAAGGTATTACTTCACTTCAAAGAACAACATAACGTCGTGAAAGATAATTTAATCTTTTGAAATCTTTACAAAAGGCTTCACTACCACAGAAAACAAACCAAGAATACAAGTTAAGAAATACAAACTATACTGGAACAAGTATCTTGAGTCAGTAAAGAAAAATAGAAATGTACGTATACGAAGGTAGAATGCGGGAGAAAACATGAGGACTCTATAGTACTAATATGAAAGGAAGGATCCTTAAATCATTCTGTTACTCTATCTAAATGATCATCATACAGATCTTTTGGAGGTAAATTGAACTTTAGAAAGGATGAACTTATGATTTACAAGTGTACCTGAGGTATAAACAGCTGAATAATACAATCAAGATGGAAAAATAGCAACGGCAAGACACCTACTATATCAAGCCAAGTTAGCAATGCTCTCTACGCAGATGTCTAGGCTGGCAAAATCTACATATAATTAGTAGAAAGAATATCTTTTTTTTGGAGAAATTCACTGATGCTAGTAATTAGTAACACTGATTCTATACTAATGGCAACTTCTCGTCCATCAAACTTAAACTAGCTGTTGCGTTCAATACTTAGGAATAAAGTTATCAGAATTAATAAATCAGCTGGACAGGATTAAATGTCTCTAGATTTTATCTATTATCTAGGATAAAAACCAAAACAACTTCTTTTAATCTCCTCAAGAGTCTAATTATTATCACTACAGAAGAAGGGGAAACTTGTTGACAGAAACCTCCTGAGGCCTATATAGCTAGCGTCTAATTTCTCTCAAAAGCGTGTACTGGAAGGTACCCCAAGAAATTATTAGGCGCATAGAAACTTGATATGTAGAAATCTAGGTAATAAATAGAAAAGTTAAGAAGCATTTAAGATAAAAGCTTAGAAGAAATGAATAAAATCAATGAAAAATAATCTTCATCGAATGATAGCACCAAGAGGGCAGAGTGGCCGAGTGCTTGCCTTTGGACTGGTAGATCTGGAGTTCGATACCCACTCTGGATCTTGTTTTATTCATGCGGAAGTTGAAGAAAAACATCTCACCGTGTCACCCCTCGGAGAATATGTTAAGCCGTGGATTCTGCCTGTACTATGTCAACTAGTAGTTAAAGATTTCTACTCGAAATACAATTAAGTTGGGATAAATTTAGGACTCTCAATGTAGAATGTTCATTGTGTGGTATCACAAAAGACCAGTCTCTGGTCAAGGTTTGGGACAGCCACTGCAACCTAATCTAAGACAGTTCCAGACATCTATTGTAATAAAATAAAAATCTTAATTAATAATCCCATAAAAAAGATATTTTTTTCAACTTTTATGAAATATAGTCCTTAATCCCGAATAATGATTATAGAAATGTTTTCAATTCTATTATTGATCGAATATTACTACTTGAACCTACTCCAATGTTCACTTATAATATGACTGTTTGACAGTAGTAATGGATACCGATGTGTTTTACCTGAGGTAAAAGTCGGACTCAGTTTGTGCCTCATAGTCCTCCAAACTTCGCCCTTCAAGTTGAACAAATGTCCATCCAGAGGATTAGTTTCAGCATCAATATCCAAGCCATGGTCGTGGAAATGAGAAAAGTCTTTTATGAGTACTTTCTCTATAAGTTTTGGATCTCGAATTAAATATGTTGGTTGAAGCATTTGAAATACTCCCACATATCTGAGAATAAAAAAGAAATATGAAATATCCTTTACCTTAACATTTCAAATATAGTACACTTGGAATGAACTGCAATTCCTTACTTGTGCAATCGGTTATAGTGTGGTACTTACTCATCATGGGGAATTTCCAAAATAGTCTCCACACAAAAAAAGCTTTATGTTAAAACTAACTATGCGTTTCGAACACGTAATGTTCTTCTTTAAGTTTACATCTAAAAGACATACATATCTATGAGCTTTAAGAACATAAGAATGAATTGTTTTGAAAATTGAATACAATATATGAATGTTGAATAGCACTACTGATGTTTTTATCAAGGGGAATGTATTTTATATATTGTATAGATATTGTATTCAATTTTAAAATAAATCATTCTCATGTTCTTAATCATGTTTTTTAGATGTAAACCTGAAGAAGAGCACTAAGTGTTTGAAACTCGTTGTCAGTTTTATCTTTTGTTTGTAGACATAATTTTTGAAATTCCTCATCATTGTAATTCGTATATCCACGCTAGACTGTTTTTTAATCTCTTCTCCCAGAGCAGAGCGTTTTTTAGGGAAAAAATCTTTTGATATACTACTCTGAAAAGGCGAGTAATATTTAAGATAACTAGTGATATTTTAAATCATTAATGATATAATTTTAAATTTGAATACTGTGATTAAAGTTTAATTATACTTAAACTTATAATTTACAGTATATAACCATTCATTCTGAATAGCTACTGTCTTAAGTGACATGGATTGTTTGTTTTCATTATGTATTACTAACTGGGACTAAGTAATTTATTTCAATATGTAACAACTATCAGGACATGAGAGTGAAACTGAAGAAAGCAATTAGATATTAAAAAAAAAATAACAATAAATAGAGGAAATAATAATTATATTAGATATCATCTATATCATTTATTTAAAAAATCCGTTGGCTTATATGGGTTATTGTTTTGTTGATTTCAGAGTAAATACATACACCTGTCTTCAGTTCTAGTCTCACTTTGAATAGGTCAATTGTTTTGGTTTGGAGCTGTTTATCCCATTTCAGAATTTCTTACTATCGTTTTTATACACATAAAATTGTATTAATAAAATAGTCACAATAAATACATTACATATTTCAATATGTATGAGAAAGTCTTCAATAAAAAAAAATTGAAATTAACATTTCTGAATTCAGTTAATAATGTTTTGTTGTGTTTCACATATTGTTTTTTTGACACAAAGTATTTTCAGAGTAGCTTGTCATTCTTACCGGTTTTCGGAGAACTCCTTATATATGTCATCAAAGTTAGATCCCAAGGTTTTCTTCAACAGTATAATGTCATGGCTGGCTCCGAGAATGGATTTAGGTTTACTGTAAGGCATGCCTTTGTCAGCGAAATAACGGCGATTCTTGCGTAGTTTATAGTAAAGATAGAGTCCTATTGTTACTAAAAGAATGAGTAGCTCCACCCAGAAGCTTTTTAAGTACAGTCCCATCTGAAACAAGAAAAACAGAAAGCATGTAATCAAAAGCTTTATTCCAATATAATTTTCAATATGTATTTGTGAGCGAATGACTTTAGTAGAAAATCAGAGACTTTTGATAATTGATAGAAAAAAGATAATTGTTTAAAGATGAAAAAAAATAATAGAAAAATTATTGACAGTCGAGAGGGCTTGAGTAGCCCAGTGGCAATGTACCCGCTTTTGGACTGATCGATCCGGGGTTCAATACCCATTCTGCCCTCGATTTATTCACGTGGGAGGTGAATGAAAAATCAGGGCACGTCATTTCTGGGAGAGGACGTTAATGCATCGATCAGGTACTCGTTAAAGATCCCCCAGTTTAAATATACTTGAGTTAAGCAAAGTTTAGGACCCCCAATGTAGAATGTTCATTGTGTAGTATCACAAACAGCCAATGTTTGATCTTTGTATGTTCACTCGTATTGTCACTGCAACCTAAACTAACGAGAGCTCATGCTGTTTTTATGTCTTTACTCGACCAGTAAAATTTAATAATTTTACTAGGCATTAAGAAACAGAAAGTTTTAAGGTCAGATAAGTTATTAAAAAGGTTTGGAATGTTATTATTATTATTATGTACGGGATAAACCTGCTTGAGAACTGTAATCATTCCATGTGGAATATCGTTGTTCCTAAGTGTATGCCTAGTCTATATGAACAGATTAGGTTAGCTTACAGTGGCAGTCCCACGAGGGAACATACATTTGCCCTTCGTGATACCACACAATGAACTGTATATTTCGAGTAGGGATTTTTATCGAGTACCTGATATCGTACAGGTTCTCTGAGAAACCAAGTGCCCGGATTTTTTTCGCCTCCCGCGTAAATAAATCGGATCTCTTAGTGATAATCGAACCTCGAATCTACTAGGGCAGAAGCGGGCACACAAGCCACTGTGCTACCCTGTCCCCTTTAATAACAATACTTATAGACTGGATCAGATCCAGAATCTTATTAGTCGCATTACTTTGAAATATTGTCATCTTTATGAATTCAGAAATTGAAACTCGAATTTGATGATTACATATGTGGCAGTCTCACAGATAGGTGGCGACTCATAGATAGTTAACACGGTATTAGACCATATTGACCCATGTTAAGACGTTGTGAGCCAGTCACTTAAGTCACATGGCTAGTCACTTAAGAGGTTGTTGGTCACTCACTTAAGACACATGGCTAGTCACTTAAGACGCAGTGGTCAGTCACTTAAGTCACATTGCCAGTCACTTAAGACGCAGTGGTCAGTCACTTAAGACACATTGCCAGTCATTTAGGATGCAATGGCCAGTCACTTAATACACAGTTAAGTGTCTTCCATGACTACTATGTCATGTAAGATACAGTAGCCAGTCACTTAAGACAGAGTGAGGTCATGTAAGACACAGTAACCAGTCACTTAAGACACATTGCTAGTCACTTAAGACACAGAAGCCAGTCAAAAAAAGCCTACCTTGGTTCTTTTTACGAATCAAGAACGTTCCAATAGTGAGATAACTTAATTCTATAGTACTACTCATTCGTCTTGTTCTGTCGATGTTTAGGTGAGTCTCCCTCTTTCTGGAGTTCTCCTGTTGCTGGATGAGAAGGAGTTCCTCTTCTAGTGAGCTACCATCTCTAAAATGTAGACATGGATCAATCCTAGTAATGAATGACCCATATTACTGGGACTCACCTACAGGTTAGTCCTGAATTTCGAAGTAATATGTTTTTTTTCTTTTTGGCCCCCGGGGGGAGGGGAGGACCAAACACGTGACAACGCGAATTCTAAAACTGATAGACCTTAACTGATGTCTTGTCAGGTTCCCTTATATGACTATTTATGTATTTATTTACCTAAGTATCAAACTTATTTTATAATACAATATATATTTACAGCACTAATTTACACATAATAAAATAAAAAACATAAGTAGAGCGTAAACCATTTTAGCCTGAAAATGAAGAGTGATGATTGGATATATTTATTGGGGGCCAGGTTAGCTCAGGGATTAATGTACTCGTCTCTGAACTGGTAGGTCCGGGGTACGATCCTCACCTTGCCCTCGATTTATTCACGCAAGAGGTGAATAAATCTGAGCACATCATCTCTCGGAGAGGGCGTTAAACCGTCGGTCCTGAGCCTGTAAAATGTCAGGTACTCATTAAAGATCCCTCTTCTAAATACACTTGAGTTAGGCAAAATTTAGGCTTCCCAATGCAGAATCAGTAGGTAATATGGCTCGCCTATGACTAAAATGGGTGTCAAATAATAATTGAGTCACAATTTCCGCCCCTTAAACTTCACTAAAAGGTCAAAGCCTTATAAGTGTGGGAGTAAATAATATACTTAGTGTTTATATGGAGGGGTATTTTAGAAACTAAAGTTCCTTTACTTTGTCGTATACTTGTCCATAACGACAACTCGATTACAATATCAATTCTCTCAAGTTGATAAGGCGGTTGCAACAGGCTATTTGAAAGTAGATATATTCTTTGTTTTGACATTCGCAATGGTGACTTCATTTTATTTGTGATTGTATAAGAGTTATTTATGCAGTACAGATATCAGGAAATAGGACATATTGAAAGAAGGATTGAAGAATGAATGTAGTTATCATACGAGTAATAGCTGCAATTTCCTGTGTCCATAGAAATGTAAACACTGACAAACTTGATTCAAAGAGCATTTAGGAAGTGCAAATTATGACTGATGTAGAAGGAAATGATGTTGACAAGTCCGATCATTGGGATAATGCCATTTATTGCCATAAAATGGCACTTGATAGTACAAGTCCCATTAACTCTGTTTTGTCACATAATATAGGTGACACTGTACTAAATTATTCATAATTTTGAAAATCACTTAAATGATAGTTAATCAAAATTTTAAAACTGTCATTAGCGTAGTCTTATTTTTCAATGAAGAAACAACGATTAAGAAATTAGTTTTCAACAACAAAACTAAAATTTTTAACAAAATTACTACAATTCTACAAAATTACAAAAAAATTCTAACTTTTTTTTATAAGTTAGACTTTACAAAAAAAACTTCATGGTTTTTTATTAAATGGAAATTTAAATATTGAATATTATGGAGTGATATTTCGAAATTATCAGTAACAGCCAGTAACAAAAACCCCTGTTTCACTCAAGTGAACAAAAGATAATTTGAAACATTTTTTTATCGAATCCCTAGGGGTCAGTATAGCCCAGTGTCTTATGTGCTCGTCTCTGGACTGGTAGATCCAGGGTTCCATACTCAATCTACCCTCAATTTATTAATATGAGAGATGAAAAAAAATGGTCACTGTAACCTAGCCTAACCTTGTAAGTCTCTTATAGTTTTCATGGAACTTTGCAGTACTGCATGACATACTCTGAGAACGACAGCTATATCTCTTTATCAATTTACATATATGAAAAAAAATGAAATATATCCCTTTTTTTCCAAATTTCGAAGCATTAGATGCATCAAAGAAAAAAATTGTTAAAAAAAGTACTAAAAAATCGCATTTATAATCAAGCATATATTTCTAGGGGTTTTTTGGTAAAGTAGTGTAGTATATACATATTTTATCGCCTATAACTTTACAGATGTCGATGGAAACGAGAGGCTTGGCTCATCATAGGGTACATAGAGAGGGATTATTATAGTAACCCAAAAAAGTACCAAAAACGCAAATTTTTTGTACATTAACATATTTAAAACTATATGCGAACTAATTCTCCGGGATGTTTACAAGAACAAAAAAAAAAATGAAATTTGCAAAACTGAAGTCTCTTCCTTCTAAATTCTAAGTTATTTATACAGTTTGTTTAGTAAACTGTCCTTTGTGTAAACAGATTCATACATAAATATAGTCCATAAATAGATATCAACATCCAAACCACAATAACAAATTAGAAAAAAAACTATGATTTTTCAACCGTAACAAGCACTCTTCGTCAGAGTCAAATGCCAAACTGAGGGATTTGATTTCATTTCGATTCCAACTCGGTTGAGATTTGACTCTGACAAAGATGGCTTGTTACAGTTGAAAGATCTTAGTCCTTATTCTCGTTTCTTATTGTGCTTTGAAATAGTTATTGTGGACGTTGAAAAAGAGAGGAATCAGGTAAGAAGAAAAAAACGTACCACTTTCATATGAATTGGGAAAGAGAAGGTTTTTTTCACGATAAAATATTACATACATCATAATAAATTGTAAGAATTCTCAATTCAAAAGAGTTGAAAGTATTCAAATTTAGATAATTTTTATGCCTTTCAAGACGGTAACAAGGAATATGCACGATAGTACAACTTGACCTTGAAAGCCCAAAAGCTCTTACTTTAAGTTTTTTTTTTCATGCGAACAGTCCGTGTTTACCACATCAGTTCTCACTAGATCATGCAGAAAGTAAAGCTCGAATGAGGAAAATGCATGAGTACCCATGGTCTGCCAATGCTGGGGATTTGACCCCAGATCTGGGGTTTATAGGTGCCTAGGGTTCTGGATTTTTTTTTTTTTAGATTTTGTCTAAAATTTGGTCGTACATCAAGGATGTCGTCTTTTTTTAGTTCATCATACCAAAATTCTCCGTGAAAACGTAAAACCAAAAACAAGTAAAACGTACCAAATTTAATGTTCTCTAAAACGGAAGCATTAAGGGATACAGTTCTGGTAACACAGCTAATTGCAAGGAGCAACAATGATTGTAATGATTGGCAGTCACGAAAAAGACTAATATGCTCTATGGAAAGTGGAGCAATATGTCAAAGATATTTAGAGCTGCAAAAATTATGAAGAGATGCTTTATGTTCAACCTCAGCAACTGAAGAAGAAGAAAAGTCGGAATAATGCAATAATAAAGTTGGCTGAAATCAGTAAATATATACCTTTATTAATATATTTTAATATTAATATCTGTGGTTTTAAGTTATAATCTAGGGATTTTCTGAGTCCAGGCTAGGGTTTTGGTAAAAATTTCATGATGTTTATAAATATTTTACCATAATGCTGTTAAAAATAAATTCATATATATATATTATATTAATATGAATGGTATCAATGATGGATCCAAAATCCATCTTCTTTTCCTCATTGCGTCATATTTACAGCTTACTTCCTTCTATTTCGCAAAACCTATCACTTTTATTAAGAGCACTTGTCGCAGCAGTAAAACAGTTATCTCTGTCTACGTTTTACAAATATTAACACATTTAACATGAAACTGTCTGGAATTTTATCTCTTATTAGTTATGTCAGGTTTTCCGCAGACATACGTTATCTGTAATAAAGATTGATTACAATTTATTTAAAATAGCTGCGTTTTGATGCTTTTCATGAGTTTGTTTCGTTATAAACCAATCTAAAATCACCTTTTTGTTCCCTCTAATAAGAATTATATAAGTAATTTTTTTTAATGAAGCACTTAGATAAATATCACTGTATCTCTGTCAGGAGGAAGAAGAGCCACTCATTTTGTGGCAGTAATTTTTTATTTCGGTCTAAATTATATTGGAATAGAAATTGTTTCTGTTAATTATTTTAAATTTCAATCGTCTAGTAATTATTAATTCTTACCCATTTGAAAAATATATTCCTCTCTTGTATCAATGCCCAGTCAAAAAGGGAGATTCAATGCTGAGCAATGAACGAGTACACTGAGGAACTCAAATACCTTCAATTGATCATTGAAAGCGTTTATATGTGCTCAATTAAGAATGTAAAAAGGTCAACCTTCTATGCTATCAGCAGGTTATAATATATGGGAAACAATATTATATAACTCGACGCTAAAGAAACCTTTAATGCTGCACACTGACCTAGTATACTAAGGAACCTAAGAAAACTTGAATTGACCAGTTCTCTTTAAAATGTCTTGCGATCACAGATCACCAATATTACCATCAAACTTGACGACCAAAATAAAATATATAAAAATAAAATAAAATAACCAATATTGGTTTAAACGACTACTATATCTAAATAATATTTGATAATAAAAATTCTATAGTTTTGCCATACCACGAATCATTGGACCCTCTTCCAAGATTAGCCAAACAACTTGATTTTAATATAGTGTTTTCTAATCGTAATAACGTGGGTAATATGTTAATAAAAAACTCTCCAAGCGAATTGGAGTCCGCTGGTATTTATAAAATTCCGTGCAAAAATTGCCATAAAATTTATATTGGTCAAACTGGTAAATCATTAAAGACACGTGTAAAACAACACCAATATAACGTAAGTAGACAGGAAAAAAGTAGTGCCTTATTCTTGCATATAAAAAATGAAAATTATCATATTGATTTGACAGGAGCTAAATTTATTACCTATGAAAAATCAATGTTGTTAAGAAATATTATTGAATCGTCTCTAATTAAATTTAATAGATCTAATATTATAAACATTAGTAACGGTCTCTTCAAACTTGATACTTTCGTCACAAGGGCAATAGCCTCTTCAAAGAGGGTTGACAGCTAGCGGATAGTTTTTTACTTTTTCTTACTGTACTCCTTTGTTTCCCCAAACATCCCTTTCTGGACATTAGTCCTTTCCTGTGCTTTCACCCTTTTAAAATACCACTCTTCCCTTCCACTCTTCTCAACTCCTCACCAGATGTTTTCTGCATCTAGTGTTCAGTTGGGTTTTTGACTCTGACGAAGACCGCTTGTTACGGTTGAAAGATCTTATAAGAAAATGGGAAAGCAAGACTAAGATCTTTCCCATTTTCTTATTGTGGTTTGATCATTGATTGTTATTTCACGTGTTTATGTGAAATCTTTATATATATATATATATATATATATATCATAGAAAAAAACTTCATAAAACGACTTCTGGGACCTCAAAACATGTAATGCCGTCAAAATCTCGAGATCGAATTTTTTTACGATCACTATACTTTACTTACAGTAAAGTAAAAAGTAACATTTAAAAGAGATAAATCTGAAACCATGTCCATGTCTAGGAAGAGGCACCTGGGAAATGTAACAGTCAACCTAGCAGGCAATCGTCTACAACAGTTAGTGATGCTGAAATCCTTCAGAGCTGTTGTAAACATTTCCCTTGGACTAATATTATTTACTATTCTTATTCTTATTACTTTCAGTTATATAGAAGAGAGAACTTAAAAAAGAACCTTAAACTATCAATTAATTGAATTGACTTTTTTTTTTTATTAGTTTTGGAATAAGTTTACATATGGTAAAGTTGAACGGAAACTACTTCATAACAGGCTTTATATGATGTAGGAATGAATCCCCGTTTATCTCAATCGATGTATAATTTATATGAATTTTCATACTGGGTTACCAATAATGGAATGAACATATCACTGCTAAAAAAAAACAATGACACTCGACTGAGAGAGGAAGCTACTTGTGTCGTTGTCGAGAGCGTGGGTGAAATGAATGACTCTTGTTGTTACTGCTAGGCAAAAAGAGTCAAGTGGTAGCAACCAGATACAATCTCACCAATCCAAACGAAGATATTTTCAAAGCTCTCCACTCTATGAATTTACTATGGGCCATAGTGATAAACCAGAATAGTGTTTGCGTATTTAGGTCATACAAAAAGGTGTCTCTTACAAAAACAAAAAACTATTCACAATAAAACGTTAAATTAAAATATAAAAACACATAAATAAACCATTATTTGCATTTATCATAACCTTTAGGTGTTGTAACGTGTTTTAATAAATAATGTTCTGAAGTTTGCACTTTATGTCATCAGAGAGGAACTAAAATTTAAAAAAAAAACCCCATAGCAATAAACATGTCACATACAATCAAAGGGGAGGTGATAAAACTGCTAGCATGGCACAAGATACAACAGAACAATTAAAGTTAAACTACGAAAAGAAAATGAAATGTAAGAAAAAAAAACTAAGTTACAAGGACCGAAATAGTGCTTTAGTTAGAGTTTATCTGAATATGATTCTGTTGTCCGTTAATAATGATTCCAACTTACTTAATGATTTTATTAGTTAATATTTTGTTCAATCGAAAAATTCTTGAATTATTTGGGCCAGCAGTTCAGAATTACCTTCGATCGGACCTCTTTCTGCTATGTTCCTTTTAATATCCGAATACGATTAAAGAAACTGATGCAGACCTTCTTGGCGTCTTACCACTTTATTATATGATTTTTCCTTTTGATACTAATATAGTTATAAACATTGATAAAAGTATTGACCGTAAAATAGAAACAGAATTAAAGTTTATCAGGACTCAAATTAAACTCTTATTGTGAACGTTTCGGTTTTTATTTAAATAGAAAACTAGACAGTTGTAGTTGAAATAACAGACCACTTTTCTTTGTAAAATAATCTCTAATGTAATACTTAGTTTTTCTGTTTCAAAATGTTATATTTCTGCCTATGAAAAAGGTTTTAAATAAAAACTGAAACGTTGGCAATGACAGTTTAATTTGAATCTGAAGAACTGACCGAGTCCTGATCAACTTTATTATTGTTATAGTTATACTTATATAGTGTTGAAACTACATTTTTCTCATTACAGAATAGTTATGTTGTTTAGGTTGAGAAAATAAAATCTGGGCATTATAATTAAAGCTCCTACTTTCTCGAAATACTCAGAACATTAATTGATAGTATTTTTTTTTAAACAACAAGTATTGAGGAATACAAATAATAAAGAACAATTTTTAAAGGAGTAATTTATTAGTGGTCCCTTTTAGTCAGTGTTTAAAGCCCAACTCATCATTTTTTAAGAAATTCGGGATTTTGGTTACTTTGAATTGCGGCGACAAGTTATTAAATATACTTGTGAACAATATCAAGGAAAAGGAAAACCAGATTGTGTACTTAAAATTTTTTATGCCAGTTGTCAGAGTATTATATGTCGGACAAACTGGAAAATCTTTGTAGTTGATATATGCTTATATGTTGACATTCAATATAGGGTAATCCTGCAATTTACTTCAGAGGAACTTTAAAAGTTCTTCTGCTACTTTCCTAGTAAAACTTATATCATTACTAATATAGTTCTTATTAAATAAGTTTCAGCTATAAAAGTGTATTTATTTTATACACTTGCTATAGAGGAATCTAGAAATGAAAGGCAGTAGGAAGAACAAAAGAAAGGAACTAGACAAAAAGAACAGTAAATAAATAATTAGAAAATGAAATAATAATATTTGAAGTCAAGAAATAAATATCTGAGTATAAATGTAAATATAAAACAACGTTGAAATAATACAAAATATGACTTTTGATATTCTCTATATTCCTGAATAATAAATATCATATATTTAGTAAATCATACAGTATAGTCTTTAAAACTGAGGACTGTGAGTAGGCGATGTGCTGCAGTTTATTCATAAAAGTGAAAACTGAGATTCTGTGGGAGGAGGCTTGGATCAGAAGAAAATAATATTTAGAAAGAGAAGAATGCACTCCCACTAGCCGTAGTCTGCTACTCCTTGGTCTTACAATCGATAAGTCTAAAAATACTCTTAGGTTCTTTAAAAAAAGTTACACGATATTTTTAGAACTTTAGCCATCTTCAATGTTTTCAAATGCAACTATAAAGATATAATGGCTTTAGTTTCTTTGAACTATGTTGATTCAAAGTTATCTGTCTTAGAGTATTTCAGCCTTTAACGGAGATATATGAGAGAGGGAGACACTTAAAGGGTATTTATAATCTAATTTTTATAATCTAATTAATAAAATATATATAATTATAAACTTATACATATTCATATGTCATGCATCTAAACGATTCATGATCGTTACTACTACTTTAGTAGTGAATTTTTACTAACTAAATCATTGCAATGCCACACATTGCGTTTACATGTTTTTCTAATTTATTTTAGTTAATAAAAAATGCAAAAATATTTTTATGCCACTGTCACCTCTGGTAGCTTCAGCAAGGATTTTATAAATGTTTGGAATTACATATTTAAGCAAAAAAAAAGATTCATAGCCATGAAGATTAGCAAGTCTGCGCTAAGATCGCGGCTTGCTGATGAACATTTGCAAGCATCGCTGAGGTTGATTTCTGCTAAATAATTGAAGACTAATATGGAGGACGTTACTGATTCAAAACGCTACCAGATGAGTAGTCAAAAAAAAATCCAACTGATACTGTGATCACAATTATTAATAACAGGCTCTAAATGATACCAGTTTATTTTCTAATTATATTTGTTACTGTTTCCCTCGATTGAATAACTATCATTTATAAATGAAAAACTGGGTTGTTAGACAATTTGTTTTAGTCTTACATTTTATAATTGTCATAATGCGGCCATCATTAGGCATCAGGGAATTTCAGTTGAGACCCCTGCTTTATAAGGTAACTGCGTTTATCGTTTGAACTGCAACCAATCTAATGCTTTTTATGTGGGTTTGGCTTCTACAAAGCCAATGTCATGTCGAAATATAGTAATGAGTTTTCGTGTTTTCTTGAGTGTACTTTCACGCTATGTTTTTATTAACAATACGTTAAATCTATTTTAATCGTCAGGAAAATAAGAATTATATCATTTATACTAGAGACTAGCTCTGGTAACTCTTCCCCTATCTCTCTCTCTCTCTCTCTCTCTCTCTATCTATATATATATATATTATATATATATATATATATATATATAAATGAAAAAGACAACACATAAAAGAACGAGAACACTTACAGGATCAATATTTTGAACCAAAGTTCGTTATCAGGAAGAGAGTAGAAGGGAGAAGAAGTACGGTCCAGTTTGGACCGTTTAGTAATTTCATATATATATATATATATATATAATTAAAGTTGGCAGCAGCTTCAGCGTTGACCAATTTCTTACTGATGTTCTCTAGTTTCTTAACTAGTTTTCGGTAACTTTCGGGTATTTTCCAAAGGAGTTCTCGTAACGACATGAAAGGAAAGAACTTGAACACTAAACACTTTAACACTTTAAACTAAAACTATAATTTGAAACTTAATCTAAAACACAAGCTTTCGGCTCACATTAGCCATCATCAGGTAAAAAACGAAAATATTAAACAAGGCAAAAAGGTACAGTACAAACTGCCCTTGTTTTAGATTAAGTTTCAAATTATAGTTTTAGTTTAAAGTGTTAAACTTTAAACAATCTTAGTCTTGTTTTCCCATTTCTTATTTCGGTTTGATCATTGATTGTTATTTCACATAAACACGTAAATTAACAATCAATTATCAAACCACAATAAGAAATGGGAAAACAAGACTAAGATCTTTCAACCGTAACAAGCGGCTTCGTCAGTTGGGTTTTTGACTCTGAATGTAAAACGCCAAGATAGATAGTTACCACTCGCTCCGAAAACTGGCAACAACACACACACATACACACGTTATGTTTCAGTCTATGTGTCACTGTTTATTTTAAGTGTTATCTGTCCTGCCGGACCTTTTTTCGTTTATCATGGTATATATATATATATCAGCTCAAAAACGAAGAAAAGCAACACACAGAGAAAGAGACACACTTACAAACTCAAATTTTTGTATGAACCGTCTTCAGGAGGGAAAAAAGTATATATATATATTGAAATCTTCACTTAATAAAACGGAACACGATCCAAACTGGACACAATACGAGTTCAAAATTCAAGAAAAGTAACACACAGAGTAAGGAAACACATTTACAGACTCAAATTTTCGACGGATTAACCGAAAATTTGAGTCTGTAAATGTGTTTCCTTACTCCGTGTGTTATTCTTCTTGAATTTTGAACTCATATATATATATTTTATGTGAAAAATAGATTTCACATAAACAAGTGAAATTGCAATCAACGATCAAACCGCAATGTGAAATGGGAAAACAAGACAAAGATCTTTCAACCGTAACAAGCGGTCTTCGTCAGAGTCAAAAACCCAACTCAGTTATTAAATAAATTAAGTTACAAAATAAATAATTTGGATGAAATAGATGACCGAGATTTGCTTGGCTGGTGAAGAAAAAACTCCACAATATATACCCGACATGGTGGGACTTTAGTACCCACAGGCTTGGGTAGGGTCGGACTGGATATTTTAGACTAATCTTACCTCTATTCTGAAGAATATATAAGGTGACTCTGTTCAGATAAAAAAATATGGTAAAAAAGGTTGAAAGGAAAGGAAATATGTTATTTCTTTTATATTAGACAAAAAATGAGTTTATGTTGAGTGATGCGTATGGAAAGTGAATCCCTACATAACAAAGTATCGCAGAGCAGTCATCCTAAAACCCTCCCATTAACGGGCCTCAATTCTACCAACTTCGTGATCTTGAGATGGAATGTATGAAGTACGTCTAGAAGTCCGATATACGAGCTCAGAACTGGCGGGTTCAGCAGGCCGAGTCTTTTAGTTCAGTGAATATCGAATAAGTTGAATGTAACAATAACCCAACATTAACCAAGTTTTTTCACCAACAAACTAATCTTTCTATAATCATTTATTTATTTATTGGTTGCTATTCATCGCGTTTGTTTATCATGTATACGGTGGGTGTGTATTGCCTTAGTGCGGTGTTTTTCTACCCACCCACGGACTTTCGGCTTTAACGAGCTGTCCCCTCCGAATTAGTCTGTTAATGGGAGGCTCCACTATTATTTATGCTAATAAACAGTCGAAACCCAGAAGAATAAATTAATAAAAGCTCTCAAACAAATTAAGACAGCTATAAAGATTTAAAAACTAATCAGATTTTTGGTATAATGAATAAAATCAAGAAACTTTTCTGCCGTACAAGTTAATTGAGTGTAGCTTCAACTCCACTAAAACAGCTTTCAAGAGGAACGGAAATATGTGTTTGTTTAGTTTCGTTTTTATTTTTAGCTATAAGAGTCAGATGACTGGTATAGAACTCCAGTGGTCCTCCCACTCTTCTGATAAACTTCTTAAGTTGCTTTTACCGCTAAAAAAATCTTAAGCATTAAATGTATTTTATATTTATTTATTTGGTAATAGAAGGAAAACAAATATGCCACGGCTAACGGAAAATGTATTAATTTAATTAATGAATATTTAATAAACTTAATTTAGTAAACTTATAAAATAAAAAATTACAATCTTCAGGTTAGTAAGTAAATTAAAACAAAAAACAGAACATGTATTTAATATCTTTCTAAAATGTTGATTTTCTTTTAAATTACGAATTATGCAATCATTTATTGTGTGATATGTACTCATGATTAGAACAGGAAGAAAAACGAAGAATTCATAAAAAATATTTCATCCAACGTTGACATGTTTCTGACAGTTCGTGTTCATCCTTAGGTTACATATATAATATAAAATATCACTGGTAAATATGAAATTGAATATAGAAAAACATATACTCTATTCAATATTTTATATTGAAGTCGAAATCTGAGGAAGAGCATCAAGAGTTTGAAATCTGTCGACTTAGGAAAAAATCTTTTGCCTGGATACTTAATTTTCCCCTTATATTTTTACTCCCTTCTTTTCGAAGATAACAGCTATGGTATATAAATAGATGAAATTTTGCTTTATTTTATTAGTATTATTATCAAAAAGACTCGATTAACTTACTTTGTTATAAGGGGGTAGTTTCCAACAGAGATGTGAGAGAAGGAGCTGCGCATACCACACGGAATGTGGGTGAAACACAACTGAATCATGCACTTGTATATGGACACCCCCCCTTATCCAGTCAACTCAAGGCTTCACTTCATGACCTTCCAGCCTGCCCCAACCATTTCCTATGTAAAACACATACTACAGTGAAACACAAGTCCACCAATTACTTCCAATTGTCTTTACTATTTTATCTAAATCAATGATTTTAGTCGTCTAGTTCAAATTGTTTCAAAAAACAATCTGAACTAATAATATTAAAAAATTGATAATTTCCAGTTAGCTGAAAATATTTCTAACTACCCAAAACTGAACTATGAAAAACAAATTTAAGTTTTGGTTATCTATTACAATAAGAGTAAAGGGTTTGTTTGTTTATTACCAAACTCCTCCTATGGTTTTAGATATACTGATAAGGCTTTGTGTGTTTCATTCATGTATTATGCGTGTGCGTTGCGTAATAACTTCTTACGGACAAGTTATATATATATATATATATATATATATATATATTGTAAACAGGAAAACGATGCAAAAGGACAACAAACGTTTCACGGTAAATCACAAACACAGAACAAAGGAAACAAATACACTTACTGTCTCTAATTTTTGGTTGAACCGTCATCAGGAGAGTTGAGATAGGGACACAAAGTGCACATGGTGTTTCCCAGAGTTGAGGATGTACTATCTATTATGAATAAATAGTTTTGTGAACGAGCAATTCTCAGTGAAAGTTGGATATATATATATATATATATATATATTACATTTTATCGTCTTCGTCAGAGACAAAAAACCAACTGAAAGACTGTACCCAGAAACATCATGGTGAGGGGTTGGGAGGAATGGGAGGGAAGAGTGGTATTTTAAAAGGGTGAAAGTGCAGGAAAGGACAATAGTCTAGGCAGGGATATTTGGGTAATCAAAGGAGTAGAGTAGAAAAAGTAAAAAACTAATCGCTAGCTGTCAACCCTTTGGTCATCGCCCTCCGTACTTGCTAATTTAAAAGATTTATCTATATTTTTAAAACTGGCGATTATATATGTATATAGGGATTGATTAATTTACCACAATGAAACGATGTGTTGACGAAAAGCCTTAGAGCATTGTTTCCAAATTAGTTTCATTGTGGTAAATTAATCAATCCACTACATCAAGCGTTATTTTGATTATTATTCATATATATATATATATATATATATATATAACAGATTCAATAATATATCGACCGTTTGATAAATAGGTGTATTTCTGCTTGTAATATTCATGAGTTGTAACAATCCATTTTCATATTGTGTATATGTTTGATGTTGATATGTGATTTCTTATTATCCTTTGTTTGTAGGCCTATGAAAAAGGTTTTAAATAAAACCGAAACGTTGGCAACGAGAGTCTGATTTTTTATCCTGGAAAATTGACCGAACCCCGATTAGATAACACACCTATATATATATATATATATATATCACGTGCTTGGTCTCCCTTTCTCTTTTCTCCTGAAGACGGATTACCCGAAAATTTGAGTCTGTAAGGCTGTTTCCTTACTCTGTGTGCTACTCTTCTTGAATTCTGAACTCACATATATATATATAATTATATATATATAAAATAAATTCAAAACAAAGGAAACACACAGAAAGACACAGACATAACTCACATCGATATTTCAACCATCGTCGTCATCAGGAGGTGTGAAGAGCGAAGAGTTCCGCAGGAAGGCAGGGTGGTGACTCATATATATTATAAATATTATATATAATTATATATATATATATATATGAGTGGGGGTGAGGGTATATATATATATATATTTTATATATATATTTGACTTCAATGACCTTCTGTGAATGGAAAATGTAACTCTTTTGACATCTAGCAGTCAGTTTAGTAATGAGTAAGCCATTTTTGGCTTGAGTCTACATTTGAGGTTTTAATCTGGCATACTTAATTTTATTAAGAAAGAGATTTTTTTAACGAGTAACATGATGTCAAACAATCTTGGGAAAACGGTTTTATGTCATCTCCCAGAGATGGTGTAAACAAAATTTGGAAACCAGTGATTTGGAACTACCAATTTTCAGTTATAAAAAAAAAACGCGTCCTCCGGATTATTATCTGACTCCAATGAGAATAAGACCAGCACTATATGTATATTTGTAAAACAAGGTATTAACAAAAAAAGAACTTTTATCAGACACAAGGGAGAAAATATTATTTCAGAAATAATATGATTGGCTGAAATTTGTTACCTAATATTGCTTTTGGTTAATTATAATCATTCAGTCTTATAACCGTTAAGTAGCCGCTATCTTGGTGTGTCATATTTCAACCTATGTGCAGCTATCTTAATATGAATTCGAATGTGAATGATATAGCAAACACAATGTTATCTTATCGAGATAAGCGTTGTCCATCTTCTAAAGAGTATTATTAGTTTTTGAAAACAAATTGGCTAAATAAATACTTAGATGAGTTCCTATCTTTAGTCACGTGCTTGCCGGAACTTTCCTGTAGTCATTACAGAGAAAAATTTCACGAAAAATTTAATACAATTCATCGCATTTTCTCTTCAAAATGGAAATAAAAATTACATTGCTTGATTTTGACAGAAAAAATGAACTTAAACCATCTTTTTTGATGAAAAAGAAATTTAAAGATATACTTTCAATATATTCTTAAAAGAATCTAATAGGAGCCAGCTATGGAGGAAGAGGAGACAAGGAAAAAAGATAAAAGGAAAATCATTAGTTGTGCAATCCGTAATTGTGTGGTATTTACTCATTCTGAGGTAAAATGGATAAAACCAACAAAAGTCTCCACACAAATGAAGTTTTATTCAACGCGTTTCGAACACTTTGTGTTCATCATCAGGAAGACACCAAGGAAGTGGTACTGACGGGTTGGCCAAGTGAAAACAACTCCAAGTGAACAACTTGGAAACAACTCAAGTGAAGAGTTGTTTTCACTTGACCAACCCGTCAGTACCACTTCCTTGGTGTCTTCCTGATGATGAACACAAAGTGTTCGAAACGCGTTGAATAAAACTTCATTTGTGTGGAGACTTTTGTTGGTTTATCCATTTTACCTCAGAATGATAAAAGGAAAAGTACAATAAAATGAAAATTTAAATTAGTTCATAGAAAAGAAACTTATATCAATAAAGTACAAAAATATAGTTTAAATATACAAGCCATAAAACATAAATAAATACGATAATATAAATGTTAAAAGAAATAGTAAATAATAATTAGGAATAATTAAGGATTAAAGTCCAGGAGTAGATCCACATCCGAGGAGACTAAATGTACCTTCTTTGAAGTATTCACAGAAACATTAGCCTTCGAACCAGAGCCAGCTTAACAATTTTCGTATTGAAATAGGCAGTAAAACCGAGTCTATGAAATTTTGCGTGAATAACAGTGGGAAAGTGACTGCGCATACAGGTTGGAAAGCCAAGCCCTCACAATAAGAATCATATTGGTAATGATTGTTAATTATCTGCAGACCAAATGTTCAGGAAAGGGTAAAGTAGTATCACTAGAAACCCTCCGAAAATCAGTACTATGATGTATAACACGATTATTATTATATATTTTGTGGAATTACCATGATAGGAAAATTTATTTTTTAATTGATTAATAATGATACAAAAAAAATCTGGAGTGGCCTACACTCTACTTTACTATAAGTAACTTAATGTCAAATTCCTTGAGTATATAAAACATAACGTCTCATTTAACCATAACATAAATATCTAAATGGGATATAATTATTAGCATTTCATTCGTGAGGTAGTACAGATAGTGATTGAAGGACGTATCAATTTATAAGCTTATTTTTGTACATCACAAATAATTTATTATTTGCAAATAATTTCATTAGTATAACTACTTAATAACAGCAGTAATAACATTTTTGAAAAACCAAAGTGAACATTTCTTGAAACGAAATATTATCCTACAAGAGAACATGGCTATTGTTCAAATAGCCAGTAGATTTCTTACATCACTTACTTGACATCCTTCTACATTGAATATTAAAGTAAAATTTTCAAATTTAAAACAGGAAAATACTTTTTTTTTCTCTGAAAAACATCATAAACAGCGAAGAAAATGTTGTTTTAAGGTGATTTATAACTAAGATGTACGATAATTACATTTATTAATCTCTAAACGAAAGATTTAATTATGAATTATCTTTTACATTTTTGGTTATTTATAGAATTATTATACTGGGAATTTTATAAGGCTTCTTAGTATTTAATAAGATCTTTTTTCTTCCCCTTTGTCAAATAACATATATACGAATTTTTTCTGAGTAAGTGTTATCATTTTCCTGCACAATATTATTCCTCTTACATCTCATATATGTCAATAAACAATTTAAACTGTTCGTTTATAAAATCAATTTTATCTCAGTTATATAGTCAGTTTATTTCAGTCAGTATAGCAGGTGATCTCTTACTCTAAGATAAACAAACAGTTTTTATAGCGTTATTGCTCTTTCCCATAAGAGAAACTTCATGATTTTTTTTTATAAATTGGTAATTTTTTGTTCCATTTTTGGTCAAATTTTCATTATTTTTTAATGAGCCGTTTAGCGTCAAAAAAACATTTTCTGAAAACAGAAATCGTACTGTAACGCCGCTTTAGCGAATGTAATTTTGAAAAAAAATATCTCTTCTCATTCTCCACATAATGTCCTATTTTTAGGCATAGTTTCATTTTGATCCATCAAATAGTATGGCTTGTATCGCTTTCACAAGGTTTGAGATTGAATTATAAGTCAAAATTTTTACATTTTATTGAAAAAAAAATATTTCCCGTTGTTTTAAAATTCTGAGTATATTTTTCGTTTGTTCCATTTGTAACATTAAAGATAATGTCAAAATTTCAAAACTCTAGAGTTATCAGTTTAGGAGAAATAAATGTTTTAAAGAAAACGGTTTTTGGCAAAAAAAGTGACTTTCCCATCATGCATAATTCTTCCCAAACAATAGGGATCTTCGTCTTTATGGGGCCCATTTTTGTGTAAAATATCAACTTGATCCATCAAAGATTCTGGACCGTAGCGTGGTAACAAGCAATGCTAACACACTCACCCACCCACCCACCCACCCACCCACCCACCCACACACACACAGACATCATCGTAAAAACCTCATAAAACGACTTCTGGGACCTCAAAACATGTAATTCCGTCAAAATCTCGAGATCGAATTTTTTCACGATCACTATACTTTACTTATAGTAAAGTAAAAAGTTGAATGAAATACCTGGCTATGCAAACAAACATAAAAAAACTTTTAACACCTTTAAAAAAGTTAGTTTTGATAAATTTAAAATAAATTTATTTTTAATTTGTAAATATTACAGTTGAAAAATCCGTTTAAAAACAGTATTACACATAAAACAATTACGACCTTAAAACATCATTTTGCTATGAAATTTCAGATCTATTGTCAGTTTTTTTTTAATTTTTTAAAAAAATTAGTTATTACTTTCTATTTTTATGCCCTCTAAATTCAGCCCCCTGACAACTACCGCGCGGGTGCCCCCCCCCCCCCCCAACTTCTACACCATTGGCCATCCGTCCCATGTGAAGAACGCCATCCCTAAATCCTTATCTATATAATAATGTGACAAATCCTCTATATAATAATGTGACAAATAAAGGATTTGTCACATTATTATATAGATAAGGATTTAGGGATGGCGTTCTTCACATGGGACGGATGGCCAATGGTGTAGAAAGGGGGGGGGGGGGGGGGGCACCCGCGCGGTACTTGTCAGGGGCCTGAATTTAGAGGGCATAAAAATAGAAAGTAATAACTAATTTTTTTAAAAAATTAAAAAAAAACTGACAATAGATCTGAAATTTCATAGCAAAATGATGTTTTAAGGTCGTAATTGTTTTATGTGTAATACTGTTTTTAAACTGTAATATTTACAAATTAAAAATAAATTTATTTTAAATTTATCAAAACTAATTTTTTAAAGGGGTTAAAAGTTTTTTATGTTTGTTTGCATAGTCAGGTATTTCATTCAACTTTTTTTTATGATTTCAATTATACGTTTTTGTTTTTGAAAATCGTTGGTTTTCTCTGATGACGACTGTATATTGTATACGAGAACTGTAATAAGATGAAAGACTGGGACTAATAATTAACAGCAGTCTAAAATTAGATCCGTGATTGTAATTACATGAAAATAAATATTTGAGGACTTTCTAAAATTTTAAAAGGTTATCAACGGCCAGTGGGAGGAGGGGGCAAATAATACGACCACACCGGGCAGCAAATATAGTTGTTACTTCACTGTGTCGAATTATTATGTGGATAGGGATCTAGGTATGGCGTTCTTTACATAGGACGGGTGGCAGCTATTAAAATGAAGATACAGCTGTCAGTTCGATATGAACGGTGGAGGAGAAATGTCCCGTTATCAGAAGTGGCATTGACATCCGGGGAGGAAATAAAGTTATTGGATACTAGGAGTGATAATCATTTTTATTTTATTTGAATTTAAATAAATGTTATGTTTTTATTTTATTTTTTTTTTAATATTATTTGTTATGTTTCCTCGTCTTCTTTCCCATCGCAAGGTCTCGATGCTAAGACTGGGTGTTTTGTGAAAAATACTTCACTCTTGGATTACCTTCCAAGATGGTCACTTCTTGCTCTTGATGGTGGCGAATGTTCAGATATCGTAGGGAGTTGTTGCGTTTTCCGTTGTGTTTTTCTCTGTAATTCATTTTATTTAGGTCGTTTAATTGTTTTCAAGAATTACTTATTATATATATGACAAACGGAATGCGATCTAGAAGGACTGATTACATTTAAATTAAACTGTGACACATAGAAAGAAACGTAACAAAGGACTCACTTTTCAATATTTCGACCCCCATAACGGTAACTTCCCCATAGTTTTTAAATATGTAGCGTCGATTAATTCAGATGACGAAAAACAAAACATGGACACAAAACAGACTTCCCAGGTAAGCAAATTTAGATCTATGTAGTTATAAACATTGTAAAACATAATCATATTTAAATATGAAAATCTATACATTTATCGTTAGTGTACATAATAGCAAACAATAGACCTAATTAATTGTAATAATAGTGCTGAATGTATCGATGTTTTAGCCCTGAATAAGACATAAATATATGTCGAAACGTTGGCAAACAAGTTTCTTTAATATCTAGCTCAAAAGCCCTCAAACAATTTCAATATATGTATATTGTTTTTTATGAGTTGTCCGAGGAAAGGAATATGTTTCTTTACGAAGGGGTCTCTATGTGAAGAAGTTGTAGTCGAGTGTCAACATCCTTTAATCAAGAGGGACTGTGCAACCTCTACCCCCATTGACATGAAGACAAACGAGAGTATCAAGTAAAATAAAATCATTATCCGTAGCACAATAGAAAAAAACCAACACCCAACCACCACAAAAATCAGAAATAGAAAGGGAACAGGAGTTCACTGCAAAATGAGGGTCATCTTTTCTGGCAATATTCTTATATCACAGAGGGACTGTGCAATCTCTATACCCATTGGCGGATTAACGGAGGCTTCGCTGGGCTGCAGGTAACTGGGGCTTTCTTAGAACCGCACTCATGGATCTACAAACTCTACTCTATTGTCTCCAATACTATAGTCTATATCTATTCATATATATATAATATATTAGTTCACACAGGAAAGAGAAAAACAAATAAAGACACACACAAGAGACTGACAACGATATTTCGACAGTCGTCGTCCTCCGGCAGAAGAAGTCCCTTTGAGTAGCTGAAGCTAACTCATATATATATATATATATATATATATATATAAATATAAATATATAAACTAGAATTTAAAAAAGAACACATAGAAAGGAAACCACTGAACTCACTACTATATTTCGATGTCATCGTCTTCAGGAAAAGAAGTGAATCGCTCCAAAGGCTGATAACGACTGACTTGGATATATATATATATATATATATATATATAAAGATTTCACATAAACACGTGAAACAACAATCAATGATCAAACCACAATAAGAAATGGGAAAACAAGACTAAGATCTTTCAACCGTAACAGAGTGGTCTTTCGTCAGAGTCAAAAACCCAACTCAAGTTGGTTTTGACTCTGACGAAGACCGCTTGTTACGGTTGAAAGATCTTAGTCTTGTTTTCCCATTTCTTATTGTGGTTTGATCATATATATAATATATATATATATATATTCACGAGATAAACGGAAACACGATCTAAACTGGACACAATAACAGTTCAAAATTGAAGATAGGTACCAAGAATGCAAATTTTTAAAACATAAATCTGTTATATAAATTTAATCTTGGGATATCTTGGGGCTCACATGGCTAACTTCCAGAGCAGACCAATGCGCCCGGGTGCATCCTTTGAGGAGCACTGATCTAGAGAGTTAATTCTCTAGTGAACCAATAGACAAAGTAGACAGCTGTTCTGTGTCTCAATAGAGTGTCTTGGTCTCTAAGAAGTTAATGCACGTAGTCACAACTGATATAATTTTGAGATAAGTGTTTACTCCAGAGAAAAAACTTTGTCTTGAAATTTTTCAAGCACAAAGAAATAGTTTAAATAAGATACAAAGCTGCTAAGATTAAGGAATAGTAGAAATAGTAATGGCTGGCTTTGGGAAAAATAAATAATATTATCACAACCACTTGGAATAAAAATATGTATAAATAAAAGACAATGTTTCTAATAACTCCCTTTTATTAATACAAAAAAATTATAAAAATCTAAGCAACAACTAAAGTCTTCACAGAAGAATCAAACAAATTGATTTACATTAAAAGTTCAAAAAAGCAGACGGCTTGCAAGTATAATCAACTATCTTTGTCGAGGATGTTCTTTAAATGTTTTAATAAAACTGATCTATCAGTTTCTTCTTCAGGCCATTCGAGTATAGACACCTGCAAAAAAGAAAAGATTATTTATAAAAGCTGATCGAATAAATATATGAAAAACAAGATTCAAAAAAAGCATTAAAGAAGCAAAAATAACATTTCCCAAATTCTTCATCACTGTCAACATTATTAGAGTACAACTAAGGCGAAACCAACATATTAAATAAAATTATATTCCGTTATGCTGATACGAAACTAAAACATCAGTTTTAATATGCGGTTGACATTTTTAATTTCACTAGAATATTGTGAACATTACTGAAGATGTAATTACTATATATTCTGTAAACATATTAGTGATTAGATATATTGACATTACTTGTTCAATAGGTATTTATTACCAGGAGCATTCCACATTTCCTAGTCCCACTTGAAGATGCCTAACTTGCGAAACCGGTTGAGCGGCCTTATCACAGATAACGGACTTTTATATATATAAACTAGAATTTAAAAAGAACACATAGAAAAGAAATCACTGAACTCACTACTATATTTCGATGTCCTCGTCTTCAGGAAAAGATGTGAATCGCTCCAAAGGCTGATAACGACTGACTTGGCGTTCGAACTGAAGCACTCAAACAGTGTAGCCAACTTTCGGAGGAAAGGTAGACAGGGAAGATAAAGAGATAAAAGCCAAATAAAAATTAAAAAATGAAAACATTTAACTAAAATAAAATTAAAAGCTGATAACAACTATTAAAAAAAAAAAAAAAAAAAAATCATCGATTGAGGTTAAGCCCAGGAGCCGATCTACCGCCCAGAAGACTAGTAAGTGCTTCTTCTGAAGATCTCAGAGTGACTATCGAATTAGTCTGATCAATCTGCCTCAGGACCTGTACACGGAAACAGTCATTGAAACTGAGTCCGTGAGAACTGGCATGAGTAGCAACGGGAAGGTCACTGCGTTTGCCAACGGATTTTTTTTCTTTTTTTTTTTTAATAGTTGTTATCAGCTTTTAATTTTATTTTAGTTAAATGTTTTCATTTTTTAATTTTTATTCAATATATATATATATTGGTATAAATAGGTAGCAGATCCTCTTTCAAACAGGTATCATTAAAATTAACCACAGTCTCGGCATTCACGATCTTAAGACTTAGAGATTCGATCCTACGAACTAACATCCTGCTAACAGGATTCAACTGGAAATGGAGTTGGCCAAGTGACATGTTAAATTAAAATCAATGAGATAGTCAATGGTATTAATAGATTAAATAGATTAGTAAATGTTAATATAAAGAGAAGATAAAAGGTCAATAAAGAACAAGAAACAAAGCGGTTAGAATAAAAGAGTTGAAAGGTCAACAGTATAACTAGATTAATAGGTAATAAATAGATTAAGAATATTAAAGTAAATGAAGGATAAAAGATTATTAAAGGATAAGAAAATGTATTAAAATAAGAGAGTTGAATGAAAGTGAGCATTAATAGGGAAGGTATAGTTAGAAATAAAGAAAAGTACAATAAAGATAATGATAAAAGAGTTAAAAGGTCAATAGTATAAATAGATTAGTAGGTAATACATAGATTAATAAAGATTAAATTAATAATAATAATAATTAATAATTTAGATTAATAATAAACAAGAATGGGTATATTAAATAAAGAATTGAAAGAAAGTAAGAATTAATAGGGAAGGTACAGTTAGTTAGAAATAAAGAAAAGAATAATAGTAATAAATATAAGAAAAGATAACGTATTGGTAGCGCAAGCTTTCCAATTTTATATATACTATATTTTATTAATATATACATATTACATAATAATATTACGTACATTTTATTTATTACATATATTATTAAAAAAGTAATAATATACATAATATTATTACTTTGAATAAATTTTATTAATAATTTAATATTATTTATTAATATTAACATTTTATCAATATTATTATTAAATGTATGTATATTATCATGAATTAATATCCTTTTTTTAATATCCTCATTTTATATATTCTTATTCTTAATATAAAAATTCAATGTTCGACAATACTCTACAATCTCGAACTGAAAACATACAAATATAAATACATTTCAACTATTTCTATATATAAAAACCAAAATGACTTAAACTAAAGAAGGAAACCAAACATCTACTATGATCAATAATTTCGAACAGTTTGTCATCAAGAAAAGAGGAGGAGAGAATTTGAAGCGGGAGATATGTTTTCAGTTAACTTTCTTAGATGCGAACTGTTTATTTGAAATATCGATCGTAGTGTTTTGTTTTGCCTTTGTTACTTTTAGTTTTAACTTTCTTTACAGCATTAGCTTAGTATTTTAAAATATATTATTACAAGTATAAGTTTAGAAACAAATTATATATGCACTGAGAGTTTGCAGTTTTTAATGATGAAGAAGTCTTCTACATTAAACACTTTCAGGGTTATCAACAATTCTGGAAACTTCAATCAACCAGGTTAAGAAGTATTTATTATTTTTTAGTTCACTTGCTCTCTGACGATGTGTTGACGAAAGGCCTTAGAGCATTGTTTCCAAATTTGTTTCATTGTGGTAAATTAAGTTATATAACTGAGTCAGTTGGGTTTTTGACTCTGACGAAGACCGCTTGTTACGGTTGAAAGATCTTAGTCTTCTTTTCCCATTTTCTTATTGTGGTTTGATCATTGATTGTTATTTCACGTGTTTATGTGAAATCTTTATATATATAGTATATTGACACAAAGAACACTCAGAAATAAATCAGAAACTCACTACTATATTTCGATGTCCTTGTCATCAGGAAGATAGTAGTGAGTTTCTGTTTTATTTCTGAGTGTTCTTTGTGTCAATATAGTTTATTTATTTCGTGGAATCGTTTCATTTAATTCGTTACGCGTGAACTATATATATATATATATACATAAAAGTGTTATATATATAAGCTATACGTATCCAAATGCCACTGAAATTGCCTTGTGGCCCGCAGTTACTTGGAAATTGCATAATGCGGCCTCCAGTTCACAAAAGGTTGCCTATGTCTGATATAAATAATTTAACTTAAATATTTTTTTTTATATTACTGTAACTAATTTCTGAATTGAAGTAATCCTGGAGATGTTTAAAAAATAGACGAAATGCCAAAAAAAAAAAAACTATACCAAACCTCGATAAAGAAAGAAAAATATTACGGACTATATGTGGTCAAATAAGAAAACACTGTATTAAGTGAATAGCTGAAATTTATTAAGTATTAACTGAAATTTAACTTTAATATATACAAGAAGTAGACTAACCAAATGCGGTTTGTATCCAAGATTGGTAATGGCGTCTATTTTCAATGTTGAAAATCCAGTCAGCCTATTCGTGCCCAGGCAAAACATATTCTTGCTACAAGCTATCACTGCTTGCCAAGTACCACCACTTGAAGGAGCTTTCACTTCACTTTCAAAGTCCTGCAAGTTTTTGATCTCTGGTGGTAGCTCCATGCTCCTTCCTTTTTTATCAACCTGATAGATGATATCTACCAACAGGAAAAAGTTTAAACAAACAATCTTGAGTGGTCTACAGTCAACTTTACAGTAAGTACACTCATTACCAGAAATATTCAACACTCAATTCAAGTAATTGATTTATTTAATGTTGGTACTACGTTTACCAATTATAACGAAATGGAACATGAGTGATGAAATCTTTAGACAATTCATCATATAGTCAATTTTCTTTTATTATCATTTAAGGTACATAATAAAAACAAATGTACAATTCTGAGGTAAAATGGATAAACAACCAAAAGTCTCCACACAAAAATGAAGTTTTATTTAACAGCAACAACGCGTTTCGAACACTTTGTGTTCATCATCAGGAATACACTATAATACAAATTATATCTAATCAGTTACAAAATTAGAGTGAAATAATAAAATTCAATTAAGAGAATTCAAGACATACCCAAGGATGTGGTGCTGATGGGTTGGTCCAGTGAAAACAACAAGTAGGAAACAGATCCGCTGCGAAAGAGTGGAGATAGGCATTTAGGAGATAAGGTGACAAAGGTGTAGTGTTTGCTTGAAAACCATTAACTGTAATACAGAAGGCCAGAAACACTAATTTAGAGGAAAGAAACTTTTTTGTTTTTAATTTATTCTTTGTGATTCTAGGAACAGTTAAGGAAATTTTGTACACCCTGGAATTTGATCATTAAGACATAGAGAGGCAGAAGGATTATTAATGAAGGCTTTGTTTATTTCGAAAGATTCCAAATTACAAATTTCTTTAAACTTTCTATTCGCATATAGGAAATTTGTAATTTGTAAGAAATTTGTAATTTGGAAGCTTTTGAAATAAACAAAGCCTTCATTAATAATCCTTCTGCCTCTCTATGTCTTAATGATCAAATTCCAGGGTGTCCAAAATTTCTTAAACTGTTCCTAGAATCACAAAGAATAAATTAAAAAAAAAAAAGTTTCTTTCCTCTAAATTAGTGTTTCTGGCCTTCTGTATTTCAGTTAATAGTTTTCAAGCATACCCGACGGCTTTGTCACCTTATCCCCTAAATGCCTATCCCCACTCTTTCGCAACGGATCTGTTTCCTACTTGTTGTTTTCACTGGACCAACCCATCAGCACCACATCCTTGGGTATGTCTTGAATTCTCTTATTGAATTTTATTATTTCACTCTAATTTTGTAACTAATTAGATATAATTTGTATTATAGTGTCTTCCTGATGATGAACACAAAGTGTTCGAAACGCGTTGTTGCTGTTAAATAAAACTTCATTTTTCTGTGGAGACTTTTAGTTGTTTATCCATTTTACCTCAGAATGAGTAAATACCACACAATTACGGATTGCACAACTAATGATTTTAAAATGTACTATTGTTTTCTCCAATTTTAATGCTTTAATAGAACATGGCATGTTAAATGATTTGAAAGTTATGTACTTTTTTGTAATTAATAACTTAAAATATAAATTATTCCATACTATTATTTTTATATTTTGTATAAATCAAATAAGTATATTATTATTTAAACTATATTACTATATAGAATTTGTTATTGAATAATATTCTAATTAAAAAGAACCTAACCTTCTTGAGTGTATTGGTATGATTCCTCGAGAATTATTCAGGATCAAAGACAAACCAATTCTAGTTTTTTTTTTTTTTTAAAGAAGTCATAAATGTTTAATCATTTATAATTTTTCGACCTTTACAAATTATCTGTACAATTTTTTCTTTGTTTATCTTTATTTTGATGAATACTTTGAACTATTGATATTTTTGTTAAAACAAACTTCTATTTTTCTCCCTGTATATATAATTAACATTGTAGAATAAGTCTACAGGTTATATCCTTTGGACCGTGGATATGCAATATATGCATATTGCACACATGATGAAGTAAAGTAAACTTCATTATTATTTAAGTATTTCATAGTAACTAATAGTAATTTAATTTAAGTAACAACCCCCCCTTTCTAGTTAACAAAGTGGGTGGAGGGTTGGATTGTTCCACCGTGGTTACGACAATAAATTTAACTCAGTAAGTTATACAACCGCTTTAACAATTAAGAAAATAATAATTTTTTGGAAGTAAAGATCGGATCTCATTTCTACTATACTTCCCTTATCTATACTTCTGTCAATAAAAATATTTGAGTTTTAATCTTGTCGGTCACGGAAGATAAGGACCCTTCTACCAGATACTATTGCATCAGTAATAAAATAATGTTTCATTATTAATCAAAATAAATAAATAATATCATTTTCAACTTCCATCAATGAAACTATATATAAATACACGAGGTCAAAATTGAAGATTAACACACAGAGTAATGAACACACCTACAAACTAAAATTTCAGGCAATCTATCTTCAGGAGAGAAGAAAGAGGGAGACCAAGTACGTTACAGTAACTCTTGCTTACTTGTTACATGGAGCTTGGTTTCCCTCTCTCTTTTCTCCTAAAGACGAATTGCCCCAAAATTTGAGTTTTAAGTGTATTTCCTTATTCTGTGTGTTACTCTCCTTCGATTTTGAATTCATATTTTGTCCAGTTTGGATCTTCTTTCAGATTTTATAGTATATATAAATAAAATAATAAAGTATTTATAACATTATATTATACATGATCTAGGTCGAAATATTGAAGTGAGTTGTATATTGTTTTTACATGTTCTTTTATTTAAATCGTTTGAAATTTTGTCCTGACAGACTGTATCATTTTTTCAATATTATATATACATATATATTACAATATAAACAAAGAAACATAGAGAAATCAGAAGAACACACTTACAGTCTCTAATTTTCGGTTTGAACCGTCTTCAGGAGAGATAAGAGAGGGAAACCAAGCGCACTGGATCAGAGACGGTTGGAGACCGTCTGATCCAACCGTCTCTGATCTTGGTTTCCCTCTCTTATCTCTCCTGAAGACGGTTCAAACCGAAAATTAGAGACTGTAAGTGTGTTCTTCTGATTTCTCTATGTTTCTTTGTTTATATTGAACTATATTTGTCCGTTTTGGATCGTATTTCCAACGAAAAAAAGTGCATATATATTACAATACATATATAACAATATAATATCTTCTATCAAACAATATACTATTACTATATTCTACCTTATTTGTGCAAATGAATGAAAACAGAATATTTGCTCTGAGTAACGGTTACATATTAATATGTTATATTGAAAATATTTGGAACATAATATGTTATACTACCAGTATATAATACTATTCGAAGCAACTTAAAAGTTAAATAAAAACGAAGCTTATTTAACTAAGTTATACGGCAGTGGTTCCCAACCTGTGGGTCGCGACCCCAAACGGGGTCGTGACACCAATGCCATGGGGTCGCCAATTGATTTTGACCCGAACGTGAATATTATTTAAAACACGGTAAAAACAGAAGACAGTTAAATAAATAACTTTATGAAATAAAATTAAGACAATTATATAAATTCAGTAATATCAGTAGTAATATCAGAAATCGCAATAAGGAATTTATTGCCCTTCCCAACAACTTACTTATGTGAAACAGCCTTCTCCCAACTACTCATCCTTAAAAACAATTACTGAAATAAATTAGATGTGGAACACGACTTGAGGTGTGCCATATCGACAACGGAGCCCAGGATAGAATTGCTAGCTAAAAAGCTACAATACGAGCTATCTCATTAAGGTCAGTTCATAAACATACTTTAGTAAAGTTACATAACAGTATGAAATTTGTTTGTTTGAATACTTCGAAATTGATTTGCAATTAATTAATGTTTTGTAGGAGCTTTGAAATTAATGAATAAATTCCATATTAATCATATATTTAAGGAATATACAGTTACTTCACTAAAAAAATTGCAATATATGCCAGTTTCTTATAGAAAAAATAAATGTATAAAAGATATTTTAACGATTGGGGTCGCTTCCTGATTGCTTGTTCTAAAATGGGTCGCTATATTTGAAAGGTTGGGAACCGCTGTTATACGGTTTAAATAACACTTAACCCTTTATAGAAAATTGGTTGAGATATTTATTTTGTGAATACTACACCAGTCCATACATAATTCTCATATTTATCAAGGTAAACAATAATTTTTAGTAATACAATTAATACTAACCAGCTCTTGGGTGTCCAGGCACAATGTAAACATACTTGACTTTATCTTCACCATACATCTCCTGCAATAGATTCATGATCGTATGGATGAATTTGGAGTGTTTGGATAATTTCTTTCGTGTATTTGGAACAAATGTTGAATACCTCTGGAAAATAATAGAGCAGCTTCAAGATGAAAATTGAATTTAATATAATATGATAAATTGGTTTATTTTTTTTTTTACTTAAATAAATGTTTATACACTGTAAAGTAGGACTCCAAAGAGGAATATTTCTTTCAAACTTAATTAATATTATTTTCACTGACATTGATTTTGTTGGTAATAATTTTTTTTAGAAATATTGAGGGTAAAATGAAATACTTTAAGTTTCATTTTACATGTACACTAAATCGATAACGAGATTTCACAATAAACATGTGAAATAAAAGTCAACATCCAAACCACAGTAAAAATAAAATAAAATAAAATAAAATAAAATAAAGACCGTTTTGACTCTGACGTAGGCCGCTTGTTACGGTTCAAAGATGTTAATCTTTTTCCTTTGGAAGTTAGGACGTTCGTTTATTTCTAATATAGTGCAATCTGTTATTATGTGGTATTTACTCATTGTAGGGTAAAAATCTAATGAAATGGTCTCCACATATAAAACTTTTAATGATATAAACAACGCGTTTCGAACACGTAGTGTTCTTCTTCAGGCATTAACTAAAAAAAAATACAATGACACCAGAGAGTTATCTATAGTACAAAGTAAATAAGTACAAAAATTAATATAAAATAAAATAAGGCAGAAAGTACGAACTAATGGTGAGGGCCTCTGAATAAGACTGACTGGAAATGGAAAGGACATGGGTGGGGGTATATAGGGTACATCTGTTTCTTATTAGAGCAGGTAGAGTTTTCTCTAAAGTTAGGCTGAGCCTTTACATTTTCTTTTAGACTAAGTGTAGGAAACATATTGAAAAAATAACACACAGAGCTATAACGAAATATAAACCAAATATATGTATAAGGAGGAAGTAGAACTTTTTTTTTTTTTTTTTTTTTATATTATTATTATTTTTATATAAATAAATTAAGAAACGTTGTACATTTGGGGATTTGCTCATTGAGGCAAGTAGAAGAATTATCGTGCACTAGTTTGTTGAACTAGTGCACGATAATTCTTCTACTTGCCTCAATGAGCAAATCCCCAAATGTACAACGTTTCTTAATTTATTTATATAAAAATAATAATAATATAAAAAAAAAAAAAAAAAAAGTTCTACTTCCTCCTTATACATATATTTGGTTTATATTTCGTTATAGCTCTGTGTGTTATTTTTTCAATATGTTTCCTACACTTAGTCTAAAAGAAAATGTAAAGGCTCAGCCTAACTTTAGAGAAAACTCTACCTGCTCTAATAAGAAACAGATGTACCCTATATACCCCCACCCATGTCCTTTCCATTTCCAGTCAGTCTTATTCAGAGGCCCTCACCATTAGGTTCGTACTTTCTGCCTTATTTTATTTTATATTAATTTTTGTACTTATTTACTTTGTACTATAGATAACTCTCTGGTGTCATTGTATTTTTTTTTAGTTAATGCCTGAAGAAGAACACTACGTGTTCGAAACGCGTTGTTTATATCATTAAAAGTTTTATATGTGGAGACCATTTCATTAGATTTTTACCCTACAATGACGTTCGTTTACATTACGTCGTAAGTTCTTAATCTCGATCTTGAGAAATAATTAAGAAAGTAATTAAGAAATAATCAAATTTTATACTGAATCACTGCAGCAAAAAAAAAAAAGCTTAAAGTCCTAGTTACAGTGTTGAATCATATTTTTTTTATACTTAGTTTTTTTGAGTTACTGGGTTTGAGCTAATTACTCCATTAATTCTTAAAGAACTTTACAATGAAGCTGTACTTTTTATTACTTATCTACAGTTCAGTACCATGCACGAGTACTACTTACTTCCAAATAGTGAAAAAAACTTTCCAATGTCCGCATGATACCCAAACCTAATAAACTTGTCCATCTGTCCACTTCCTACAGCCTGCTACCAATTCTAGGAAAAATGCTACACAGACTATTCCTAAAAAGAATTCTTCCTATCCTATATCCTCAGAATATTATCCCCAGCCACCGGCTTCGTCTTCGGCAACATACTTGTAACATACAGCAACTCAACCATACAGTAGTATCATCGGACACTTGCTGACATTTCCTCTGCAATTGAACAAGGCCAATATCGCTCGGGTGCGTTCTTTGACGTTTCTCAGACCTTTAACCGAGTTTGGCATCCAAGCTATTGAAATTACAAAACAAAAGACTGATATATACCATAATACTTAACCCGATTTGGACTTATGGACTCGAAATCTGAGGATCAATAAAGCCTACAAAGAATTCAAACAGCCCTAATCCATAATCCTTCGTTAAATTGTACAAACTCTCTTTTATGTTTCTGCCAATTAAAAGACATTTTACCCTCAACATATTACCTCATAGTTTGCTACTATCTGACTGATAGGTATTTCCGGGTTGACGAAAGAGCTGTTCTTTCCTTCTACTTTTCTATAAAAGCTGGTATGCCCCAGAAGAGTGTTCTGGTTCCCACTCTATACCAAAACATACACAGCTGACATCAACCCATCCTAAAGAACTGCATTTCGTCATTACCGAAATGAACAAATAAATTGTTTACTAATAAATTTTATCTCTAATAAATGAACAAAGCGATATATTATTTAAACCCTTAAAGAAAATGAAGCGGCGACTTGACAAAGACGAAAATAATAGAAAAAGAATTAGACTAAATAATAGTAACTAAAATAATAATAAAAGGTAAATGAAATAAAGTTAAAATATTTAAATAGTAAAATCTAGGCAGCACTGTGATAGTAGGTAGGTTATATAATCAGAAAGGTAAGATTCCTTAGATCAGTTCTTGTTGAACATGGGCGAAACCGGTCCGACAGCTACAGCAGCAGTGTACGAGGTAAGACGGTATATTATATGTTTAATATTAATAACTATTTTTACGTTTGCAGATGGTACAGCAATCCTATTAAGTGATTGAGATCGTTCCACTCAATTCCCCCTACAATCTTTACTCGATCTGAAGTCTTGGTGCCAGAAGAAAAGAATTAAATTAAATACAAAGAATCTATTTGTATTACTTTCAAAGTACAAAGACAAAGTTGTCCTCTTGTCTATATTAACAACTCTCCACCCCCAATTGCCAAAGTAGTGCAATATCCGGGGATGTATATCGACAAACAACAAACATGGAATCCACATACAAGACTGAAATGACATGACCTAATGAGACGATAGAAGATGTTATCGAAACTTCTGGACAAAAGAACAAATTTTACTCTATAAAATAAAATACTGATTTATACTACAGTATTTAAACCGATTTGGACTTATGGACTCGAAAACTGGAGATCAGCCAAGCAAGCGTACAAATATCCAAAGAGCCCAATCCATAGTCCTTCGCAAAACTGTACAAGCTCCGTTTTATGTTTCTAACAATAGCATTCATAATCCCTTTTATCCACCAAGAAATCCGATCTCGTACCGTAAACTCATGAATCTTTACCCACCAACCTAAATCCTTAAATTCAGCAATTATTATCCCACCAGACTGATTATTAGATTTTTTAACCGAGAGACCTTCTCAGCAATGCTAACTGACAAGACCATTTAAAAGTGATAAGAACAATTTATATGAAATACTATCAATGAGTAATTTCTCTAATCTTTTATTTTAATTTAGTTGTAGCATGGATCACTATTAGTTGTTACCCCGTCTAAGGGTAGTTGTAATATATTAATAAATATAAAAAGAACCATCAAAATTGCATTAAAATATTCATGTGTTGAAGATGAGTATTTTATTTTGAACATTTAAAAAAAACACTTCAAAAAATGTCCATCAGTTTAATTTTAAGGTTTAAAATTAGTCCAGTAATTAGTCATTACATTATTTTACTAATTATTATATATACGCAATCTATTCATACACTGTGAGACGTATTGAAATTGTGAATGACTGAGGTTTCCTCGATTGTTAATTTTTAATAATTCAACTCACCACTAACCTTCCAAAGATATGACTTCAAAAACGGGTCCAACCTCTCGCCTGAGTAGTTTTTGTTGTTTTGTGAAACCATAAAGTCTATACAAGGCAACTCTCTCCCATACACAAACTTGTTATCGCCTGAAACAATTAGTGATTTATTTAATAGTTTCAAACGAGTGGCCAAAGTGGAGTTAATTCACAAAAACAAATTAACAAGAGAAATTATTATAGCAGGTACCAAAATAATAAAAAAAGGAAAAAAGGAAAACGGAATAAAAGGAAAGAGATCTTAACAAACTTAAAATTATTGAAGCTGTACGCATACAAAAATTGAAACCATATATCAAGATATATTTAGAAAATAATCATACAATTTTGAAGTTGTTAACAGTAAGAAGCATGAACTATGCTTCCGTAGGAGATACGAGCATATCTCGGAGGCTTGTTTGCCCTATCCTCAGCTAGAGCTTGTTGCTCCCGAGATGCGGCGAAAGAGCTTTCACGTAAAAAGGCATCAGTCTGTTTTGATGTTATGATCTGCGATATGGCTGAAAAGTTGGGTGGTTATTCAGGAAGACAGAGAAACTTAACAAGAAGTAAGTTTCTGAAAATTATGGCTACATTTATAATAATAAATACTAGTACATATTTTATTAATATATATATAAATCGGAAATTGGATATCAACCAATCGTACAAATATACATAGAATCCAAACAGTCCAATCCATAGTCCTTCGCAAAATTGTATAAGCTCCGTTTTGTATATACACTTGATAAACGGAAAGGCGATCCAAACTGGACACAATAACAGTTCAAAATTTTGAACTGTTATATATACATATATACATACATGGGTTACTTGCCGTTGCGTCTACAACGTGCTTGGTCTCACTTTCTCTTTTCTTCTGAAGACGGATTACCCGAAAATTTGAGTCTGTAAGTGTGTTTCCTTACTCTGTGTGTTACTCTTCTTGAATTTTGAACTCGTGTATATATATATATATATATATATATATATATCACGTTTCACAGTAAACTATAGACCCACAATAAAGATACGAACACACTTACTGTCTCTAATTTTCGGTTGAACCGTCATCAGGACAGTTGAGGTAGGGAGACCAAGAGCACTTGCGAAGCGACTGTTGGAGACCAACAGTGTTGTCACCAACCACCCACCTCCCACCATCGCTTCGCAAGTGCGCTTGGAGTCCCTATCTCAACTCTCCCGATGACGAATCAACCGAAAATTAGAGACAGTAAGTGTGCTCGTATCTTTATTCTGTGTCTATAGTTAACTGTGAAACGTTTGTTTTCCTTTTTGGATCGTTTTTCTATTGACAATATATATTAAATATCAAATGAAAAATGGAAACTTCAGGAAATTTTTTAAATTAAAATTGTGCCAATAGATTTCCACCAAATGGCGAAAACAGATTGGCTCCCTCTCATTTAACAGCAATAAATATGATCGTTATAGATTACATCGAATTTATTTTTTGAGATATGCTGTTCACGCAGTGACCAATTTGGGAAGCCTATTATATTTTGATGGCCTAAAATGTATATTTTCGTTGAAAATTGATTATAAAACTTTCAATAACGACCTCGATATATAAAATACATATTTTATATATTTCACATACAGTAATATGTATTTTATACGTATTATGTACCACCTACGTATATAATAATTTATATTTTTATATAAACATATAAAATATATTTATAAAAAATGTATAAAGGTCATATTATAAAATGACTTCTGTATTTCTTAAAGCAATCAAATAAAAGTAATAAAATTTACTTTTAGGAATCTTAAAACAGAAACAGGAATGAAACAGAACGAGGTCACGAAGAGTCAAATTATATTTTTACTGTAATCATTGAAAGCTAAATAATACCGTAAGCATGTTTAATGAAGTCCCTTCGAAGTGCAGTAGAAATAAGATCTTCTGGGAAGTGTGAACAGAGACAGAGATAATAAACAAGAGCGACGAAGCACCGGGGATACCTTTTGATTTCCTCTTCTCTACTAGGCTTCCTCAATTCCTCTATTATTGAAGTAAATATACAGCCTTCTGTTTGTGGCTTATAGTTAGTTTGACTCAAAGGAAACAAAACCTTCTCCATATCCTAAAACAGTAAAATGATGTATTCAATTTTACAATATAGTTTTGTGTCACAATACTACACAGAGTTCCTGAAATTACAATATTCAATTTCAAGGTATAGTTCAACTTACAAGAATAATTTTATTCACATTGTTTATTCTGAAAAAAATGTATGTACATCAATTTGCCTGAAATTCAAAAGAATAATAATACCCTTGTTTAAACTGTAAAGATATTCGACAGACTTCTAGCACCATTTGCTTCTGGAAAATAAAATTAAACACAATCAATAAATAATAGCAGATTCAAATGCCCCAGCGTCCCCCCCCCCCCCCCAGGGGGGTGCACCCTACTATTTGAAAAACACTGGATTAGAAAATGAGAGCTCCAAACACCGAAGCTTCTTAAAAAAACGTAAAACTGTCGGTTCATTTCTACATCAGGAATCCTAATTTTTTCTTCCGTAATTCTATTATGATTATAGATTACATTATTATTATATTTCATTATTTTCATTTTTTAACTTTCTTGCATAAAAGTGTGTTACCACAACTGTTCTTGCATAAAGTTTTTGTGATACCACACAATGAATATTCTACATTGGAATTCCAAATTTTGCCTTAGTCAAGAGTATTTAGAGTAGGGATCTTTAACGAGTACCTGATATTGTACAGACTGGGGACCGACAGTGGAAAGTCCGCTCGTTCGCGTGCTCAGATAAAGTTCCCAAGAAGAACAATTTGTTCAGATTTATTCCCTCCCACGTGAATAAATCAAGGGCCAGAGTGGGTATTGAACCCCCGGACCTACCAGCCCAGGGACGAGCACGTTGCCACTTGACTAACTTGATCACCTGTGCTACCCTAACTATATTTCGACTAGGGATACAGAATAAGTGCCGTAGTTTGGAGTTTTCTTGCTGCATGACAATGCCAGGCTCCATTCAACATGATGATGAAACCTTTTAGAGACATCCACTGTATAGCCCAGGCTTGACACCGTGTGAGTTCCATTTATTCAACTACCTAAATCAGTTTGTTGGAGGCAAGCGATTCCGTATATGACAAGTTGAAAGAAGCTGTTGAAAACAGGTTATCCACAAACGAATCACACTTCTATGTCTTCGGTATATAAAATGTTATGAAAAATATATAACAAAATTTAAACTAAGTAGAAACATACAGAAAGATATAAGGAATCATATAAAACAAGTTTTTTGAAAAATTTTGTGATATTTTAATATTAATAGGAGTGATCGGATGATAATTTCTGAATTACCCTAAAATACAATTAAATAAAGGTATACCTAAATACTAAAGTAAATAATCAATTTGAATATTAAACATTAAGAGAACAGCTCAAGTAACACAAAAACAAAAAAAAACCACTGTAATCAATAATTCACATTAGCTCTTCACCTGGAGGAGGCTAGAAGAGTTCAAAAAGTTAAAGAGAAGTCCTCGATAAGTAAAGTAAAAGCGATTTTAAAACTGATTTAAGTTTTTCAACAACGAGAACATTCATTTGCAAGAAATAATGTATTTTTGGAAATGTTTACATTCTCTTCATCATCCAGTTTTTACCTCCTCCCTTTTTCGTAGCGCCTATCGGTCTAGCAAACATGCTGTTTGATCGATATATCACTTATATAATCAACAAACACAAAAGTTTGCTTTAGCACGAATAAAGTTTGGTAAAGGTTCTCAACAAATTTGTAAAATAATGAAAGTCGCAGAGTACCACCAAGTAAGAAGGGGGAAAAAAAGGCAAGATCAGTTAAATATAGAAAAGAAGAAGAAAAATAAACATGAAATGTTGTTTTAAATGTAAAAATTCAATAAATGAAAATATAAATTACAAAACATTGATGAACTGAGTTCCAGATATGATCTGGCAGTAAGGAGACATTTGCCTTCTTGGTCCCAAATCGTCTCCTGAAATCACTCCTCTTATCGAAGAAGCATGTATTTTTTAATTACTGTTTCTCATTTGTTTTTTTTCATTAATTAGATGATTAATTCTTTTTCATGTGTCTATTATTTTAATACTATTTTATTAGTTATTTTTTTTATATCTTTCTGTTGTAAGATAATATTTGTAATATGGTAAATTTTTTTAAAACTTCATTTTGTCTTCATATATCATCTTATTCCTTTTATTTTCGTTTTTTTACCTTTTTGTTTCCCCACTTGTTCGTAACAGTAATCGGTCTAACAGATATGTTTTTTGGTCTATATGTCACTTATATCAATCAGTGTGTTTTTTTTCTAATTTTCCGTGTTTTGTGTAATTATAGGTCAGAAAATAAATATAAAACTTGAATGTATGATTCATTCTTGACCATAACTGGCAGATAGTAAGAGACACATTTCAAATTTCACCACAAACTCAAAGACCAATCCAATGAAATTGTTCAATGGTTTATGAAACATAAATAAAAATATTGTTTACAAACCTTCATTCTAGCCGACTGGATAGAGTTGATTAGTTTCTGAGAGATAATGTCGAAAGATGGGGTGTGTAATATTTGGGAAGGACCTGTGAGAAGGCCCACGTGTATGGCAGACTGGAGGGAGAGACGGGGCAGTTGAGGGACAACGGCCTCCAGGAGTCGTGGCAGTTCGTTCCAAATTGGAATCAGCATGCTTAGACGGAAAGACTGAAACACAATGCTAGTACTACATTCATCTTCTTCAAGTAAATAACACATTTCCGCTTAATCCAAATATTTAGGGCGTGATAGTTGTACATTTTTACAATATTTCTTTTACTTTATACGAAATATAATTCGTTCAAAAAGAGCATGAAAATAAAATTGAAAACTAAATTTAGTTTAAAATATTCATCATCTATTTTGGATCAGTAAAAGATTAATACACTAGGGAACCAATGATGCTGAACTTCCGAGAGGTAAATTGCAAAGAGTTAAGTTATTGAATTAATAATTGCAAATTATTACAAACTAGTAATAATAAATTAGAAAATGTTCAAACACATTAAAAGTCATTTCAATGATTATAGATGACACATAACTGAATATGTTAATAAAAATTACCTAAACAAAGTATCCATAACCCATATGTGAGAATTTCTGAGTTCTACAGGAAAAATGCCACACTATGAAAATAGTTCAACAAATCATTCACATACTTACTTTCATTAGAGAAGAAAGTGTAACTTCTGGAATTTTATCCATTTCCAATATTGTTTTGTTTATAATATATTTTAGTAAATCTCCACTTCTTACAGGAGTTTGCGTTTTGAAAAATCCCAACATCGCCACTCCTATTTCTTCAATACTTAAACGTTGAACACATTTTTCCAAACAAAACTCTAAATTGTACATATTAATTCCTTTATGCTTTATTCTCATGGCATTTAAATAAAAGAAAACTTGAATTAATTGATGTGGAGTCAATCTGAAACAAATTTTAAAGTTATTTTCTTATTCAATAGTAATATTTTATTAAGAATCATGTAAAATACTATTTACTTACCTATTATGCTTCTTGCATAAATAAAATATAGAATAAAACGAAAAATCACTCAAACGGACTAATCTGTTTATAAACCATGCATCAATAAACAGCAAAAGTTTATTAATCTTCCATTCAACTTTTCTAGCACTGCATACATCATCTAGGGCTTTCCATAACGGATAAAAATTTGGTTCCCTAGAAGTGTTTGACAATGGCCACAAACTTAAGTTCAACAGAACTGACTGAAGTTCTTCATCACTCAATGTACGAATATTTTCTACCAATGCATTGCATAAACCAGAAAATTTGTCATCGGACAAAAACATAAATGATACGTTATTTGAATGAAGACTAGCCTCTCGAAATATCTGACATAATTCTCTGCTTGAGTATTTAGACCACTCATTCTTTTCTAATATATTCATTATTTCATCATTAATTGTATCTTTTGTTAAATCAGCCTGCAACTTAGGTATGTTAAAAACATTGTAATTATTGTTCTTTTCTAAAACTGAATGGCAAAACATATTTTCGGCTGGATGTGACATTAAAGCACACGTAATACCTTCAGATTTAACTTTGGGATTTGAAACATACGATGCATAGACGCGAGGAAAACGAGTATGCATGAAGTTATTTTCAAGCAATAGACGAAATTGTTTAAAAATTAGAAATTTCATGTTTAAAGTTTGATTCACTGACATCTCAATAACTTGCAGCAAATTTACAAAAATTACCAATAAAAAATGTATATGTATCAATCAATTAAGTAAGTTTGTTTTATTGTAAACATATAAACATTATTGAACAATATTAACAATCATAATTTGAACAGTACATAATAGACCGAGTGACAGGTTCAAATCTGTTATCCTGATAGAAGGTATCAAAGAAAGCCGTTGGAGAGGTAACCTTCATTTACTATTTTAAGTTATTTTCATATCTTAAATCTATTACAAATAATTCTTAGTATTGTTACATTCACGTGCTGTTATTGAGACTTCAAAGTATGTATTTTAAGGATACTTTACGACAGGTGATGTTTTTTAGAAGTTTAATTTGTGTTCATTTTAAAATAGAAATGATGATTCTTTTGTTACTGTTGATCATAAATATGAAATTTTTAGAAATAAAATTGAATAGATTGTATATTATTTTTTGGCTGTAACAAATTGTTGATAATGCGCTTTTCATTTAAGAAGTGAAGTATTGTTGAAAATATATCTCCGTTCTTTTTATATATGAAAAATCTGTTGAAAGGTTATTGTATGAATAAAATTTAGCTTTGTTTTATATTTAATGTTTATTGTAGGAGTATATGTTAATTCAATATTATAGTTAAGAATTAAGCATCTTATCTCGTAAGTTTTTTTCCTCTAGTGAGGAAAAATCAGTTCACTAATTTTGGGGCATTTGGTTCTTGTTATTCTGGTGTCCTGGACAAAATCCGAGAGGTAAGGTATTTCATCCTTCTTTAATATGACTGCATATGTGGTTATATCATTAATAATATTAAGTTATAAATGAAATACTTTTCTATTTTCACATTTTACATGAATAAAAAAATGTATAATGTTACTGATTTGCTTTCACTTAGTCAACTTTATATTTTTTTCATTGTGAGACATGAATATGTATAATTTTTATGCCTTTTTGATATTAACTTTCCCTTTTGTAGATTTGTTCCGCCGTAAACAGTTGTACAAATAATTTTGGACTTAAACTTGGGTCATCAAAGATTTCAGTTAGACGGCTAAGCCTGACTAGTTGGAAACAAATAAATCCAAAAAATTCTGAAGAAGTTAAAATACCTGTGCCATGGGGTCATGTTGCTGGTAAGTGAAATGCTTTGTTGTTTTATTTACAAAACAATGCAATTGTTTACCAAATGGAAAGAGAATTAAGAATTTAGTGATAGTTTATTTCAGTTCTTTTTTTTTATTTTATTTTTAAAACTTACTTTCCTTCTCCCTCTATATTTATCCACCCTCTGTTTGTTTATCTCTCTCAGTTTGTTCTGGAAGAAGGTACGTTCCGAACTGGTTTCGATGAAGGTAAGATAGGAAGCCTAGTAGGTAAAAAGGTCCATATTTAATGAAACAATGCTTCAAATCTTTTTAGCTTTCTTTTTTAAAATATTGTGATTAAACTTTCTCTTTATAGGAAAATGGTGGGGCAAACGAAGTGTGCAACCAATTATTGGAGTGCATGGCTGGTTGGACAATGCCGGTTCATGGCACCGTTTAGCAGAACAGCTTGACGACGAATACTCTTTTCTCGCTCTCGATTTACCTGGTTCTGGCAAGTCATCTCATCTACCTCCTCTTCATAATTATCACTTTTCATCATCAGCAATGGTCATCAGACGTGTTCAACTTCATTTCGGTTTAAAAGATATTATTATTTTTGGTCATTCAGGCGGTAGTGCTTCTACATTTCTCTTTAGTGCTATCTATCCGGAAGTGGTTAAAGCCTATTTAGGAGTAGATTATGTTTTTTATATGTATAGAAGAAATAAAAAGCGTGCTGAAGATACTGCTATATTGATTGATAAACTTTTAGAAGTAGGTTCGTTTGATCCTAAAAAGAGTCGGTCGTACGATTGGGATACAGCTCGTGAAGCTTGGATTGCTGGTTCGATTCTTGGAGCAGGCGCTCCTGAGTTAGTTGAACAATTAATGGAAAGAGGCGTTATTGCCTTACCCGATGGTTCATATTCTTTCTCTAGAGACATTCGCCTCAAACTTCTCAAAGCAACAGCCATTGATTGCTTTAGCATTGAAGAAACAGAAGCTTTAGCAAAAAACATTTCTTGCCATGTTTGCTATGTCAAATCTATTTCAAGCCCTTTTTTTGAATTTGGAATAAGAAATCATCCGTCAATTGTAGAGACTATTAAACACCATAGCAAGTCATTCGAGTTAGTGGAAGTTGACGGTCATCATCATGTTCATATGGAAAACCCTGTCGGAGTGGCTGAGGTTGCGCACAACTTCTTGAAAAATATTAAATAGTTTATTAGTGACCCTAAGTATTCTTTAAGGAATGATATAGTCAATGTTGTAATGACAGGGTTCTTGAGACTGTCAAAATTATTTTAATATTTCGATAAACTCTTTACGCAGATAAAACAGATTATTAACTTCTTAATAATAAGAAAATAATGTAGATTGGTATAAGAGCAATACTTTTACGTTGCATACATTAAGTTTTGAAAACCATGCTACCGGTTCAATTGTTTAATGCTGTTATATTGATCAACAATAGTATTTTCGTTATTTATTATCTTGTGTTTGTATACTTTTCATATTGAAGTGTAAGATTTATTATTTCTAAATTCTCTGGTTTTATTTTTCAAAATATTAAATTATAATAATTCTTTAGCACTAGAAGGACCAGTCTGCCAATTGACGACTATTTTACATTTTAGCTCAAAATATGCAACTTCTCAGTGGATACTCATACAATTTGACGTTACCGAACTCCGCAACGAAATAAGAGCACTTGAATTACTAATTGATTAAGTTCTACCTAGAAGGACCGACCGTCCATTGACAGACGTCTGAGTGTGTACCTTTAATAACATTAAATTCTGCATGTTACCAGAGTTGAAAGACTTAATATGTTATCAATTATGTACTCGTATTATAAAAAAAAAGTATTAAAGTCAAAAGCTGTGCTAACATTACATTCAGTAAAACAAATATTACAAACAGTGCCGTCCCTTTAAAGTGCGGGCCAGGGCACCTCCACCAGTGTGGGGCTCCCCCACCTACAAATTATATATATATGTATATATTACGGTACTGTTTTCTTGACCTCAAATTACTAACGAACAATTTTTCCTCTTCTTGGAATTTGGTCAGGGTTAATATACGGAATCAACTTTTTGCAAACGTTTCGTCTTTATTTTAAGAGATCCTCAGGGCTGTAAACTAACAAAAAAACAAAAAACAATGGACATTTGTCATTTCTACTTTAAAATCATCATAACAATTTCAAAAAACAGAATGCAAGGTAACAGAAGCTAGCCTTGAGTAAGTTTTTTGAATTTGTTATGATGATTTTAAAGTAGAAATGACAAATGTCTATTTTTTTTTTGTTAGTTTATAGCCCTGAGGATCTCTTAAAATAAAGACGAAACGTTGGCAAAAAGGTGATTCCGTATATTAACCCTGACCAAATTCCAAGAAGAAGAAAAAGTGTTTGTTATATATATATATATATATATATATATATATAATGAAATATATATATGTTATATCGAATATGAAATATATGTATGCTATTTATATATTTTAGGATATATATGTGTGTGTGTGTGTATGATTTATTATAGAATGCATAATAAAAAATCAAAAGAAAAATATAGGCCCAACTGTGATACTGATTGTGTATATAAGATAATAAATATTTATTTATGTATTGCATTTTTTTCACCTTCAGTGAGTCTATTTACAAGTACTAGTTATATTAACGTATTAGGTTAAAAATTAATATTCAGTTGTTTCAATAAACGTAAAAACTGTAAATTAACTCCAACATATTTACATGTTGAAGGTAATTTTCATTTAAAAATGAAGACAGATAATTTTCTAGATAAATTAGAAAAGTTCTCAGAATGCGCAAATCTAAGCCCCATTATTTCATCACTGACGCTACATCAGTAAAAAACTTTTCCAGATGTCATTAGATCTTTTAAAGTTTTTAAAACTTTTCCGAGTGTCGCATTAGATGTCATAATTGAAAAGGTTTAGTGTAAATTGGTATTTTCAAAAAGTGAATTGAAGGAAAAATATGTTGAAATTCTATAAGTAAAATAACTTATCTAATTCTACAGCGCCAACAATTTTTTTTATCACACTGCAGTCATACCAGTTGGAATTAGTTGTTTATATCTCTTTAACACTGACTGAAAAATTGGATCTGTGAGAAGAACTCTATTCTTGAACTCGTTATCATAAATCGTTTTTCATTTTCTTCTTGCAAGAAGAACAAAGACAAATGTTAAGGTCATGCAAATAACAATATCTTATTTTCAATTTTTTCTCCTTATTTTGTAGTTCATTCATAAGTTGATACTCATAGATGAACCAAGCTGCCACAATAAAATGTTTTTCCTTTAATAAATGCTAGTATATGAGTATATATTCATACTTTTATGTGGTGGTGTATAGCACCTTTTTTTTAAGTGTTATAATATTTATATCTATAATACCAAACTTCTTAAAGGGCTAGGTTAGCACAGTGGTTAACGTATTCACCTCTGAAGTGGTAGGTCCGGGGTTCAATCCCCACCTGGCCCTCGATTATTTCACGCGGGTGGCGAACAAATCTGAGTCAGGATTCATCCTCGGAGAGGATGTTAAGCTGTCGGTCCCGAGCCTGTAATACACGGTATCCCTACTCGAAATGCACTTGAGTTAGGAAAAATTTAGAACTCCCAATGTAGCATCACCGATCAAACAGAAAACCGGTAAACGGATCACGTTATTTCCCGCTAGGAGATCGATTAAACAATAAAAAAAAATCAAACTTCTTACTGTAATCAAAAGTGTATTTTTTTTACAAAAATGATTCCGTAGTACTATAGAAATGCTTTAAAAAACTTGTGGAGTGGCCTACACTCAACTTTACTATAAGTAAACAAATATCAAATTCGTTGACAACCAACTGATGTTTTTTTTTATTTCATGTGGCTATATAAATATTTTAATCAATATGTCTCATTTGTTTAGATGTGGCTATAATAATTTTGTTAGTTATAAGAAACGTGATATTAATTGATCAAGCTGGTATATTATTAAAATTATTTAACTAAGGAGCTGGATCTCATCGGACTCGCACGCTCTGTTGCCACATCTGTCATATTGCACATCCCATTGTTGAAACTGTATTTAACTTCAGATTTTAAGTTCTTTCATGACCTTCATAAATCCACATAGAGAACTACCCCTCATTTCTATAAATAATACCTAAATAATTTTAGGTATGATTTGACAAAAATCTTATTCATTCCAAGGTGATTGGATCGAATACAGATGTCATGTGCTCAGAGGTTTCTTTATCTAGACAGAGAGTCTGCATTCTTCATATAATATCTAATACAGCTTCCATTCATTGTAGATAAGCAGCAAAATTTTTAGTACATGTTCTACATGTATTTTTAAATTCTCCCTTTGGAGATATAGTTTTACTTATAATTGTCAGTACATATAGAATGAACTTTATAAACTAAATTGTACCTCGTCATCCTTCAATTGCTTTCTTCTAGATTTATTTGTTAGTTTCATTCCTGTGAAAGCGGGAAGCTGTGTACTGCAAAGACGCTCAAGTTTGCAAGATGATTCTATGGTTCCAAAGATTTCCGAAGTAGCTCAAAATTAGTGTCCGTTTTGTAATAAAAAATGAGAGAACATTTCCCATACTTCAATATAACCCAAAGACCATGAGTTCATAAACACATCCAGAAGTATATCTGACACTAAGTTTAGTTCAAAGTTATAACATATAGTTTTAAAGGATCACTTTGTTAAACAAATCCATCAAACCATGGAAAGCATCAGAGATACCTTTGATTTTGTATATTTTAGAATTTCATTTTTCTTACATATATTAATTGAGAAAATATTCAATTTTTTTTATAAAACGTCTAAATAACAATTTTATTTCACTCGATTCACTTAACATTTTTCCAAGTCAATGTTCACAAATTCGATAAGTACAGCAGGTGATCCATTATACCAAGATGAATTTTCAGTATCTATAGCTTTGTGGTATTTAGATTGTAATATTTTTTGTTTAAAATTGCTAATTTTGTTCTTTATTTTTTTGGCAAAATTTCAGTGATCTCTGATTAGTCGTTTAGCGTTAAAAAACATTTTCTAAAATCATAAAATGTACTATAACGCCCTCATTGTTTATGTAGTTTTTAAACAAATAGTTTAGCTAATACGCATATGAGATGCTATTTTTAGGTATAATTTAATTTTGATCCGTCAAAAGGTATGACTTGTATAAGTTATTTCAAAAATATGTGGATTGTTTCAGTTATTGTGTTTGTGGCTTTCATGATAATGAAAAAATTTCAAGACTCGAAAGTTAGTAGTTTATGAAAAAAAATCTGGAGTGGCCTACACTCTACTTTACTATAAGTAACTCAATGTCAAATTTCTTGAGTATATAAAACATAACGTATCATTTAAGCATAACATAAATATCTAAATGGGATATAATTATTAGCATTGCATTCGTGAGGTAGTACAGATAGTGATTGAAGGACATATCAATTTATAAGCTTATTTTTGTACATCACAAATAATTTATTATTTGCAAATAATTTCATTAGTATAACTACAGCAGTAATATCATTTTTGAAAAACCAATGTGAACATTTCTTGAAACGAAATATTATCCTACAAGAGAACATGGCTATTGTTCAAATAGCCAGTAGATTTCTTACATCGTTTACTTAACATCCTTCTACATTGAATATTAATGTAAAATTTTCAAATTTAAAACAGTAAAATACCCTTTTTTTCTCTGAAAAACATCTTAAACAGCGAAGAAAATGTTGTTTTAAGGTGATTTGTTAATTAAAGATGTACGATAATTACAGTTATTAATCTCTAAACAAAAGATTTATATTTTGAATTATCTTTTACATTTTTGGTTTTTAACATAATTATTATACTGGGAATTTTATGGCTTCTTAGTATTTAATAAGATCTTTTTCCTTCCCCTTTGTCAAATAACATATATACGATTTTTTTTTAATGAGTGTTATCATTTACCTGCACAATATTATTCCTCTTACATCTCTTATAAGTCAATAATATATTTTCATTTTTCCATTGGAAACATCAATTTTATCTCAGTGGATTCGCTCAAAAAACTTCTAAGTCAATGTAAACAATGTAAAAAAATACAAAAAATTCGACAAGTATAGCAGGTGATCTCTTAGTCTAGGATAAACAAAGAGTTTTTATATCGTTATTGCTCTTTTCCGTAATTGAAAATTCATGATTTTTTTTTTATGAATTGCTAATTTTTTGTTCCATTTTTGGTCAAATTTTCATAATTTTTTAACGAGCCGTTTAGCGTCAAAAAAACATTTTCTGAAAACACAAATCGTACTCTAACGCCCCTTTAGCGAATGTAATTTTAGAAAAAAATATCTCAACTCATTGTCCATATAATGTTCTATTTATAGGCATAGTTTCATTCTTGTCCGTCAAACAGTATGGCTTGTATCGCTCTCACAATTTGAGATTGATTTATAAGTCAAAATTTGTAGATTTTATTGAAAAAAAAATATTTCCTGTTGATATAAAATTTTGAATATATTTTTCGTTTGTTCCATTTGTAACCTCAAAGATAATGTCAAAATCTCAAAACTCTAGGGTTATTAGTTTAGGAGAAATAAATGTTTTAAAAAAAAACGGTTTTTGGCAAAAAAAGTGACTTTCCCATCATGCATAATTCTTCCCAAACAATAGGGATCTTCGTCTAAATGGGGCCCATTTTTGTGTAAAATATCAACTTGATCCATCAAAGATTCTGGACCGTAGCGTGGTAACAAGCAATGCTAACACACGCACCCACCCACACACACACAGACATCATCGTAAAAACTTCATAAAACGACTTCTGGGACCTCAAAACATGTAATTCCGTCAAAATCTCGAGATCGAATTTTTTCACGATCACTATACTTTACTTATAGTAAAGTAAAAAATGTCTAAAGGTACATGTTGGTAAAAAAAATTGCTTTCCCCTGATGCAATATTGTTCCCAAACAATAGAGCACATCTACATTATAATGCCTATTTTTGTGTAAAATATGAATTTGATCGATCAAAGATTGTGGACTGTATGTAGCGTTCCCACAAAAATTATAGATTCCCACTTGTCATCGAAAAAACGTCAAAAAAGGAGTTTGGGGGTCTCAAAACATGTGAATCTGTAAGAATCTCAAGATCGAATTTTTTCATGATCACTGTACTTTACTTATAGTAAAGTAAATGTTGCAAACACCAATTGAGGGATTCTAAAAGAAAGTAATTCCCAAAATTTTATCAGATTGTATATACACATATTTAGTTGAAGGGCTATTTGAAAAATATTTTGAAACCTAGTAATTAATATTGGTTAATTCTAATAGAAAACACACTAATTGCGGATGGTAAAAAATAATTTATTGGTCTACACTGAACTTGTATTTTAGATTTAATAATAAATTATTGAAAAGATAATCATTCAAATTAATTAATTGCCTTAAGTGTAATATCATTCCACCAATTATAATGAATTCTTTGCCTAAAGGTACTCGCTTGACAATGGTAGTTTGGTTAAAGTGAGAGTTTGTAGTGGTAACTATGTCAGGATGTACTCGTGAAGAATTACACATATTTTTGTCTGTATAGTATTCGTTTGAAACACATCATTTCTTTTTTGGTCAAGGCTGTACGTTCAAAAGATTTTTGTTTTTTAAGTTGGTTGGAACAATATCGTATACATTATATCAAGAGAATAGGCATTGAGAAAACAGAACCAGTAATCGAAAGTAATAAAAAAAACCACCACCACTGCAGATTTCCGGTTTTTTTCAATATTAATGATAATTTAATCAAATGCCACAACTACAATTATTAATGGCTACTATAATTTTCTGAATTAAAAATAACGTACAAATGAGTAATATCACGAACTGTTAATACCCACTAGAACAGTGGTAAATTAGAAATTTTGGAGGGGGTCATGGATGTGGTTGTGCCTAAGTGAGTGAAATTTGGAGAAAAGAATCAAGGATTCCACGATCTTTAAAATTATGGAAACTGAGAAATATCAGTATTGAAATTGTTTTTAATCCTAAATGAGACAGTTTTTGGAAAACTGACAAGACTTGTCTTAGTGACTTGCTATGCAACTCACCAATCTTAGAAATAGGTTTTGTAGCTATTTTTCAAAAGATTCACATACTGCCAGCTGGGTTGTAAATCCCTTCAAAAATGTGTTGGATGATTTGTCTGAAGCAAAACCTGAGGTAGCTAATATGAAAATATTAAAGATATCAATCTGATATTAAAATATTCAAGTTTTCAATATTTTCTTCATTATTCCTATTATGAAAGGATAAAGGGGGGTTTTACCCATAACAATGGATTCAATAAAATGTTCTGTTATTGTATGAATTTTAAATACATGATGGTCAATAGTTTTGCTTGAGTGCCATATAATGCTAAAAAAAAGTACCTAAATGTGATTCCGACATTGTTTCTTGTGTGCTATTTCAATGCCAAAGAAGATAGACTCAAATTTCCTATGACAGATGAAATTAACAATTAAACATTTTTTTTTTATTAATTATCCATGAATCCATTAGTAAATTGTTTGTCCACCAGAGTACTTCCAAGTGTGGGGAGTAAATTCATTTTATTACAAACTCAATTGGGGTAACACCCAAAAAAGTTACCCGATAGCTGCACTAGAAACTTCAATATTTCAGAGTCTTTTTAATATTCAATATGATAGGATATAATTAACTCAATTATCTTCGATGAAAAAATTTAATGACAATGCTTTCGATGAATATAAGAAAAAATTTGGCTGGATAAAAAAAATGAAAAATTTGAATAAGCATAATTAATGAAAAATTATAATTCAGCAAATATTTTAAAATACCAAAAATTGAAACATACAATTAATGATGCAATTTAATTAAACAATTAAAATGGATAATTTTAATTCATGATCTACAGAAAATATTATCAGATAAGTTTTTCTACAGTATGAAATTATATATATTACACTTTTAGATATTTATTCAAACTTCATTTGAGGCTTTAATCATGCCTATATTGGATAACTTATTTTATTTTCATTAAAAAAAAACATGAGACACAACTTACAAAGTAATTAAGTTAATAACTCTAGGTGAAACGAAAAAATTAGAGGGAAATAAATTCTATGGAAACAATTTCGGTGCTTTTTGGTAGTTAATATACAGATAAATACAGCTGAATGCAGTTCTCAATGATTAGTTCTTTTCTGGGAATGGTGGGATAACCCTGAGTGGCTGAAAATTTGGATTTATAAAAATAGAATAAAATTCAGGACCATCACCAATTAGACAACTTCATACTGGTAAATCATAGCAGTCTAAATATATACACCAGCACAATTTGACATATCCATACAAATTTACTATCTGTCAGATACTGACCGGATTGAGACTCACTGGATTAAATATTATTTAAAACTATGTTTAGTCCTTATAAATCAATTAAAGTATCAGTGTTAAAGGTATACATGTTATGAACAAAATGGTTAATGGATTACCTATAATGCCTAGACAGTTTCAATGGACATTATCTCCTCCATTCATTAGAGAAGACATCATGACTGTTCAAAATCTGAAATAATCCCCATCATCTCTAAAGCAGAAATATAAAAAGGCGCATTTATTTCCTTATTATAGTTTTGTTAGAGCATTACCGATTTGACAACACAAAGAACTCCAAATGAATTCAGACTCAACTGAGATATATTATTGTTTTAATATAAATTCTTTTAATGTCAAACAGAGTGTCTGAAAATCATTAAAGATAACTCCTAGGGTCAGATAAACTAAGCGGACACAAAAGAGAATCTTTTAATGATTTCCATTTAATTAAAAAATATAGCACGTTCCTTTTACTAATTGAATTTTAAGCTGTTTATAAATTGAAAAATATACTAAATACGACTAATAGATCTAGAACTATTGCTTATATTGATACATAAAAATATATTAAAATGGGATAATGAAAAGGATTCAATATGATTTGTATTGTTTGAGTGAGTTAAAGTTACCAGAATGAACCGGGAAATATTGGTGTTCTAATATATTCTTTTAATGCAACACAGAGCGTATGAATATGATTAAAGATGAATGGTAGGGAGAGATAAACAGTAGATGAACCTACCATTGTCTTATGTTTATCTAATACATCAGCATTGTCAACAACTGGTATATTATTTTTGTGGTTTATTAATTTCAACATTCTTAGCAGTGAAGTAGTACATCAATATAATAATGTGAATGTGAAACAATGTTAATATGTGGGGGGTAATTACCAAAAAGCACCACATATTCTATAAAATAGTATCATTTAAAATGTTACTTATCCAAAATTTAGGTTAACTTAATGTAATCCTACATATATGTTTACAGTTTCAATTGCATTAACATAAATATACAAAAATATTACACTGGTATACATTTGAAATATTTACAACCTAAACATGAATTTCATGACATCTACTTAAGAATTACAACAATAACTGATTATTAAACTTAAAGCATTAAATTAAAGAGAAAGTAGGTTACAGTGAATGTACTAGAATAATTAAGAAATAAGAAACAATATTTAAAACAAGAAATTAATCACTTTAGCAATTCAGTTATACAAAATTGAGATCTTTCAAAAATAAAACAAATTTCACAATAGATAGAAAATTATACGATTCTATTTAAATAGTCAATTAAAAAAAAATTGAGGGAAAATATGATTCATACAAAAAAAGTCAATATATTAGATAAAACAAAACGTCACCTAATTTATAATTAATTTCCTACTAATTGATGAAACATATTGTGAACATTCTACAACAGCTTAATAGCTGCTTAATAACTACAAATAGCTTAAATATCGAACATTCAAGTAATTGGAACACATTATTATTAAAAAAAATTGGCAGAGTAATTTCTATATTCTACTTTCCATAACGGAATGTTACCTAGCCTACTTATAAAATGGAAGATATTATTTAAAAAAAAAGACCTTGCACTATAATACAGTTTCGGTGAATGATCATTATAAATTTAGAAAATCCTAAATTTATTTATACAACACAGGTTTAGTAGTTTTAAAGTCGAAATGAAGACGTTCAGGAATTCTCCTGAACTGACTTTTGATCCAGTTTGTTTCCATTGTTCCTCAGGAGATGGAAGAAAGTAGATAAAATATCTTTTTCATTTACACTAATAGAGCGAAAATGTTTCAATAAAATATCAGCAAGTTGAGCTTTGTTAATGCCCTGAGGTGTGGGAACCATGAAGTGACGTTTATACCTTCTCAAGGTATTAAACTGTAACTTGTGGAAGTCAATATCACACATGTCTGACTCATTTTCGTTTGATTCGTCTTCAGAATCTTTTCTTCTTCTCTTTGACCTTGCTGATTGTATCATCCCCTTATGATGGTCACATATGTAGATATGTCTAGCCAATGGATCAAGGTGTAACTTCAGCTTACGATAAGTAACAATTTTTTGAATACGCTTACTGTAAGAGGCATTCCCAGCTTGCCTACGACACCTTATAGAATCTTCAAGTAAACTACAAATTTGATCTGGTGTTCCTCTAGAATCTTCTTCACCAGTACTAAAACCGTTTGTATTATCACCTCTTTGCATGATGAATAATTGAAAATGCTATGAAAATATAGTACACCAAATTTTCAAAAAAACAACTCACATTCATTTAACAATTATAATTATACGATTTTCATTCTTCATGAAGCTACATCACCAATTGAGTCTTAGCAAATTTTAAAACATTCAACATCAGTAGAATACCCCAAACTATATAACTCAGTGGACGAGTACCGACAGTTTACATGTAAACATCCGTAACTCAGTGTAGGTGATAGGACATCAATGCATAAACTCTCCTGCTCTTTGAATATTATTTTTTATAATTTCAGGTTTTATTAATCTATTTTCTTTTATTTTTTTTTTATTATAATGGAAAAAATATTCCTCTCTCATATTTTCATTACAACATATGAAAGTACTAATCTCCTCAATGTTGGTAAACTAGTAGATGTTGTATCCTCGTTAACCACATGTAAGGTAATAAATCTTATCAGTTGATATGGACTTGATCTAAAAACATTTAGATTATTCCTGACTTCATTTTATTTTTAAATTCATGGTCATGCACTAGCAATAATTTCGATAGACCCAGTAAGTGTATTTTTATATTTAATATTGCTTTTGGTAATGAAGCCATTGGTTTATTTCACTTTTGTGTAAATTTTTTGAATGGCAATTTTTGTTGTTATTACAAATTTTACAAACTATAATAATTTCAGGCCTGCATATTTTGTCAAGCCTTATCATGTATCCTCTGAGGAGATTATTTTGTTCAAATGTGATTTCGTTGAGGCAATTTCATCAGACGAGACCTCTCTTGTTAGATCCTACTAAAGTTGAAGAAGTTAAGATCCCTGTCCCATGGGGTCATATTGCCGGTAAGTTCGTATCATAATTTTTTCTCATTTCTTGGTTGATAATGACCTTGACAATGTTGTGAAATAAGTATTTCAAGGACATCTGTAGGTAATTAAAACTTGTGGGATATAATTGATCAATTAATTTTGAGATATGTCTCGATAAATAAATTATGTAATTTATTTTATTATTACGAAAGTGAGCTATTCATAACTTTTTTATGATTGCTTTTGAATAATATTTTTTGTTATGTAATATGTTAAATAATGTTTAAATAAATACTAGCTATGGCATGTAACTTTCAAGTACTGAGTAAATGATACTTTTGGAATATAATACCTCAGTACCATCATTTATAGGTTTGACATCAGACTTTATTAGCAAAAAATGTGACAACCAATTAGTTTGTCGAAGAGTACTGCAGAGATGATCCAGTATTTATTGAATGACTAATGTCTGCATCGACATTTATTCCGTTAATTCGTGCCTACTATTTGTTATCAGTATCTTATTCTCTCATATGTCAATACACCACAAAGTAACAATTTAGCAAAAGTTTAATGATCAATCTTAAATATTCTATACCACATGGACTTTTTATAGCCCCTTTTATGGATTGTTTTCATTTTATTTTTATTTAATCTTGTAATTGGTTCGAGAGAACCAATGCTTTGGAGTTGATCCAAGTTACAGCATGTTGTATGATTTGAGTTCTTAATTTCCAAGGATGACCAAATTATTTCACTATTTCTATTTGAACTAAATATCGAGCTGATGAACTGCAACGAACCAAACTAATTTTTCTCTCAGCTGTTGATGGAGCAATGTTTTAAAAGTACATTTCTTATGATAAACAAAACATAGAAACTTGAAACAGCTTTAATGTTAATGATTTTATGTTCATCTGTTTTATAAAGAGGCTATCTCAAACAAGTTGAAGACAATGTGTGAGAATAATGAGGTTATTTGTATTTCAACGTGCTTAGTCTTCTTTTCTCTTTTCTCTTGAAGACGGATTGCCTGAAAATTTGAGTTTTTAAGTGTTTCTTTACTCACTGTGTTACTCTTCTTCGATGTTGATCTCGTATTGTGGCCAGTTTGAATCGTCTTTCCGATTTTTAAGTGAATTTATTGATAGAAACATACATGAATATTAATTTTATCGATTGTAGTTATAACAGATGCATTGGCATGCATGGCATAATGTACACATGCATTGATTGATATCCAAGGATGCATTCATTGATGCATGTATCAATGCAGAGGATGAACGATTTGAACATCTGTATTTTATAATTAAAGTGAACCGCAGTCTCAGCATTCAGACTGAGAGATTCAATTCTACGAACTAACTTCCTGTTAAGAGGATTTAACTGGAAAAGAAACTGGCCAAGTGACATGTTAACAAAATCAATCAGATAGTCAAAAAATATGAATTTCTTATATATATATATAAGTAAATTAATAAAGAACAGGGAAAGGAAATTAATTTGGAAAGAAAAAAATAATGAATTATTAAGTAATGAGTAAAATTGATTTTCTCTCCAAATTAATTTACTTTCCTAGTTCTTTATTAATTTATTTACTAGAAAAAATTCCATTTTGTATAAGAAGTCACTTGGCCAGCTCCTTTTCCAGTTGAATCCTGTTAGCAGGAAATTAGTTCGTAGAATCGAATCTCTTAGTCTGAAGATCGTGAATGCCGAGACTTCGGTTCACTTTAATGATACATGTTTGAAAGAAATTTTATAATTATAATACAGATGCTGAAATTGGCATTAACATTCTAAATCATGTTATTGTAAAGTATCAGTATTGTTTTCATTATCAATAAAATGTTGATATGTGTTTTTATAAAATCTACATTGTGAGAGACTTCTGGGACACCATCTATATTAGTGGTGACACCACTGCAGACATTTTTATTTTATTTTCATTTTGACCTACTTTTCCTTTGCAGCTAGTGTTTTAGTCTTGAACAGACAGGAAATGAAATAAAAGTTTTTATAGTTGAACTAAGTTCATCTATATCATGACATCTAAGTTCAGACATTATCATGGATGTAGTAATAACTGACTACTTTAAATAATAGAATATTGCGTTCCTGTTTAAACAGCGGGCCGATCTTCCGTTATACTTGTATAATCTCTTTAATTCAATAATATAGTTCTATTGATGCTAAAGAATGAAAACAAAAGTTTCATTTATAATTTTCTGCCTATTTCATGAAGTAGTCTATTCACGAAAGAGGCGTAAGAAATGTACCTATGATGTATAGTTCAGAATCGTTGAGATTTATCTAAAACAAATCAGGTGGCTTTTAGTGGGTTAATTCTGTTGTCATTGTAGTAAGTGCTTCATTTTTTACGTATAACTAATGTAAAAGAAGATAAAAACTTAAGGTATTACTTATTTGTTTATGGTTGAAAATGGTGTTAATTTAGACTATTCCAATGGGATTTTTCTGTATTGGAAACAAAAAGTAATGGGAATTATAATCCTTTCATATCATCTCACCTCAGTCAGTGTGGTGACCTTGTAGTGTTCCAACGTAGGTTCCATAATTTTGACCAAGCTAGTCAGTTGCCTGTTATATTAACCAAGATGAAGTGCTGCTGTTTAATTATTTCACAAGATGATTTTCTTGTAGAGTCGAATCTTTTGTTTTTCTGGCTTTGCTAGGAAAGTTGACTAAGTGTGGTGTCGCTCTGTTCTAGGCCGCTGGTGGGGCAGTAAGCACGTTGAGCCCATCTTAGCCCTACATGGCTGGCAAGACAACGCCTGTACCTGGGATACTTTTCTTCCACTTGTTGACGATTCTATTTCTGTTTTGGCCGTCGACTTCCCAGGAAATGGACTCTCATCTCACTTTCCCCCATTCCATAGCTATTCATTTCTTGATTCTTTGGTATTTATCCGTAGAATTCAAAAGCACCTTGATATTAATCGGATAACTCTAATGGGGCATTCTGGTGGTTCTGCTGCAAGTTTTTTATATACAAGTGTCTTTAGAGATGAAGTAAAGGGTTATTTTGGTGTTGACTATTTAACGTACGGTTACAAAAATGATTTAAAAAGAGTCGAACTCATGAGTAAGGTAATTGATAAAAAAATTGAACTTGGTTTAAGAGATAATACAAAAAACCATTCATATAGTTGGGAAACAGCAAAGAAAAGAACTGTAAAAGCTACTTTTGGGTCTCTAAACATGAATACAGCGGGAATTTTATTGAAGCGCGGCATGGAAGAAATATCTCCGGGAAAATTTATCTACAGAAGAGATCAACGTCACAAAACAAGTGCTTTGGAGTCACTTACTATTGAACAAGCTGAGCAGCTTGCATCAAATATCACTGCTTCTGTTTATCTAATAAAGGGAGGAGCAAGTCCTTTCTTTATTGAAAGAGGCATTAAGAATTGTCCTAAAATTTTAGATATTATCAAAGCAAATGCAAAGGCTTTCAGGTTTGTCACAGTTGATGGAGGTCATCATCTTCATTTGGATCAACCTGAGGACATTATCCCTCATTTTAATGATTTTCTCAAAACATTGTAATTTTTTTTTCACGATTCACTTAGTACTAGCTGTATTGTATTGCTTCTATTTGAGCAGTCGTTTACTGGACTTTAGAGAGTCTATACTTTACTGGAGCATAGAGGGTTAATGGCACGGTTCTAATTCCGCTAACCAGACTATTTTCTCATCCTTGTCGTCTTGAATTGGGGGATTTTTATATTATTCAAAGGAATTCCTTTGACCAAGAAATTAGAATTAGAAGGAACAAAAATTATGGGAAACTACATAACTCGTAGGTACATTTCTTTTGTGAAATATTAGGATCTTCTGTCAAAATTAATTGTTTTGATATTTAGTAGAAATATGGATGAATGTTTTGAAACAACTCTATCTTCTGTTTTTAAGTTCAGATTTTTTAATAAATTTTAGGGAAGCAGGTTCAGAAGTAAAACTAAAATCTGTCATCTTAATTCTATGATGTTTATCCCCCGATAGAACAAGGAATTGGCTTATATTATTGGTGACAGCTTCTGTCGAAGTGGATTTTGTTGATTTTCTTTTCTGTATTTTCTCTAAGCGAATTTATTTTTAGTTACTCTCTTTAGTTTTAAAACAAACCAATGTCTGTATTGTCTTCCACTATCACTTCGATGTTGTGCCATCAACAAAATATCCGTCAGAGTCAAATCCCAACTGTAGTAAAGACCTTAGTCTTTTTTTTTTCTCATTTCTTATTGTGTTTTGTATGTTGATTGCTATTCCACATATTTATTGTAAAAATATTCTCATATATAATAAAGGAATACGTTTCACAATTGTCTGATAACGCATAAAGCTAAATCAGCAAGTTTAAATATAATGCTCCCCATTGTCTGCACAAAGAACAGTATTAAAACGAAAGTTAGCATGTGTGGGCATAAAGCAAACAGCTTTAAATGTTTGGCCTTGAATAATGAGGCCAATATGAATACGTTTAAATAAAAAACTTTATTGAAATTTGCATCCAAACCAAAAAATTTGAAATAATCTTTCGTATGGTTTTTCTAATTGATAATATATGTTAGATAAAAATTGATTTACTTAATAGTTAATTTTAAATTCTAAGTTAATTACTTTCTAATGGACTAGTCCAATGTAACCTGCGCAATATTATTTTAAATATGATTTTCTTCTTAGTTTACTATGAGATTTTCTGTGATTTTCCTATCTTAGTATGGGTTTATACTTATGTTACTAAATCACGGATGTGATACAATTTATTACTGCATGTTTAAAGTTTGAATTCTATAATTACTCACAACCAGGATGGATCACTTAAAAATCAGGTCGTTGTCTTTTTAAAAGATGAAATAATGTAATGGAGCCTATCCTATCTTAAATTTAATACTAGTCTAGTCACTATGACTTGATTTTTTTTGAAATTTTATTCAACGTTACCGAAAATATATTTAAATTTAGTATTTTATGTGACTAAACTTATACTATTTTGAAGTTTTTTTGTTTCAGACGATTTTTTGTAAATATGCCATTTAATGCTCAAAGAAAAATTGTTATTGAATGAAAATTGTGCTTGTGTTGTTAAAGTATAATTATTTTTTCGAAAGAGATAAGTTATTCCACAGACGCTTCATTGTGAGTAATAAATGTTAAATTATTATAAATATTATAATAAATACACTGTGGTCTAGATTTGATCTGAGACCATCCATTTAAAAGTATAACAGCTGATAATGTACCAGTTTTGTTTATGTACCTATATGTATGATCGATAATGTACGCAACGTCCTCGAAAAGAATTGAACGAAACAATATGTATATGCATGTATTTAAAGTTGAAACATCTTAGTCTTTTTTCCCTTTTCATTTTGTGGTTTAATCATTGATTGTTATTTCACGTGTTTATGTGAAATCTTGTTATATATATAATTATAACTATAAATTACAGAAAACACACACTGAAAAATGAGAAAATACAAACTTACTAAATTCAATATTTTGAACTGTTGTTCGTGATCAGGAGAAGTCTCCAAAATCTCTCTCATTAAGTCCTCTCTTCTAGTCTTCTTCTGATGACGAACAACAGGTCGAAATGTTTAATTTAGTAAGTGTGTATTTTTTCTTTTTTATGTATTGTGTTTTTTGTAATTTAAAGCTTTATAAGTCCGTGTGGACCATTTCTTCAATTTAATATATGTATATAAAAAGATTTCACATAATCACGTGAAACAACAATCAATGATCAAACCACAATAAGAAATGGGAAAACAAGACTAAGATCTTTCAAACCGTAACAAGCGGTCTTCGTCAGAGTCAAAATCCCAACTGAAACAAAACCCAGTTGGGTTTTTGACTCTGACGAAGACCACTTGTTACGGTTGAAAGATCTTAGTCTTGTTTTCCCGTTTCTTATTGTGGTTTAATCATTGATATATATATGTGTGTGTATGGCGATGTGTGTTTTTAAATTGTAATCGTGATGACGACGATTGTCGAAATAAATAAGTGACTTATGTTACTTTCTTTGTGTACTTTTGTTTAATTTTTATCTGAAGTCCTATGGACCGTTTCATACAGTTATATATGTCAAAGTCTAACCCTAAATGGAAATCAGAAAAATGACTAATGTTTTTCAACCAAAACAAGTGGCATGTGTCAAAGTCCCGCTGGCGACTGACAAGTCAGTGATAGTCAGGCGAAAACCACTTGTTTTGGTTGAAAGATCTTAGCCATTTTTATGATTTCCTTACTGTGGTTTATATGTTAATTTTTATTTCAAGCGAAAATCGTGAAATCTTGTTTATATATACGAGTATTTAATTAAATGAAATGATCCAGCGGACTTTTAATTAGTTTATATATATATATATATATATATATATATATTATATATTAGTATATAATTATTTATTATTATATATATACATAGCTTCTCGACCACTAATATTTCAAATTCGCAGAAGGGGTTCTTGAGGATTTTGGTCATAAACATACAACTCCTGATTTTAAGCCGACGTTTCGCCAAAAGTTGTTTGGCATTTTCAAGGCTAAAAAGCAATTTATTAACGACATAAGTAGAGCAAGATAAATACATCCACGGATACCAACCAACAGAAAACAAACCAAACAAACGAAAATTTCAGTAACAAGAGAACCACAAAAGGATCATAAAATACCACAAGCTATTATTCATTATTTAAAAACAGACATTTGTTGTTTAAACCTAATTACTTATTATTAATTATTCAGAACACGAAAATCCTATTTTCAAACAGATAAGCACACTATTGCAAAATAATAATTAGAATTAGAAACAGAATTAGTTTTGTAATAGTGTGCTTATCTGTTTGAAAATAGGATTTTCGTGTTCTGAATAATTAATAATAAGTAATTAGGTTTAAACAACAAATGTCTGTTTTTAAATAATGAATAATAGCTTGTGGTATTTTATGATCCTTTTGTGGTTCTCTTGTTACTGAATTTTTTGTTTGTTTGGTTTGTTTACTGTTGGTTGGTATCCGTGGATGTATTTATCTTGCTTTACTTATGTCGTTAATAAATTGCTTTTTAGCCTTGAAAATGCCAAACAACTTTTGGCGAAACGTCGGCTTAAAATCAGGAGTTGTATGTTTATGACCAAAATCCTCAAGAACCCATTCTGTGAATTTATATATATATATATATATATATATATATTATATATATATATATATATAATATAACTGTTTGAAAGAAAAATTAATTGATCGTGGCTACCCTTCCAATGTCATTGATAGTCGTGTCGTGCCGGCTGAAATAGTTCACCGGCACGTACCAGAAAAGACCACACTGATAGTGTTTTCCTGATATCCACTTTTTTCCCTGGCGCTCATAGGATTGGCTCGGTTATTAAGGAGTTTTTCCCATTGCTCTCCTCTTCTCCTTCTACCTCATCTATTTTTCCTGAAGCCCCCTCCTTATCATATCGCAAACCACCGAACCTCAGAGGCATTTTCTCCCATCACTCTCCCTTGAACCCTGCACTTGGGAGGGGAATGGTGGAGTGCGGACGGAGCAGATGCCAAACCTGTCTTATCATAAACCCTAATCCCTTTTTTACTTCCCCCCATAGCAATATTAACTACCCTTGTCCTCCCCACACCTCATGCACCTCGGTTAATTGCGTTTACCGTTTGGACTGCACCCAGTGTGATGCATTCTACGTTGGTATGGCCTCTACGCAGCTCAACTTACGTATGAATGGTCACAGGGCTTCCGTTGGTCAACGCAAAAACCTTCCTATTGCTATCCACTCTAATTCCCATGGACTGGATTTTAATCACTGCTTCCGGGTCCAAGTCCTTAATCATATCCCTGTTCAGTCTTCTCGGGTTACTTTAAGAGCTTCAGAGGAGGCAATTATCTGTCTTCTCAAAGCTCGCTCTCCTCCTGGCCTTAACTTGTACCGTTAATTTAAGTATTTATTTATTTATTTATTTATTTATTTTTTTTTTTTTTTTAAGAATTTATTTATTTATTATTTTTTAATTTTAATTTTTATTTTTTAATTTTTTAATTGTTTATTGCTTCATTTACTAGTCTTCTCCTTCTGTTATTTTTATTTGCTTTTATTTGTTCTTTTTAGTTATTATTCTCTCTGTAGTTAGTAGCTTACCTAGGGCGGCAGGCAGAGTGCGCGCGTGTTCGTTGCATTTGGCCTACCACTCAGTTAGCTTCAGCTACTCAAAGGGACTACTTCTACCCGATGACGACGACTGTCGAAATATCGTTGTGAGTCTTTTGTGTGTGTCTTTTATTTGTGTTTTCTCTTTCCTGTGTGAACTATATATATATATATATATATATATTATTGAAATCTGCATAAGTTATCTGGATCTGATATATGATTGGCTGTTTCTTGATCAAATTACTTGCTTGGTTTCTTTTTATCGTGTGAGGTAGGGGATCCATGAAGTTTGAATTGTTTCCGGTTCTAATGAAAGCCACGCACTTAGAGCATGTCTTCTATGAAGTCACCTCTACCAACAACGAATATTAAGAGGGTTCAAACTCTTTCAGAAAATAAAATGTCATAGGGCGTCAGCATCTCGACGTGGAGGCAATCGATTCGTTCTTGATTAGTGCAGTGGTCCTGTAACTGTGGTTCTGTTGAGACTGGTTTCTAAACAATGCAGCCACTTTAAAGGTCTCATTTCTATTGTTTTTGGTGGTTGTTTATTGGCTTTGGAGATCGGGCGTCTATTGATGAATATAACTTATTTCATGATGTGCTAGTCTTGAAAAAGTATTCTGCTATGAATTTCTGCAACATGTTTCGACTCATTCTGCAGTCATATTGAGGAAAATTCTTATCCAGTTGAGGTCCCAGACGTTTGTCATTATATTGGTCGTTGGTCATTATATATATATATATATATATATATATATATATATATATATATATATATATATATATTGATAAAAGTATCGACCGTCGAATAGAAATAAAACTAAAGTTTATCGGGACTCGGTCAGTTCTTCATGTTCAAATTAAACTCTCAATACCAACGTTTCGGTTTTTATTACAAATTAAAGTAAGACTTAGTTTTTCTGTTTCAAAATGTATACTTCTGCTTCTGGAAAAGGTTTTAAATAAAAACCGAAACGGTGGTATTGAGAGTTTAATTTGAACCTGAAGAACTGACCGAGTCCCGATAAACTTAGTTTTATATATATATATATATATATTGTTATATATATTGTTAGCTTCAGCTACTCAAAGGGACTACTTCTAACCGATGACGACGACTGTCGAAATATTGTTGTGAGTCTTTTGTGTGTATCTTTATTTGTTTTTTCTCTTTCATGTGTTAACTATATATATATATATATATATATATATATATATTAGTATATTTTGGTAGCAGTCCTTCAGATATGCATGCTTTGTTGAACACGACAGAGTAGTTCCTGCCTATGAGCTTCTTCTCAAGAACTTCGACAACCATCTCAACCGTTGTTCTAACAACGAAAAAGCTGTTTTTAGACAAGTCGAAGTTCTTGAGAAGAAGCTCATAGACAGGAACTTATGATGTAATTTTTTTAGGGTTGAGGTCTAATGACGTTTAGACATATATTTATGTCATCTTCAGGGCTACAACATGATTGTTTTACAATTATCACTTCTAGTACAACTATTTTGGTGATTTATTACATTTTACATGAACAGTAACAGAGAGGAATTGATTACACACGTACATCACCCGAGAGGAATTGATAACACACTCGAAAGAGAATAGTAAAAGAAATAATACACATTGGACAAACTGAAAACATTTGCAACTCAGGAACTGACATAGAAAAATTTAGCCAAATTTACACAAGCATTTTTATACAATACAAAAAAACGAACCATAGGGACTAAACACATGAAAATTAGGCAGACCCAGTAAAATATAAAAATAAAAATAATCATAATAAAAAACAAAAAGAAAAAACACTGGGTACTGAACGTGCAAAAGGGAACATAACCGTAAAGAAACTTCCAAACAAACAAATAGTAGCATGCATGTGTTAATCATGTAACAGAGTATATTAAGGTATGCTGCAACAGAAACAGATTTCCAAGGTAATCAAATATTGATCTCTATACTTATGAAATAATTGTAAAAGCAATAGAATAATTATAACAATATCCTTATGTTAATGTAAAAAAATCCATAGTCGAAATAACTGATTTATCAATCAATTCCTCTCTGTTACTGTACATGTAAAATGTAATAAGTAACCAAAATAGTAGTAATAGTAGTGCTAATTGTAAAACAATCATATTGTAGCCCTGAAGATGACATAAATTTATGTCAAAACGTCGGCAAAAGGACTAGTTTCAAATTATTAGACATCAACCCTAAAAAAAAACATCATATAAATATTGGGCCAAGAAAACAAATCATTATATTATATATAATTATTATATATATATATATATATAAAGATTTCACATAAACACGTGAAATAACAATCAATGATCAAACCACAATAAGAAAATGGGAAAACAAGACTAAGATCTTTCCCATTTTCTTATTGTGGTTTGATCATATATATATATATATATATATATATATATATTCAGGTAACTCACCACAAATTAGAGAAGATAGTCGCTCTAAGGCCTTTCGTTTTCACGTCGTCAGAGAGCAAGTGAATACAAGTTGTAAACAGGTTATGAATTTTGATTTAAAGAAGGAGTAAGATTGGCATCATTGACAGTATTTTTCCCTATAACTGTTGAAATAGTCTTGATTTGTTTGATAATTCCTTCAATTAGAAATTCATCTAATTTAAAAAGGCCTGGACTAGTGTTGACCAAGTTCTTAGAAAAGTCTTTTATGAGGGCGCTTTCAACAATGTTTCTTCTTCTTTCACATGACATAAAAACCAACTCCTTTGCTTCTTTCCAGTTAATTATGTGATTTTTAATAGTGATCCGTTTTTAATAGCATGTTTTTGAGAGCTTTCAAAATTTGCAGTGAACCATTTTTAGAAGAAGAAATTAAATATATTTACAAAGTTTCAACCTCTCTAATGTATCCAAAAAAATTAATTGATAACGTGATGAAAAAAGCCAAACAATCTTTGATGTCATCTGTAAGTGAGGAACGTTTTTCAAGAAGGAATTTGCTGGTGGTTCCCTACAGCCCATGTTTAAAAGACATTATATCTCAGATAGATATCTCAGTTACATTTAGTAGTGGTGGTAATTTGTCAAATAGACTTGTCCATAACTCTAAAAGAAGCCGAAAAAACTGTTGTGTATACAGAATTCCTTGCAAGGATTGCGAGTTGGCTTATATTGGACAGACGGGAAAAGGAATGGATACAAGGATTAAGCAACATCAGTATTCAGTTAGAAGACAAGATGATATAAGTGCCTTGTTCCTACACATTAGAGACAAAAATCACATAATTAACTGGAAAGAAGCAAAGGAGTTGGTTTTTATGTCATGTGAAAGAAGAAGAAACATTGTTGAAAGCGCCCTCATAAAAGACTTTTCTAAGAACTTGGTCAACACTAGTCCAGGCCTTTTTAAATTAGATGAATTTCTAATTGAAGGAATTATCAAACAAATCAAGACTATTTCAACAGTTATAGGGAAAAATACTGTCAATGATGCCAATCTTACTCCTTCTTTAAATCAAAATTCATAACCTGTTTACAACTTGTATTCACTTGCTCTCTGACGACGTGAAAACGAAAGGCCTTAGAGCGACTATCTTCTCTAATTTGTGGTGAGTTACCTGAATATTTATATCACGTGTTATTGTGACAATTTTCTATATATATATATATATATATATATCTCCAAAAATTGTTCTTGATCTCTTCTATTCTATTCTATATTTTGTTATTGAGGGCTAGGTCAAATAAAAGAAAATAAATACTATAAATGTATTATAGTTCTTACTCTAATTTTAGCCCTGAAGATGATGTACAAATACATCGAAACGTTGGCCTAGGAAGGAGTTTATTTTCTTTTGTTTGACCTAGCCCTCAATAACAAAATATAGAATATATATATATTATGGTCATAAGTTATTCATCTTGTGACATGATGAGGACAGTTACTTGATCGAAAGATATGGATCCATTACTGATTTTTTTCAATAGGTTTAGACGTTGATATCCTGTTTTAATATGCTTATAAAAATAAAAAAATCCACTTGAGAAACAGACAATTGAAAGACACACACTTAGTTTTTAATTTTTAGTTCAAATGTCGATTCAAGATAGAAGAAAGGGGAGATAAGGCACACTGGGGAAGTGATAGATGGAAATGCCAAAGGCTTATGGTCATGGGTTTTCCAGCTGCTGTTTATCTGGTGTGCCTAGTTTCCCTCTTGATGACAATTTAATCGAAAATTAGACACTGTAAGTGTGTGTCTTTCAATTTTTTGTTTCTCAAGTGTATTTCTGAATTTTTATCAGTTTTTTCAATTATAGGGGTTTTTAATTTCTTCTAATTAATTTCTTTATTACCCTTTTACTGAACAAAGATATTCCTTTTATTATCTTTTTGAAGTTAACTTCAAATCTGTTAGTTATTATTGCTTTTCTAGTGGCATATAATCTGTTATTTGTTGTATTTTTGTAAAAGGATCATAACAGTTAATGTTAAACTATTGAAATTGTTTAGAAAAATTGTTATATTTTTGTTATATACTCCTTGTAAATAAAAATAATGTTATTAGTTTAATAATAGTTATACTTTTTGGAATGGTTTATTTATGGTGATATGTATATTTTTTTTAGTGAGAATTAAATAAAGTGATATAGTGGTTTTTAAAGCTTTTGTAAAATTTTCGTAACAATCTACATATTTATTTTTGCTTTACTATAAATAAACTATAGATATCATGAATAAAGAAATATAAATTTTAAAGTTTTAATATATTTAGACATTTTGAGGCTCTTGATGAATACATTTTCGATATTTTATAAATATGATCATTGTCTCCCTGAATGTGAGAGTTGATAGAACTGCAGATCGCACCCGTTTGTCTGATCTCAGTGAACTGTAGCCAAATCTAGAGATTTCTTAGTTTGGATTTGATCTGGGACCATCCATTTGAAAGTACAATTGTTGATAATGTACCTTTTTGTAATTTGTCTGCACGGTAATTTAAGGAGTGTATAAAAAAAAGGAACGCTATTTAATTTGAAACATATTGAACAAGATAAAAACAATAGAATTCCCTCTGTTTTAGTCACTCTAAAAATGTGAAATTTGTTGTTTAATATTGTCTTAATAAGAGTATTGAATTGTTAAAATTCCATTAATTGTGGATGCTATATGAGACAGTAGACATGTAAAGAATTATTTATCTATAACTGCATAACTATAAAAAGTTACTAATGTCGTCGCATGTCCCACGTATTTCCTATTAGTAGCACTGTTTACCTCAATTCTATTAATATCTCTAGACTTCAAGAAAAGTAGTACGTTCGGATTAAATTTCTCTTCAAAGTTAGGATAATAATTAATTATGAACTCAATTAATTCATATTTGAACTTAATTAAGTAACTTAAAATACAAACTATTAATATCATTTAGAGTAAAATGATTGGATTTTAAATAAAATAAATTGAAACAGTTTCTTTATTATTAATTTTACTGGTAACTTAATTTTTTTTTTTTTACGTAGGTTTGGGTAGGTTGCAGTAGGTGTCCCACGAGAGAAGACACATAGCTCAAAGATTGACTCTTTCTGATACAACATACTGAACATTTTATATTGGGTTTCCTAAATTTAACGTAACTTAAAATATATATTTTTGGGGTAGGGATCTTTTAACAAGTTCCTTGACTTTGTACAAAGTTGGGGACTTAACGCACTAGTGGTGTGCTTTGATTTTTCTTTATTCACCACCAGAGTGAAAAAATTGAGGGCTAGAATGGGTATCGACCCATTGATCTCCCAATCAACATGTGAGCACGTAAGCCACTACCCTGACCCTGATTCACTTCAATGATAACCAAAACAAATTAAAACAATAATAAAGTTTGTAAACTCTCCCGTATGCCTCATAACGCATAGGCTTAATTATTCTCCACTGAACCTTTGATTTGAATTATTAGTTATTGCTTTTATTTTGCTTTTTCTAGTCTTTTTTTAAAAAAAAAAATAATTTTTTTGTTAATCAGTAAATGAAGACAGCTACATGGAAATAAATGATTGAATTAAATTGATCGTCAATGTCCTGATTATCGGTTTATTTGTGGTCGTATTCCATGTAAACTACTTCAGATTTTTATCCTTATTGTTTTTAATTTATTTTCCATCAGAAATGGAAATTATAATTTTGAAAATATAATCCTAAGATACAGCTTATAAGTCTGAACCATTGCAGCAAAAAACTTTTTCTTATACACTTTCTTAAAACGAGAGTTTGTCAAAACCCAGTAATTTTTTATTTTTTATCAACAAATTATTTAAGCATCAGTTTAACAAAAAAAACTTCGTTTTAACAGTTTTTTTTACTGATTGTCAACATAATTTTTGTTTGAAGTTAATTAAGTAAATGAAAATACAAACTATTAATATCATTTAGAGTAAAATGACTAGATTTTAAATAAAATACAAAAAAAAAAGTGTCTGTATTTTTAACTTCATAGTTATGTTTTTATATAGGTTAGGTTGCAGTGCCTGTCCCACGAGGGAACAGCCATTTTTTTTATACCACATAATGAATATTCTTCATTGAGAGTTCTAAATTTTGCCTGACTCGAGAGTATTTACAGTAAAGATATTTAAAGATTAACTGACATGTTCAGGGCTTGGAACCAACGGCTTTTTTTTACTTCAACTTATAGAAATAAATGATTTTGAGATTTCAGTGATATATGTTTACTTGACTCATAATTAAAAGGTTTTCTTTATTTTTTCAAAGTAAAAAAATATTGAATCTATTAAAAATATACTTATATTTTATTTTATATGAAATAAAATATAAGTACAATCTACATATTTACTTTATGATTGTTGTAAAAGAAAACTTGATACAAGTGAAAATTAAAACCCGAATATTTTATAATTAACTAGCTAATCTGCCGGCTTTACCGGCATTTAAAACAATTTAATTCCAACTCTAATAATAAATTACAAATAACGAAAATAAATATAAATTTTCTATAGTTCCGTTACTATTTAGTTTTTTCAGATAAGCGAAATTAATACAGAATTTAAATTATAGATTACGCAAAAAATATATAATCTAACCCTGATTATAAATTGCACACATTGTCTAATAATATTGGTAGTTGATAGATTTGATTAAACAAATAATAAAAAGAATATTTTTTGCCGAACAATACATCAAGAAATGTTGAAAGAAGTCTTAGCTCTTTAAATGTGATATGTCTTATATTTAAACAGATATGTATTATCTGTTAAATATAATGACACGGATTTTAAACCCACAAATCGTTTCAATTAGGAGCCAGTTAGTTGAAGAGGCTAAACCATATGCCATTACATTTGATTCAATAATTTCAATTTGAAGACTTCACACAGTTTTAAATGTTTAATTAAAATTATATCAGTAAACGAAATTGTCTCTTGGAGGTTTGAATAAGAATATTTTAATGACATGTTCATCAAATTTATGAAGATTGTGTGAAAAGTGTCAGTTGAGTGCTAAATGTTACATTGTACCTACATTTTTCATTATATTATGTTAAGAATTGTGTTTATACACACAAATACATACAGTGATTAAGTTTTATATATGTACATTTTGATTGGAATATTTCTCAATTAATTTTTTATGCTGTATATATTACCTTATAAGTTTTACTGATTTAGACATAGAACTGATAATAAAAATCTAGTTAGATATCATCGATATCTTTTTGCTGATATGGAGTAGGGTTGGATACTAATTACTAATAATTTAGTAATAATTACATATTTTAAATAAACGAATTAATCAATCAGAAATAAATAAGCAAGTCCTAAATCCATTAAACTTTAACAATACTTTAGCCAAAAGATTTGAATTATGGTTCAAATACTACATTAATATTTGTAATACTATCATGCATACTGAAAGTTAATAAGTTATTATTTAACGCATAACTTTCTTTAATGCTTAAAGCAAGTTAAACCAATTAGATAAGGAAAGTTAATGCTAAACTATTGCTAATAACTAAAGCTTTGATAAAGTTAATAAGATACCCTTATAAAATTACAATAATTGTCTTTAATATCAATCTGAAAACAATAATAAAATTTCTGATATCTGGTTGTTTCCAATTGAATAAAGCATGTGGAAATATTAGAAGTTGGTTATTCATAAGGAATAACCTACCTGCGGCCACCATTACCAATTAAAGTCAAAATGTAAACAAACAGGTTATACAGCAAACCTTATCTATTATGATATTTTTGGGATATTACCTGAACTACAATTTTTAAAAAAAATTACATAAACCTTCCCGGTGATATATCTAATAATTTCCTAAATTTTCACGGTGATTAGATGTATGGTTTTTGAATCTATCGAGTACAGACAGACATACATTCATTTTTATATATATAGATTTATTGACAAAAATTTGTTGTAAATAGAGCATGGACTTAAAATAATAATACTCAATTTTTGTTAAAATGATTGATAGTACAATTACAGCTGTCTTGTAATTTTCCAGGTTCATTTGTTGGTCGTTTTTTATTTTTTTATGAATTTGAATTTCCATTTTTATAATCATTAAATCTTAGAAAAATTTTTAAACAATTTAAATTTTTCGTGATCCCTATAAATTTGTCATGACCTTCGGAGGAGTGAGTTCTGAGTTGGCAGACTAGAGGTCTTCATGATATGAGAAACACAATGACATATTTTACACACATATTCTTTTTGCGTAAACCACTTGCTTCCTTCCTGTTGTTCTCTAACCTTACTTACTGTTCTACAATGAGATTCATGTATTTTCCAAAGAAGAGTCATTTTTTAAAGGGAGTCATTTGAAGCAGTTCTACTGTTGCTAGAAGTTTTTTATTATTATGCCTACAAATAATCCACTTATTATTTATGTAATGTAAACTACCCTACGAGCCAAAGTAGGGTAACAAACAGGTAAAATGTTTGTTACATTTTAACTGACACTTCTGTTAAATGTCGAGTAAACTGGCAGTTTACTTTGTCAAAGTAAACTGATTGGAGCCAACTTGAAGCTTTTTTTTCCTATATGGTTTAAGTTGTGAATATTTTTCGTAACAGAGATACAAAAGAGGCTTTATATTATTGTATTCATGATTCGGTTCCAGTTTAAATCATGCATGAGCCATATAACTGACTGTGCCAACAGTATGCTGTGTCACCCATCCAATTGATAACCACGCTCAATATTGCTTAACTTTGATTATCTGATAGGCACCATAGAATTTATTAAGCTACAGACGTTATCTGACTCATGAATTGTCATCATAAAAAATAAAACACTAATTCTATCCAAAGCTGTCTGTATTAAAGTCTGAAGAGTTAATATATTTCAAATAATTTTTGGAACTTGCATCTTGCAACAGTATATGCTGTTGGTTTTCTGTTAAATTAGTAGTCCATAGCAACCCCGAATATATAGCAATGAAATTAGCAGCAACTTTTGCATAAACCACTTTCTTGCTGTTGGTCTGCAACCTTCTTACTGCTCGGCTATAAGACTCCAAAGTAAAATTTCAGAAGTAGATTATCAAGAGGTATGAATAGTTGTATTACGATGAAATAAAAGTTGTTTATGCTCAGTGAACAGTAGAACCTCAGTATGCGAGTAACTTAGCGTAGGAATAAATTAGAATACGGCCATTTCAACTCGTAAAAATCGATTTAGAGTACGAGCGATAAACTTAGAATAGGAACAAATGTGAGGAAATGGCAAGCATCCGCACTCAAGAACTTACAACTGACGAACTCATCCAGCCTCACAAGGAACAGCAGAAAGAGGTGATAGGAGAGGTGTCGACAGAAGAGGAGGAGGTAAGGCAGGACACCATGCCCTCTAGTGACATTAAGGAGGCCTTGAAACATTAGGGGCAATTGCAAAGTTTTATTGAAAAGCATCACCCTAATGAAGAAGTGTCTATCCCAGCAATTAGCTTATTTAATGGGAATGCACTTTGATATTTTAGAGACATGCTAAAACACAGAGAAAAGCAAAGTGTTTCTGAGAGCTCCTCTCATTCAAAGGACTCTCTCTTCCCACAGTATCCCCACTCTTCCTCCCCACCCCTGCATCAAGCCCATGAAATCTTCAATTTATCAACACAAAGGTAAGTTAATGTATACGTAGTTGTATTGTTCGTGTAATTCTAAAAAAGTATACTTATATATTTAATTTTTGTTAAACTTTTTTGGACCTGGAAAGAATTAATTGGATCTCCATTAATTTTAGTAGGAAAAGTCTGTTTAGAATACGAGTAACTTGGTTTACAAGCTGGTCCTTGGAACAAATTTCACTGTATTCTAAGATACCGCTGTATCTACTTTGGAAAATACACGAATCTTATCGTAGAGAAGGTTAGAGACCATTAGTAAGAAAGTAGTGAAGGCTGTTTAATTAGATAGTAGTAAATTTGATATTGAATGTAAAATATTATTTAATTTTTAAAAACTACAAGGCATAATGTTTTCTGCTCTTGTTGTTGTATGTCGTGGATGTTCGCCTGCATGAGGTACAGACAGACGAGAGCTGTCTGGTTTGCCTAGTTGATGGACTGCGGTTGGCCTTCCGAGACTTGGTGAAAGGGCTCTACGTTAAAAAACATCATCCTGGTTTGCTTTGTCATGATATGACAGGAAAGCTAGAGTGCATGATTTCAAACCAAACAGGGTGGTTGTTCTTGTTCAGTTATTGTTGTTCGGTTAAGATCGTTTAGTACACACTCATACCTCGATATAACGGACTTTACTTTAACGGATTTCGGAAGCAACGGACAAAATCTGTAGCTTTGTTTACAGCTGTGGCTGGAACCCGTGAGCTGTTTGGTCAGTGTTTTTCGACCTTTTTGGTTCCTGCTTTGTGAGTTGCTTGTGAAAATACTCAACATTTTTTTTAACTTTGGCACCTGTAAACTCTGTGGAAGAGCGAAAATGAGTCAACTTGAATTTGAATTTAAACTTGAAGGTTGAATTGTCTGAAATAGGAGTCCTGGAAGAGGCTTGACTTGCCGGTGTTTGTTTCAGGCCGTTGGTGGGGGGACCAGACCGAAACGCCTGTCCTAGCGCTGCACGGATTAAAGGAGAACTCGGCTGCTTTCAATAATCTTGCGCCTCTGCTCCAAGTACCTTCCCTTCTCTGCATTGACCTTCCTGGACACGGCCATCATCCCATCTTGATCCAGGCCTTAGTTTGCATTTCCTCGACAACATTATTTATCTCAGATATCTTATCAAAAATCATTTTAAATGGGATTCTCAAGTTCAAATTTTAGGACATTCTTTTGGTGCTTGTTTAGGTTTGATATATTCTGGTTTGTTTCCTGTAAAAAATTTCGTTTCCATCGATACTGCTATTTACTATATGAGTCAGGATCCGAAAAGAACACCAGTTGATTTGAAACGTTCTATTGATACCCAATTAGATATCGAAAAAGTAACTCCTACAGGGAAATCTTTTGACGAATTGCTTGCCTGGATGGTTGAAAATCAAGCAAAAACATACCCTGTAAGTGAAGAAGGCTGTCGAATTATATTAAGCCGAGGAGTAACGAAATTGAAAGATTCTGAATATACATTGTCCATTGACCCGAGATTGGAAGCACCTTTTTTTGGCAGGATTACCGGTTCTTTTATTAAAGCATTATCTGCTTCTGTTAAATGTCGAGTTTTGGTCATTTCTGCTCGAGATGGAGGCGTGATTGTTGACCGTGTAAAAGACCTCTTTGAGGATAGTATTGCCTCTTTAAAATCAAACGCCTCTTACTTCGAGCATTTCCAGTTGGATGGTGGCCACCACATACACTTAGAACAGCCTCAAGTTCATTCCATCGCTCCACTTATCAACTCTTTTTTAAATTCACCTTAACAAGTTACCCGGTAGTTAATGTATTTTTCTTTAATATAAACGTCCTAGATGAAGGCTAATCTTGTTATTTTATTTGAAGGGATTGGTATTTCACGCTTAGTTCTTAATTTGACTGGGGTCCATTGACCTATTGCTAAAGTCATTGTCCATGCATAGAATTCTTAATCTGTTATATGAAGATTTTCCTCTTAAAATTGTCAAACTAGTCTTTGGTGATTGTGTCGGTGTTGTGTAAGAATACTTTCCCGTAAATAGTATGCCTGAGGAAATGAGGATGGAATGGGTTTCCAAAGAAGATTTTTATTATTAAAAATAAGAACTTAAAGATACTCTGTACTTTAGGTTAAATCTATCGGCTAAGACCTAAATAGTTAGCGCTAAATACTGAATGATATAAGAGAAACATGTTGTGATGGAGGAGAGAGAACTGGATGTAACCATTCTGAAGATGAATACGCTATGTTAAGATAAGGAGAGAGGCTGGATGATGACCATTCTGAAGATGAACACGCTATGTTAAGGTAAGGAGAGAGAACTGTATAGTAACCATTCTGAAGATGAACACTCCATGTTAAGATGAGGAGAGAGACTGGATGGTGACCATACTGAAGATGAACACTCCATTTTAAGATAAGGATAGAGACTGTATAGTGACCATTCTGAAGATGAACATGCTATGTTATGATGAGGAGAGAGACTGTATAGTGACCATTCTGAAGATGAACATGCTATGTGAATATGAGGAGAGAGAACTGGATAGTGACCATTCTGAACATGCGTTAGAGAGGAGAAGAGTGGATAGTGCAATTCTAAATGTCACAAATCATTAATGACAACACTACTCCTACGAATAGAGGAGAGATGATCCTATAGAAAACATTTGTTTAATGAAGGTTTTCCCATTTATCAATCTTCATTTAATTGAATATATTTCGTATCATATTTTATAATTTACAATTAAATACCATTGTCCGTTTATCCTATATATTGTACAAAGTGGTGATTGTATCCTAAAGAACGCTTAATTATTCTCTTAAATAAATTCTTCATCAAATGAAGTGAAGTCAAAGATCTGTGAGATTTCCTTTTCCTAGATAAAAAATTCCATTTGTTTAGAAAGTACTTAATGTATTTTAAATATAAAACACGGTATTTTAGACATTAACGTGACCATTTCCACTGCCGTGACATACACTAATACCAACCATGGACCGACCACACAAGGACTCGTCCAACCAATATCAGACCGTGGGCGAAGTGTCACGTGTAGTATAAAGTAGAAAGGAAAGTGTAGGATAAAGAAAGAAAAGAAAAGTAACCATTGTGAAGAAAAAAGAACTCTACAATGGTATAGGGGAGAGCTGGGCAGTGAAAATCCTAAAGATATACACTTGTTATTAAAAATAGATGTTTTCATAATTAATTTATATTTTAAGATATCATTTTCAACCGTCATACCTCGTCTATCGCTGGTGAAGTCACTCTAATTTATATTTTCTTTTAAATTAAATAATATAGATATGGATAATTTAAATATTTTAAATTGTTTGATTTTAAACAGTTTATTGTTATATCACGAGTTTATGTGAAATCGTTTAATATATATATATATATATATATATATATATATATTATATATACAAAACTAAAGTTTATTGGGACTCTGTCCCGATTACAAAGAAAAATAATTTGTAATGTAATAATGTAATACTTAGTTTTTCTGTTTTGAAATTTATGCTTCTGCCTATGAAAAAGGTTTTAAACAAAAAACGAAACGTTGGCAATGAGAGTTTAATTTGAACCTCAAGAACTGACCGAGTCCCGATAAACTTTAGTTTTGTTTCTATTCCATGGACGATACTTTTATCAATATATATATATATATATGCTCCCCAAAAAGGTTTTTGTTTCCCCTTAATGAATTTTGTACCTTCTGAATTATTAAAGATTCATTTTTTAAAAGTCCTCATTAACAGTTTCTTTTTTCTAATTTTTATCTCCAATACTGGTACTGATATATGTGGTTTTGCTTAAAAAAAAAACCGTTAGTAACAAACGCAGAAAGTAATAGAATGAGATTCTCATAGCTCCACCAGAGTGCAGTAGGAGCAATCTAGTTCTATTTGTCAACTGCAGATAGTGCTACTTGTATTATTTAAATCCAACTTATTCAGTCTTTTCGTTCTATTTATTACAGATTTTCTGAAACTGGTTGTAAATCATTTTTGATATACAAAAAGGAAAAAAATAAATTCAAAGAGTAAAACTACAATGGTCTGTATTATTATTGACAACCAATAGATTAATAATTATTGCAGTTAAGAAGTAAAACAAGAGATATTTTAAAGTAATAATATTTTAGCTATACAAATAATAATACATTATTAAATATTTATAGAAATTTTAAGTTTTTATACAAACCAAATCCTCACTACTATATCAAAATGACCCGGAAAAACCATACGAGACAAGCACATAATATAGCATTAACGAGGGCAATGTTAGAGAAAGGATGACAACTTTAAGATAGAAAATAATACCAGCGGCTTGATATTCTCGAGGCTCTATAAATCAAGGACATCCAACCTTCTATGAACATCCAAGTCAACAGTACAGACATAATGCCTAGTTGTAAGAACTTCGATAGTTCTTATAAACTTACTATGCCTACACTGACAGGACCCCACAGGCAATGTGTTTTGACAATTTGTAACCTTCCACATGTCATAGTGGACTTGTTTTTTCACAATGGATCTATATTTCTATTTATCCTCTTAATTTTAATAATTTTAATGTTTGTTTAACTTTTTCAAAATTCTTATTGTGTTAGTTTACTTTTAATTAGTTTGTACCATACATCTGATGATGATTTCAGTGAAATCGAAAGCTTGTAAGTAAAAATATATTATTTAGTAACCTACGGAATTATTTCTTCGATGTCTATGGGACAGCTCCTTCATAAAATCACTCCCTACCAAAGAAAATAATTAGAAAACACCAGTATAAAAGTCGTGATTGCGGAAGCTGCCGTCTACTTTAATAATAATAATATATATATATATATTATATATATATATATAATGTCACATAACATGTGAAACAACAATCAATGAACAAACCAATGATTGAAAATTGAATTCAAATTAAATAAATATATTTTTAAAAATAGTTTCAATAAAATTTGTTGGTAAAATGAAATCCAAACCATAAACCTTTCCTTTTGGAGGTTTTTCGAATTTTCTTGAAATTTAAATCAAATCTTGTTTAGTTGGTGAAATTTGAGCAAAACTCTGGTTGGCCCCATTATTTATTGATTAACATTGACAATTCGGCTGTTCCAACCATCTTCAGTTTTCAACCATCCAAAACAAAACAATTTTTAGAACAAGTATTAAACATAACAGAAGCCAAATAAAGTTCACTAAAAAAAAATATCACTAATCTAACACTAAGAATATTTAAAATTCAAAACATTCAAGTAGGGATAAAAGACAAATTTAAAGATGGGTGGGGGGGGGGGGGAACCTGTTCACCCCTTATACATATATAATTTATATAAATATTGATAAAAGTTTCAACCCTGAAGAAGAAATAAAATATTAGTTTATCAGGACCTTCTCACTTCTTCAGGTTTATATTAAACTGTCATTGCCAACGGTTCGGTTTTATTTAAAATCTTTTTCATTGGCTGTAGTATAAAATTGGCACGTGGCTGAAATCCACTAAGTGTTTTCTTTGTAAAATAATCTAATGCAATTTTTAGTTTTTCTGTTCTAATAGTTTAAGCTTATGCTTATGAAAAAGGTTTTAAATTAAAACCGAAACGTTGGCAATGAGTGTTTAATTTGAACCTGAAGAACTGACCGTGTCCTGATAAACTTTTATTTTGTATATAGATTATAGCAAAGTATATGGAATAAGCAAAGATGAGGATTGACGTACAGAGTTGTCGATTTATAGTGACTTTGTATTGTTAGTGCCGACTTTTACTCTGTCATCCACATAGTTGCAGTGGACGCGCAATGTCGAAATTTGTCTGGCCCCTTTGAATATGTGGACAAGTTTGCATCTTTGTGACCCCTTTTGAGTCTTCAACTAGATTTATTTTAACAAGTCAATTATAAATAATTGTGACCAATTTACGTGTCAAAGAAAATAAACAAGTTAAGCCGCAACTTTATGTAAAGCGCCGCTGTATTAGCAGAAACAGTTTTGCTCAGTGGAATTCAAAAGTATTTAAAGTGCTATTTGGCAGAACTGATGATACATCAATCAAGGGAACTGTATGATCTGCACTCTTCTCTTTTGGATTTATATCTGTCCAAGTCAAATAGGTCGATGATTGACTGTTTGTGATTCCACAAAATGAACATTCTACATTGGGAGTTCTAAATTTTACTTAACTGTATTTATACTAGGGGATCATTAACGAGTACCTAACATCGTAGAGACTCGAGAGCAAACGCTTAACGTCTTCTCCAAGGGACGACGTGCTGAAAGTTTTTGACTTCCCGTGTGAATAAATCGAGAGTCAGAGTGGGTATCGAACCTTGGATCTAACAGTGCAGAGGAGAACACGTTACCACTGAACTAGGCTACCCTCCCCCTCAACACAAGTCTTATAATATTGTGGCCAAATCGCTATTTCCTATTATAATAGCAATTTCATCTAAGTTGTATTACTTTAAATAGAAAATTTACAAACACCTCTGTAGTCTGATCACGATAGAAATTTAAATATTCTAAAACTGGTTAAAAAGATTTATTCAATGCTGTAAAACAGAATCGGGGTTGGTAAAAACGCCCCGGACTAATGAAAATAAATCAATAGCAAAGAGCAATAAAGCTATAAAAACTGTTTGTTTATCCTAGACTAAGCGATCACTTGCTGTACTTGTAGAATTTTTGATATTTTTTTACATTGTTTACATTACATTAAAAATTTTTTGAGTCATCCACTGAGATAAAATTGATGCTTATAATTGAAAAATTCAAATAATTTATGGACTTATATGAGATGTAAGATGAATAATATTTTGACATGTAAAAAAAATCACGGCTAAGTTACCTTTGGCTTCCATGGCATGATGGATTTGACTCATAAAATGCTTTAATAAATCTATATATTGCACTCTTGAGCAAAACTTAATATCAGTTACAATTACATTATCATTGTGAATGTTGTACCTTTCATTGATATTGAAATGTGACGAATGGACTCTTTCCTCAAGAAAGAGGACTTATATTTGTTGACAAATATCCAGTGTTTTCACTATTCTAGTCTAATAATTTATATTTATTATTTTAAAAAATTTGAAGCTCCCAACTATAAAAGATTTAAATTATATTGAATAGCTGGCTTCCACTTTGAGTTTAATATGTAAACTGGCTAATTAGTAATATATTTTTTCTCAATATACATTCACAGCAAGCTTATAACAGAGTACAGCAGGCAGAAAAAAAGATAATACTCGCTCAGAAAAAATTGGTATATATGATTTCTGACAAAAGGGAAGGAAAATGATTTCTAAGAAGCCATAAAATTCCCAGTATAATAATTCTATAAAAGACCAAAAATGAGAAATCTTTTCTTTGAAGATTAATAAATGTAATTATCGTACATCCTTAATTATAAATCATCTTAAAACGACTTTTTTTCTTCGATGTTTATGATGTTTTTCAGAGGAAATAAGAGTATTTTCCTGTTTTAAATTTGAAAATTTCACTTAAATATTCAATGTAGAAGGAGGTCAAGTAAAGGATGTAAGAAATACACTGGCTATTTGAACATAAGCCATGTTCTCTTGTAGGAGATTACTTCGTATCAAGAAATTTTCACTTTGTCTTTTAAAAAATGTTACGAGTTTTACTGCTGTAGTTATAATAATGAAATTATTTGCATCAGCTGTGTAATGTACAAAAATAACCTTATATATTGATATGTCCTTCAATCTCTATCTGTACTATCTCAGAAATGAAAGACTAACAAACATCTCCCATTTAGATGTTTACATAATGCTTAAATGAGACGTTATATATTATATATCCAAGAAGTTTGATATTAAGTTTTCTTATAGTAAAGTTGAGTGTAGGCCACTCCAGATTTTTTTTTTAAAATAATCAATAGAAAAGAGAAAAAAATATGAATGTTCTGATGAAAAATGCATTTTTAACTTAATTTTGTTAAACAGCGACCCTTCTAAAATACTGGTTTTATTAATTTGGAGATTGTTAATTTCGTTGAGTTAGATATCACCGGAGGATGTTTTTCAGGTCGTTGGTGGGGAGACCAGAGTGCTCAACCTGTTTTGGCTTTACACGGATACCAAGACAATTCCGCTACGTTCAACAAGTTAGCTCCTCTGCTACATGTCCCTTCGCTCCTCTGTCTCGATCTCCCTGGTCATGGACTCTCCTCGCACATTCCTAAAGGACTTGGCCTTCACTTCATTGACAACATTATTTATTTACGATACATCTTAAATAATTACTATAAATGGGATTCAAATCTTCAGCTTTTAGGCCATTCTTTCGGAGCTGCTATTTTCTACAGTTATGCAGCTCTTTATCCAAATTCGGTTTTCAAATTAGTTTGCGTTGATATACCACTATTTGATTTATGCCCTGTTACAAGTAAAGTTCCAAAAACTTTCAGACAAACTTTTGAATACTATTTAGAAGTAGATAATAAAAAACCAAAATCACTACCATATGAAACACTTAGACAAGGTGTTTTAAAATTACGCGAAAATTTCCCTATTTCTGAAGAGGCTTGTGATATACTTTTATCACGTGATACGGTTCAAGTGGATAACTCAGAATTTATTTTAACTGGTGATCCAAGATTGAATGCGAGAGAGCTTGGTCGACTGAATGGAGGTTTTGTTGAAGAGCTCTCGTCGAGGATCAAGTGTAGCGTTTTGCTTGTTAGCCTAACGAAGAGCTTGCTTCCCACGGAGAATGCCTTGCCTTTATATAATAAATGTTTAAAGGCTCTTGAACAGAGTGCTACTTCACTTAATCGTGTGACTGTTGAAGGAAGCCACCATGTTCACTTAGAAGATCCCAAACATCTTGCTTCACAGATAAATTCATTTTTTTGATACCTATACCAGGCATTAACTTTCATTATAACATTGCAATTTTAAAACTGTATTATAGGAAAATGTTAAGATATTTTCAGTATTTCTTCAGTTGAAAGCTAAACATACCTGGGGATCATCGTATAATGTTTCCTCACTAAATATAATAGTTATTTTGGAATGGTTATAATTATATAATTTATTATTTAAATATCTATGAAGGCAATAACAATGTCATGAATATTATGAACATTAAATTAAAAACGGAATAAATCTCCATAGCTCCTATAACGCTGTTCTGCAGTTCGACCTAGCAAGGTGGGAGGGGGTCCGCCCGAGTGGCATATTTCAGGGGGCGGCATTTTGACGGGGTAAAAATAATTAATTAACAAAATTAAAATAATAGCAACCTAACAAAAAATTTTAAATTTTATGCCAAAATGAGTTTTAAAGGTCCTAATGGTTTTTGTGTTATATTTATATATATATTATATATATATATATATGATCAAACCACAATAAGAAATGGAAAACAAGACTAAGATCTTTCAACCGTAACAAGCGGTCTTCGTCAGAGTCAAAAAACCCAACTGAGTCAGTTGGGTTTTTGACTCTGACGAAGACCGCTTGTTACGGTTGAAAGATCTTAGTCTTGTTTTCCCATTTCTTATTGTGGTTTGATCATTGATTGTTGTTTCACGTGTTTATGTGAAATCTTTTTATATTATATATATATATATATATATATTATATTATTTGTAAATTTTGGTAGCAGTCCTTCCTGTATACATACATTGTTAAAAATTAGACCATATTTAGCTGAAACTTGCTTTTTCATAAGTTTCTCAAGTTTCCGGAATAATGATCTGTTACTGTATCCACAGAATATAGTAAGTTACCAATCGACATGCTAAATGAACACATGTTTCTGCTGTCCTCAGCCATTATCAAGAAATGAATGTATTTGGAAGTTTAAAGCTTTATATAAGAAAGGTGGAATGTATTGCTGGGGTTGGGGGGGATTAAAGTTGTTTTTCTAATCAGTGTTCGTTGAGTGACCTAGGGCGTCGTTGCAGCTACCTGGGAGAGGCCCTAATTGGCCTAAATCAACCTCGGACTTTCCTTTAGAAGAGCCCCCAATCTCGCAAATATTTTCTTCCACCGGGCTGACAAACTTATTCAGAATCCCCAAAGCTGTGGTGACCTACAACGTTGTGGACGTCGGAGATGTCTTACCTGTCCCATTGTTGATTCTGGGTCTTCATTTACGTCTTAATTTAATCTTAATTCTTACCCTATCCACAGTCTCTCCTCCTGTATCTCCACTGACTGTGTTTGTTTACCTATTGAAATGCACCCAATGTGATGCTTTTTACGTTGGTTTAGCATCTACGATGCTGAACCTTCGGATGAATAATCACAGGCTTTCGGTTGGTAAACGCAGCAGTCTCCCTCTCGCCACTCACGCTAATTCCCACCACCTCAGCTTCAATGATTGTTTCACAGTCCAAGTTCTCAAACAAGTCCCTAGTGATAACAGACAAGTTACTTTAAAAGCTTCTGAGGAAGCCCACATTTGGCTCCTAGGGGCACGCTGGAAACCTGGCTTGAATTTAAACCGTTAGTTTTTTTTTTAATAATTATGTATATATTTCCTTTATTTTTTGTTTTCATCACCTTTATTCTCCTTTTTAAAAAAACAATTTTTTTTCCTTGATATCGACTCCCTAGTTCCTATTTTATTTTTCTCCTTTGCGGCAGCACTGCTTTAGCCCTCACCCAGTGAGTTCTTTAGTTGACTGTCGTCCCTCCGTCAATTCACTTCTTCTCTTGAGGACGACCGCTATTACGGTCGAAATATTGAAAAGTGAGTCTTTGTTATGTTTCTTTCTATGTGTCACAGTATATTTTAAGTGTAATCTGTCCTGCCGGACCGTTTCCGTTTATCATGATATATATATACATATATATATATATATTTAATACTGTTTTTAACTGCAAAATTTTTACAAATTAAAGGTAAATTTATTTAAATTTTTTTAAAACTAGTTCTTTTAAAAGGGGTTGAAAGTTTATTATATTTGTTTTGAGTAGCCAGTTAATTTAATTTAACAATTTCTTATGATTTGAATTATACGTTTTTGTTTTTCTTTGATGACTACTGTATATCTATAGGAGTATTGCATTAATATGAAAGTCTGGGACTAATTACAGCAGTTTAAAATTATATCCTTGTTTGTAATTCCAAGAAAATAAATATTTTGGGGACTTTCTGTAATTTTGAAGGCTAATGGATGATCAAGGACCAAGAGGGCAGGGCCCTATCGCTCGTCCCGGGCGGCAGAAATGGGTGCTACGCCACTGCTGTTCGGACCGCTTTCGGGTGTTACTCATCTTCGAAAAGAACTGATCTGCCAAGTTGTTGTTATGATTGTATATAACCTACTTTTCATTGCTCTCTAGATTCATTTTCCTATTATTGCATTATTTTAAAAAAAAGTTTAGTTAATGTTATTTAGCCTAATTATTTTTCCACTTTTTCGTCGTTATTGAAGTTTGTCTAGTCGTTTCATTTTTATTAATAGTTTAAATAAAATATCAGTTTGATGGTTTAGTTGTTCATTTATTAAATGACCCAATTCTTTATGTTTATAGATTTTTACTTTTTCTGATATATTAAGTTTCTGTTCTTTCTAAACCGTCTTTGTTAAGTCCATTGGGTTTCCTCAGCTCTTAGGTTCATGTCCCTTCTGTCCTTTCTACACCGTCTTTATTAAGTCTATTGGGTTTCCTCAGCTGTTAGGTTCATGTCCCTTCTGTCCTTTCTACATCGTCTTCCTCAGCTCTTAGGTTCATGCCCCTTTTGTCTTTTCTACACCGTCTTTATTAAGTCCATTGGGTTTCCTCCGCTGTTAGGTTCATGTCCCTTCTGTCCTTTCTACACCGTCTTTATTAAGTCCATTGGGTTTCCTCAGCTGTTAGGTTCATGTCCCTTCTGTCCTTTCTACACCGTCTTTATTAAGTCCATTGGGTTTCCTCAGTTCTTAGGTTCATGTCCCTTCTGTCCTTTCTACACCGTCTTTATTAAGTCCATTGGGTTTCCTCAGCTGTTAGGTTCATGTCCCTTCTGTTCTTTCTACACCGTCTTTATTAAGTCCATTGGGTTTCCTCAGCTGTTAGGTTCATGTCCCTTCTGTTCTTTCTACACCGTCTTTATTAAGTCCTTGGGTTTCCTCAGCTGTTAGGTTCATGTCCCTTCTGTTCTTTCTACACCGTCTTTATTAAGTCCATTGGGTTTCCTCAGCTGTTAGGTTCATGTCCCTTCTGTTCTTTCTACACCGTCTTTATTAAGTCCATTGGGTTTCCTCAGCTGTTAGGTTCATGTCCCTTCTGTTCTTTCTACACCGTCTTTATTAAGTCTACTAAGTTTCCTCAGCTGCTAGGTTCATGTCCCTAACATGAACAATATGCTAACATGAATTTCACGTTAAATTAACGCTCCACATGCAAAGGTTATTAA